>JABSTQ010009986.1:0-373817 GCA_013358835.2 Ixodes persulcatus
TGATGCACGCTAAAGATCCCAGGCTAGCGGTCGTACCGCACTGGCTACATTTTTCATCTACAGCTGGGAGACTCGTCGCCCCTGTGAGGCAGACCAAGTTCTAGGCTGTATAACATACACACAACCCAATTTTTTTTGCACTTCGGCTATCTCGCAAGGCGCATGCGAAAATGAGCTAGCTTATCTTTTAATAGCGGTTGAATGGTGACAGGTGATCGCGGCGACAACGAAGAGAGCTACCGCCCTCACCGACTTTGGTGGTTCCCGCGCGAGCAAGCGCATGGACCGGTGCTGCAGGTGCAGCAAGTAAACATCACGTGACGGATGGTCGCTCTTCTCCCTCGCATAGCTCTCTCGTCTTCGTCCGCGAGCTTAGTGCGCCGGCTTTCGGGTGGGTCTTCCTCCGCAGCTCTAAGAATCTTCCCATTCGCACGAATGGCACGTAACATGAGACACCTGCCAACAAGAAAACTATCCCTAGAGCAAACGCGGCGTGTGTTATGTGTTTTTACTTGAAAGACAACGGAACACAGACCTGCACTAAGAAATACATGAAGCCGTACATTTACTGACTCGTGCCGTCATGTCGCCTCTACGGCGTTTTGCCCGTGCGTGCCTCTCACAGCGCTTTCCAGTTTTGAAAAAGTCTGTTAACTTACGGGTTTTTTTTTTGCAGTGTAGACCCTTTCTTATAAGAGTGCGAGTGCCCACCGAGGAATTGATTGTAACGAGCCAAAGTCGAGAGCTTACGCAGTTCTCGTGTCTGATCCACGAGCCGCGCTCGACTGTTGTCAGGCGGGATGTTTCGATTCTACAATTACGTCATCCAGGCTTGCAGGGAAAGACTACAAGAAATTGTCTCCTTTTATTCTCTCAATTTTACTACAGTTTACTAGAATGCGGGGTGTTGTAGATTATGCGATCTGGTAGTAGATAACGAGAGAAAAAGGAGGTAAAGGAGCGCAGAACCACGAGATCATGAACTGCTCGAGAGAGAGAACGATAAACCGACGCCATCGAGACGGACGTGCCCGGGATCTCTTCCTTAACAATGGCGCCGAAACCCGGGAAACGAGATGGACCGCAACCGAAGAATCCGCGGCATCGTCCGCTCAGCCGTCACCCAAACTCTAACCCAAATATACAATCTTCTCCAAGACGAGAACACGACAGAGCTTGACCTCTGACTACAACTGGACTACCCGCTCCAGAAAAAAAGCTATCTAATCCACCTTGACCGTGACATCCAGACGTCCATCTCGGATGACGACCTTGAGGACGAGCTTGAGGGAGCAGAGGGGTACCGTCTTCGCATCAGTCATAGCCTCACGCGCGTCTGACACGCCCTCGACTCTCGAGTCTCCGTGCCACAACCCACGAATAGCATGCCCAACGTCCCTCTCGACAGAACCCAGTCCGGCAGTCTTCCTCCAACTCCGACCTCAAGGAGACACCGGACGGTCACCTTACCAAAACTACAGGTACCGACTTTTGCCGGGAGCCGTTGCGACCGGCAGGGGTTCTGGGATTAATTCAATTGTACGATCCACACCAATTCCGAACTCCTGCCAATTGAGCAGTTCAAATGCCTTCTCACGTATCTCACACATGACGCGAAGCGAGCCGTGGAAGGAATCCGACTCTCAGAACAAAATTATGACCTCGCGGTAGAGGCACTACAAGATTGATTTGGACGATGGTACATCCTAATTGATGATCAAGTTGATCGGCTTCTGGGCTTGCTTGCGGTCAACAGTTCAACCAACGCAGTACAGCTTCGTAAACTGTGCGATGCGATACGCTTCCTAACAACATCTCTTCAAGGGCTGGATATCCCGCCTAGCAACTACGCTGTCGTCCTACATCGTGTTCTCATGCGGTGCCTTCCTGCTGAAGCCACGTGACCATACTCTGCGATCTATCACGTCCCACATCAGCCGCATTGGACAACCCAGACCCAAGAGGACTTCGTGAAGGTACCTCAACAGTCGTGAGCGCCCCAACCACCAATTTCCGCTCTTCTGCTGTATTACTGCAAACTGTTAGAACGTGGGCCCTAGGGACACCGAGACACCTCCTACTAAGGCTGTTACTGGACAGTGGGAGTCAGCGCACGTTTATTCGGCAGGACATTTCTGAAAAACTGGGCTGGGAAGTCGTTGGCCAGGAGGAGCTTACTATTGTCGTGATTGAGGGTTCCGACGAAGGCTCCCAGCCCGGCGACGCTACCTTGTGCCGGGTAGGAGACAGGACAGAGGAGCCGAGAGGCGACGAGCTCAGCAAAACATAACACTCTATATTTACATTAATTACAACATCGTTTCAGTGTTCGTACAACAACAACTTCACGGGTGTCCTTCCTTTATATATCCGCCTCGCCATCTCGCCGTCCACTGGCTTGTCCAATCGCAGGGGAATACGTGGTCCTCGGCAGCCAATGCGGAAGAAGTTCGTGTGCCAGCGGCCAGCCAATGCCGAAGAAGTTCGTGGCGGGTCTCTCGGCGTGGTGGCTCGCTCGCTGAAGAGTCACCCACACGCACACGCAGACACGGGCACCCAGCTTGTACAAAGGTTGCCTCGAGAGCCCAGTTCTCTAAAGCTCCCGCACGAGCCGCCGGTCGGTGCGAGAGCGTGCTTTGGTCGACGTGAGCCAGGGGCACGCGCCGCTCTCGTAATCGTGGTACGGGTGTGTCGTAGCCTTTCACAATACTATATTCACCACATTCGGTGGGAGTTGATACCACGAGGGCGCCACAGTATCTGGTGCCCCAGTAGACTTCCGGTAGTGTATTTATTTATTCTTCAGCAACGCACAGCGATCGGGTAAGAAGAGTTTTCTTCAGAGAAGTTTCTGTAATATGTTTGTAAGAACATTAGTGCATTGTATAAAGTAATGCAAATAACAAAAGGGGGCGAGACAAATGGAAAAGAAGAGGAAAACCGGAAGCGTGCAGGGGTCCGCCGATAGGGGGTGGTAGTGAGCTTGTTTGCAAACATACATCGGTGAATACACATTTGGAACACACAGCCACCAAACGGTCTGTCGACGAGTGGCTGTGACCCTCCATAACCATCAAAGCAACCAGAAGATATCACTTGAAACACTGGAAGTCCCAGACCTGTGCACAGTATCCCACCAGCAGCTAGCTGACAATCTACTGAGGCAACTTCAATTCCAGCGGACTTCAAGCCGCAGATATCATCCCTGTGGGGCTCAAGGCAGAGAGGACAACGACGTCGGCGTTCTCATAGGCTCAAACTTCTACTGGCAAGTCGTCACGGGACGGATCCAGCGCATGACTGACGACCTCACCGCCGTAGAAACCATATCGTCCAAGGAACCTACTCTCAAGCCATCAACGACCAGCTCCAGGTGCACATCCAGACCATCGGCATCCTTCTGGCCGAGAAGACGGAGCTTCAGTCAGCGCTCCCCCAGAGTCAGCAGACCGCCAAGCAGAAGGCCGTGGAGACGGAAGAGCTGCAAGGAAGACTGAAGGCGGCTAAAGAGAGAAACACGGACTTGGAGCGAAAGTTGAACTCTGTCAGGAGCCAGAGCCAGGTTCAGAAGAAGAGTTCCCAAGAGTACCTCAAGGAAATCGAGAGACTCAAGACGGAACAGTGGAAATCAAGCACATCAATCGAAGAACTGAAGCAAGAACTTTCTGAGTTGAGCAACAAGCTTGGCAAGAAGACGAAGGACAATGAAGCCCTGCAACAGGAGCTTGGCGACGTCAAGAAGGAGCTGTCCTTGGCGCAGCTTTATGCTCAGCAGCTCGGAGGCGCTCAGCCCTCTGGGAAAGTGCACAGCCAGTTGGAGGAGCTCCACCAAGAGAAGTTGAATATAAAGAAGAAAGTCAACAAGTTCAAAAATGCGATGGAGCAGATTACGGCAGAAAAGCGGCAGATGTCCTCTCACTACTAGTCGTACGTGGGCCGGCTATCTCAGCAGCTGGAAACAAGCAAGGCAATGCTGGAGAAACGAATAGCTATTACTTCTACACTCCGTACATAAAAGTTAGCCAACGACGCCTCCGCGTATTCAACTGGGAGACATTTTTAGCGTAAAATACGACACGCCACCGCTCCTATGGAAACTTAGAAGAATAACAGCAACATTTCCTGGAAGAGACGGCATAACAAGAGTCTGCGCGTTTAGCCTTGCAAGCGGACAAGAAATTCAGCGCCCTATGCAAGGTCTTCTTTTTCTTGAAGGCAACATATCAAACTTATACCCGTGCAACACGGGCAACTCTAATGCCATTTACAACGAATGACATTCGTGTGATTGACGAATCGGCTCGCGATCTGTCGCGCGTGGAATGCGCTACGCTTGGAGTGTCGCGCGCTGATTGGCCGATCGTTCAAATGTCATTCGTTGTAAATGGCACTCAAGTTGCCCGTGTGGCATGGCTATAGGAATTGGCACAGAACGATGGACACCCCTTGTTTGCTACAAGAATTGCGTTACCATGATTTCACTGAAACTGTGCGGGAATTCGGCAGAGAGTTTATTAGACTTGTTTTGTGTATTTCTGTATCCTCCATTAACTTTTCATGAGTTCGTGTTTTCTGCGCTGCTCTGTACCGTCTTAAGGCTGAACTCCATGGGACGAATATTCTGCGAATAACCGACGAATTTTAGCCGGCGGCTTTTGCTCTGCACGTGGAATCAACACAGTGGCTGCTACGTCGCGCGCAAAACGACCGTGCCGTCGGGCGGCATTCGCCAGTTATTCGTCACATAATTCGTTCCATGGAGTTCAGCCTTTACACTTCCTTATCTCGCGGTATGGGAATGCATGGTCTCATCTCCAGGCCGGCGCGGGAAATTGTTGTAGGTTATGCAACCTGGTAGTTGGTAACGAGAGGAAAAGGAGGTAAAAGAGCGCAGTACCACGAGATCGTGAACGGCTTGAGAAAGAACGATAAACCGACACCATCGAGACGGACGTGCCCGGGATCTCTTCCTTAACACGGGGTAGTGTTTGGACCGGCGGGACTCGACAATAATAGAGAGTTTTAGAATAGGGGGCCCCAAAGCTTGGGGGCCCCAAAGAAATAGGGGCTCACCAATGCGCATGCGCGGAACCCAAACTCCGTTTGGGGCTTTGGGTTGGCGCTTGGAAACATGGCGGCGCCCTTTCCGCTCGCTTCGGAGCGAATTCGTCATGGTCGCTGCAGTATTAGCCCATTTCAATGCCAATGAATAGTGCAACCGGCTTTCGCTTTGCTTTATCTCGCTCAAATCACAAAGAATGAGCGGCGGGCTCGCCCCATTTTAAAGATCGTCCACGATTCTGGCCGTGTCTAAGCCTAAAGATACGCGGTAACCGTTGACATGGCAACGTATGGCTACTCCGTGGCTCCGAGTGGATTTCGTTCGTGGCTCGATACCTGCAGCTTGAAAACAAGTGGTTCAAGGCTTCAAAGTCGCTCCAGCTTATATCTAAATAGTGCAGCTGCTCGCAGAGTATGCGCGCTCGCGTTCGTCTCAGTCTCGGCATAATTGAATGCCTAAATCTTCGGCTGCAGATGGTCAAAGCGCACACGAACGCCCAGAAAATTCGAGAACGAGCCATACCTAAAACAGCGCGCAAGCACAGGAGGAAGAAAATAGAACACAAGAAAGAGCGCTGACTCCCAACTTATGTCTTGTGAAAGAAAGAGAAAGAGGAAGCTTCATGCAGACATGAAGCCCACGCGCACCCACAAGGTAAAAAGAAGAAAGAATAAAAACAGACACATTACTAAGTTGCAGTAGAACACTGACATTATAAGGTCACGACGAAAAATAAGATGAGAAAAAAAGAAGAAAAACAACAACGTGGGCTTCATGTCTAAAGCTTCCTTTATTTACAACGAAGCTTCCTCTTTCTTTCACAATGCATAAGTTGGGAGTCAGCGCCCCTTCCTGTGTTCTGTTATCTTCCTCCTGTGCTTGTGCGCTGTTTTAGGTATGCCTTCTAAGTACCAGCTAGCTGTTACTACGAGAACAAGCGCCAGATTAGAGCGCTACAGATTGGATTGTTTCGGCTACACCCGAAGCGGGAGTGCCGAACGAGTCTAGGCCGATCCAAGGCCAGAAGAAAATGGCGGAAGAGAAGGCTCCCGCGCGCGTTCGCTTCTCGATCGACGATGACATTTATGTGCTACGCGAAGTGTACGCCACTAACCAATTCCAGCATTCCAGGAGATGGACTTCAATTGTCCGAAAGGGTCTCCGAAGCAATCGGAAGATATTTATCCACGAGGGCCATCCGCGACCGGGTCGACCTGCTGCTGGCACAGTTTAATACGAAGCACATATTTCCCGGTGACTTTTCGTAACGTAACGTAAAATAAAAAAAAAACGGGTCTGTGTGAACGAGCCTTTAGCGACGGAGTAGCAATACGTTACCATGTCAACAGTTACGACATATGTTTAGGCTTAGGAACGGCCAGAATCGGGTACGATCTTTAAAATGGGGCGAGCCCACCGCTCATTCTTTGTGACTTCAGCGAGATAAAGCAAAGCGAAAGCCGGTTGCACTATTCATTGGCAATGAAATTGGCTAATACTGCAGCGACCATGACGAATTCGCTGCGAAGCGAGCGGAAAGGGCGCCGCCATGTTTGCCGACACAACCCGGCCCCAAACAATTGGGGGCCCCACGCTATTTCTCGAATTTCACGTTGGGGGCGCGCCAACCCCAACCCCAAACGGAGTTTGGGTTCTGCGCATGCGCAGTGCTGAGCCCCTATTTCTTTGGGGCACCAAAGCTTTCGGACCCCAAAGCTTTGGGACCCCCTATTATAAAACACTCTATAACTGTCATGCCGCTTCAGCTACAGGATAGGCTAAAAGCAAGCTACACCTACCAGCGTCGTGCCTGTGACCGGGGAATGGCCCGTCGAGTTCGCAGATAATTCCATTGGCGCACATGATAGCCTGGTATTTGAGGGCGTACACTCTCTTGTGACCAGAGAAGTAAATCTTCTGATTCAGAGACGGACGGCAGATGGGTCTTGCTGTGCCGTTCCAACTGGTGTTACCCTCCCTATTATTTGTACCGCAAGCCACAATAAAGTGTCGTTTCAGCGCAAGTGTTTTCCGTTTTAATAATTTTTCACTGTTTAGAAGCTCGTTCGTTGTCCACAATGGCGCTGCATGGGAAAAAGGCGAGCGTGCCGTGTTGCGTCGTCACAAACCCTATTCTATAAGCACGCTGCGTGAGGTGTCGTTGCGTTGGTTACCCCAAAGCGTTGGGTTCCCCAGAGCGTTGGGGCCCCCTATTCTAAAACTCTCTAATAACTTGTGAGGCTGGGCGCGTAGACAACAATTGCGGTGCTGAAGCCTGTAGTGCAAGCGTCCCATTGTAAAATTCACGCTTTCAAGTACCGCGAACCATTGTTGCGGGAACGCGCAAGACACGTGCCACGAGCGGGTGCTCCGCCGCTATTTGCTTCCTAGAACCGCTCATTTGAGTGCTGTGACGCCATTCGCTTCCAGGGGGCGCTCCAGACACGGGTCTCGTCTACTGACGCATTTGACGCTACTTCAAAGAAAAACAAAACGCAAACACATAGACAGGGCAGAAGAAAGTAGCCGCAGTCCGCTACGTGCCTCCACACGTGCGCGTGCACGCAGTGCACGCGCACAACCACTACCATACTGACCCTACTGCCGATTAAAGCCCCTCTATCCTGGGAAAAGTGGCGCCATTCATTGCTGTGGAAATACTTGAGACACGTGCCGCGCGCCACTTTTGGGAAGAACATGGCGTTTGAAATAATTGGGGTTGAGTGGATATTTAGCTCAGTGCTATGATGCCGCCGTGATATTCCCAAGGACTGCACGCTTCACCTGCGGCGCACGTTGCGCTACTTTTGAAACATGAAGCGGCATTACTGCCGATGCGCCAGAGCAGGGGTGGCCAAGATGTGGCTCGCGAGCCGCATGCGGCTCTTCGCGTGCTAAAATGCGGCTCGCGGCCTCATCCCCCCTCCCCAACTGCCCGCCTCCCTCCAGGTCACACGAACACTTCCCTAAAAGGGAAATGGAGCGCGTTTTAAATCGAAAGACAGGTTTCGGTTTGGTAGTCTAGTGCTACTCCAACGTTACGTACAGTTGGACTGCTTTTGACTCGGATAGTATATTGAAAGTAGTTCGAATTTCGATTATTGCTCTGGACAAAAGATTGCCCCCCCCCCCCCCCCATGGCTCTTTGAAGTTTCGTGGCTTTGTTTGCGGCTCTTAGGCCAGGTTAGCCTGGCCACCCCTGTGATATGCCCTCAAAATGACTCATTGCACGTTCACTTACAACTGTAAAAAATAAAAGAAATAAAATTGACAAAAACATTGCATTTTAAGAAACTTCTTGGAACTACTTTCGAGTGGCATCGAAGCATGGCTTATACAGTGACCGATAGATTTGATACGAACTGTCTCTCTTATGAGCCTCTCAGTGTTGTTGCGCTCTCTGTGCACAACGTCAGTTTGCGATTAATGTGCCGTACAATCGTTGCACTCACTAATGTGTTTAGCAATCTCTGAATTGGGTGCGTTTATTTTGACATTTCTTTTGTGTTCTGCCAATCTATCATTTACACATCTTGCCGTTTGACCCACATACTTGAAACCGCACTACAGTGGTATTTCATAGACCACCCCTTCCTTGTAATCAACCGACTTATCACGGTGCGCTTTCTTACACACTTTCTGATTCGTCTGAAACGGTGTCAAACGGTTTAGTTTCAAGTTAGACCTGAGCACTACATCTATCCCAAATTTCTTTGCGCATGCTTTAAGGTTGGGAAAAATTGCGTGAAAATATGGAATAACCGGAAAATGCTTTTTCGCTCCCTTTTCTGGTCGTTGTTTATTAGCCTTCTGCTGTAATTCTAATTGTCTTTTCATGAACTCACTGTCATAGCCAGCATTTTGTAACTTTGAGCACTGCCTTTCTACCGCACAACCCATAAAATGGGCACACGACTTGTCCAGTGCGTTGCTGATTGGAGATCTGACTACACCTGCTTTTACTGATTTAGCATGACAACTTTTCTTACTCAAAACGGGTTTTGCGGCCATTTTTCCGTACTCCCAACATAAACCGCCCTCCACGTGAATGCGTAGGTCCAGAAACTGTAGAATACCATTGTTTGCCTTTTCTAAGGTGAACTTCCGGCGCCGCTCCCCTCACTGTTCGTTCCAAATCAAGTACATACCCTTCGCAAAATGAGCAGATCAATATGTCATCGACATGGGGGGCCCCCCCCCCCCCCCCCATGGCTCTTTGAAGTTTCGTGGCTTTGTTTGCGGCTCTTAGGCCAAGTCTGCCTGGCCACCCCTGCGCCAGAGAGTCATCACCATTTAGATGATGACTCTCTGTCCGACGCGGCGGCAACGTTATGTTCTGCGCACCGAGCGCGCTTCACTCGCACGGGGATAGATGGCGTCCAAGTATGGTGTTCATCCCAAACCGACCGCTCCGATTGTAGCTCCCTGCGGTGCTCCCGCATTCCCTCGCACACCGCTTCTTGTTGTACCTTACCGCCGCCACGCCGCCACCAAGTCGCCCGAGTCCGTAAATCTTTTTTATCTTCATCTAAATCTTCTTCATCTTCATCTTCTTCTTCATCTTCATATTCTTCATCTTCATCTTCATCATCTACATCTTCATCTTCATCGTCTTCTTCTTCTTCATTATCTTCTTCTTCATTATCGTCTTCTTCATTTTCTTCTTCTTCATCATCTTCACCTTCTTCATCGTCTTCATCTTCTTCACCTTCATCTTCTTCATCATCTTCATCTTCTTCCTCATCTTCATCTTCTTCTTCACCTACTTCAGCTTCTTCATCTCCTTCTTTTTCATCTTCTTCAATTTCACCTTCTTCATCTCATTCATCTTTATATTCTTCACCTTCATCTTCTTCATCATCTTCATCTTCTTCATCTTCTTCTTCATCTTCATCTTCTTCTTCATCTTCATCTTCTTCTTCATCTTCGTCTTCTTCATCTTCATCTTCTTCATCTTCTTCATCTTCATCTTCTTCATCATCTTCTTCATCATCATCTTCTTCTTCATCTTCTTCATTTTCATCTTCTTCATCTCATTCATCTTCATCTTATTCACCTTCATCTTCTTCATTTTCATCTTCTTCATCTTCATCTCCCTCTTCATCTTCATCTTCTTCATCTCATTCATTTTCATCTTCTTCACCTTCATCTTCTTTATCTGCTTCTTCATCTTTATCTTCTTCATCTTCATCTAATTAATCTTCATCTTCACCATCTTCTTCATCATCTTCTTCATCTTCTTCGTGTTCTTCATCATCTTCTTCATCATCTTCTTCATCGTCTTCATCTTTTTCTTCTTTTTCTTTTTCTTCATTTTCTTCTTCCTTTTCTTCTTCTTTCCCTTTTCTTTCTCTTCTTTTTCTTTTTTCTTTTTTTCTTCCTCTTCTTCTTTGGGTTAAGGCTCACCTTCGTGCACGATGGTTGCACCTGTGATCGACACAGCACCAAAACAAAACACGAGGCCAGCCACAGGCCGCACACCACTACAACACCCCAAAAAAGGTGAGCCCGCTAAGCCGCCGACACCGTGGCCGCCGAGGAGGGACCTCAAACCCACGATGCTCATACCTTAGCGCCTTCCGCGGCGGCGCGGAACTAACTGCTCCTGGTTCGAGGCTAGCTCCGAACTCGATTTGTCGCTCGCTCCCCGCGGGAAGGGCGGCTAGAGTCATTACCTAAATGTGTTTCTTCCACCGTGATTGCGATCTACACCACACGCCTCACGCGAGCCGCTCATGTCCCAGCACTACCCCGTATTCTAGTACACTATTATTTCACCGCGACAGAGAAGCTTCTGAATCAGTGGGTGTCTGTGCGAGTATACTTGGGCCAGTCTAGGACCAGTACGCCTCTGCAAAGTCATGAAAATTCCAACCCAATCTCGTTACATGACCGTAGCAACGGCGGAACGCGATGATCTAATCATCCGCTTTCCACCACTGCTAGCTTTGCGCCTGCTGCACGAGTGGTAACTTTGGTGCGCCCCCGAGTTTCCCACGAGATTCAAGTAAGTTTTGATTTCGAACTATATGTCAATTTTCACTAACTAAGAAGTTAATTAACAAATTTTAATTATTAGCCGACCTATCGCCAATATTAGCCACCCACATAATATCCCCCTGGCCGCACAACTCAACTGCACAAACCGCATAAGTGTAACTTTCACGGCTTTTTCTAAACAAATCTGTAAAGCTTAAAAAAAACTACAATAAATACCTTGGGTGCAACTAAGAAAAAAATATATATATACAGGTTTTTTTTAAGATTTACAGACTTCTTTAAAAAAAAGCCTTGAAAGTTTATATTTATGCGGTTTGTGCAGGTGAGGTATACGGCCAGGGGATATTATGTGGGTGGCCAACCTTTGCGATAAGTCGGCTAATTAATTAAAACTCGTTAATAAACTTTTATTTAGGAAAAATAGACATATGGTTTTAATTATAAACTTACTGAGCGTCATCGAAAACCACTAAATCAACTCTTCTTACAACGACTTAAAGCTCGCGGGAAACTCGGGGGCGCGCCAAAGTTACCACTCGTAAAACAGGCGCAAAGCTAGCAGCGGCGGAACGCGGATAAGATTATCATCCGCGTCCGCCACCTCAACGCCGTTCGAGTGTCCGTTTAGCACAGCAGAAGCTATTGAGAACATTCAAGTGTGGTTGCCCTTGCCGGAGAATATAAACGAACCTATTTGCATTATACAGTTGAAGTAATAAGCAGTGAGTGCGAGTGTCTTTCTATCTGTTCTAAATTGCACATCGAGATCGATTCGAAATCAAAATATTATATGCGCCGTTTGTCACATATTCAACTTAAGCAATATATATATATATATTAAGTATTATTTATGTAAATGGACGAGAACGAATAATCTATCTATCACTCTATTAAGAGGCGGCGATTAATTAGGTAAAAGTTTTAATCGACGCCTACATGTATATAAAATGACGTGAATTACCTTTTGTATCTTCAGAATTTTGTGTACTTTTCTATTAGTTTTTCGCGAACGAGTTCGAGCCGTGCGTAAAAATAACCATCGCACAAAATACTTAACACTAGAAAAAAAAATGTTCAGAAATACGTAACACGAAAAAAAAAAAAGTACTAGCGGGAATTTTTTGTGCCGAAATCCAAAACATAATTTTAGGGAAACTCTGATTGCTATCTGCACCCAGTAAATAGGCTCGCTCTTATAATAAACAAAATATGGAAGTGTTTTTGCAGATGTCTTTAATTTTTAGCGCTTTGGAATTGGCTTTTTTCACTCCCCGTTTTAATATTGTGAAGTTTGTAGGCATAATAAATTGCCGACTTCAATTTATATAATTATAAATGAACTAGTCACTTGTACTCGGGAGAGACAATCACATAAACAAAAGTGAATGACAAGGTTCAAGATATATATAGGGCCATAGAAACTGCCTGCGCTGTAACACTGGGCATGATAAACTAAAAAATAGAAACTCCAGAGTTGTTAGAGTTTTCAGAACGAGCAGTTCAAAAACTGTTCGTTCAGTAATATTCGGAAATATACTTCTGGAGAAGTTTGCGGTGCACTAGGATTGCTAACGTGTTCCTGAATATACCCTATGATGTTTGCCACGGGGATTTACATACGTAAAATCTGCGATTTTATTCGAGCAGGGTGCTCTTGGTAATGCAATACATAGACGAAATATTTGAGGATTTATGCACAGATTTACAACAAAATAGAGGGTGCCTGCTTGTAATTCAAACAAATTTATGTTTAAAGAAACAAAACAAATAAACGTAAAAGATACATGAAGGCCGTTTATGCATGTTATCATCCGCCAAAAATGCGGATGATAATCTAATCATTCTCATTGTCCTTCCCACAGCGAGCTTAATTTGCGCCTGGTGCACGGATGGTGACTTTGGTGCCTCCCGTGTTTCTCATGTGCTCCAAGTATTTTTAAAACTGATTTAGCTATTTTCGACGACGCACCGCAAGTTCCTAATTTTAGCATATATGTATACTTTCTTTAATCAAAAAGGTAATGAAGAGATTTTATTTAATTATTCGACTTATCTTGAATACTAGCCCCCTATATAATGTCCCGCTGCTTGCATAACGTCAATGTTCCGTTCGCGCGTTTCGTTGTAATAAACCTGTTTTGAATTAAAATCGAACATCCTGTATATTAATGTCGGTGCGCTCTTGTACGCTTTTCTTTTAGTTCGTGCAATCCTTGTCATGCCTGGCCACCAAATGCGTTGTGTGCGTTCAGTTATTTTAACTCAAAGTTCAACTGCCATTCGTTCGGCACAATACAAACTGCGGAAACCTACCGTTATATTATCTATATAAAAAAGGGCTGTTATTTCGAAGCGGTGTAATCCCGTTGCTTAATTTAGGCGTAAAATATCACAGTATCCCATTCAAGACGTGCGAATAATGAGGCCGCAGGAAGTTGCACTGTCCTTCGCGAAACCGCAGAAAAGGTGCTTCCTCTTTGGAGTAGACGGCATCGGAGATTTCTATGGTGTATCCGGCAATAGTCTCCTGGACATGACGTGGAATTCGACTGCAATCAAACAGAACAAAGATTTGCTGACTCTCTGCCATGTCCCAAAAAGCGTTCTAAAAGCACCATATATGGGGCCTCTCGACACTCCCCCGTTTGCGGTAATAGTGAGGCGGCCACTCAAAAGCACATTGAGAGTTTCTTTCTTTTTTAGAGCGCAGCTCTTCGGCGCCCGTTTCCGGCTTGAGCGGCGTCGGCGTCGCCGTCGGCGTAACCGCAAGGTGCATGTTGGGACATGCACCGCGCGAGCCCCCCCCCCCCCCCCCCCCCGAGGTCACGTGACCTCCCCCTTCGAGGTCACGTGACCCCCCCCCCCCCCGGAGGAGATTGAAGGATGAGGGGAGGAGGAGAAGGAGGAGGATGAGGAGGCGGATACCCTCCCCTGAGTACCCTTCCCTCCTCCTCAAGAGCTGCGCTCCAATTCGGCGTTACAGGGAGTTGTAAACGGCTTTCATTTTTTTCTTGCATTTATTTGGTGCTTTTAAGAATGCTTTCAAGAATCCTTATGAATATAAACGTTAGAAAAAATTACAGGCACGTTCATTCGACCAAACGCGATAAAATGCCGTAGCTTTAGAGAAACGTCGTTAGTGAAAACAATTAGGAGAGGAAATGGTGTGGTGACGAAATAGTAATAATATGCCGTGCACACATCGAGGACGACATCAAGGACGGCGTCTTGAACGACATTAAGGACGACCTCAAGCACGGTGTATAGGACGACCTCTAGGACAACGTCAAGGAAGGCGTCGAGGACAACCTACAAGACGACCTCGTGAACGCCGCCTAAGATTTTGTCGAGGACGACGTCAGGGACGGCGCTTAGGAGGACGTCCAGGATGTCGTCCTAGGGGACATCATCCTAGAGGACAACGTCAAGAACGACCTCTAGGACGACATCAAGGACGACCTCGAAGACGACCTCCAAGGTGACCTCTAGGACGACCTCAAAGACGACATCTAGAACAACCTCTAGGATGACCTCAGGGACAAGCTCTAGGTCACGTCAAGGACGACATCAAGAACGTCTGGTCACGTCAGCCTCAGCTATCCACTCTTACGAGCCTACGCGACCGGCGGTTCCTCAACCGGCGCGTTCGTGACCTTGATTACGCGACCTTGCACTTCGGCCACGGGAGTTACGTGACCTTGATTACGCGACCTCGCACTTCGGCCACGGGAATTACGTGACCTTGATTACGCGACCTTGAGGTTATGACCATGAGGACATGACCTTACGAATGAGGACATGACCTTGAGCGTGGTTGGGCCTATTTGCAACTCCAATGCCCTATAGGTGGCGGGGCGGTAGTTTTAAGATGGCGGAAGAGGCGGGGATAGATTCTCCAGGACTTCCCGCGCGCCTGCTTGCTGACGCTGGTCAGCGCGCTAAAAATTATTTATTTGTGTACAAATGCGAAGCGGTTAGGGAGGGATCATATTACGGGTGACGGAGATGTTGATGCACATTAGGAAAAGGTGCATGGTGGTATTTAAAAGTTGCTGAAACCTCAAGTTGCGAAGCTTTGTGGTCGGCGAGCGCGTTTTAGGTACCGGCCACGTCACTCTTTGCGGCAGAATATTTTTGAGGTTGATGAAGATATCATGTTCCGCTTTGCCTGGCCATTAGTGCTATAGAACGTGAGCCGCGAAAGGTGACCGTCAAGCTTCGGAAGAGCTGCGTTCATTGGTGTCTTCGTGTCACAGGCTCACAACTCGCTGCTCACCCTCTCGGTTTTAGTGTATCGCAACACGCGATCAAAATGCTCTATGGTTATTGATAGAAAGTTTGTTACCGCAGGCTACCATGCGGTGTAGCATTACAACCGGAAGCTCGCGCAGCGCCATTGAAGCACAATTTTCAGCGCGCGCCAAGAGCGTTTCCTCGCTCATCCCTCTAAAAGAAAAAGGTTGTAGTCCTTGCACCCCTTTTTACATATACGGCGCCTCAAAACTTCAGTTCGTCGTGCAGCGAACTGACGTCAAACTGACGGCCCCAACTTTGACGAGAGGATCGATGACGGAGCGAATAAGATAATAAACAGCTAAGGTACACATCAAAAAGTACAGAAGAAAACAAAAACGCCGAGGTTTCGCAGTAAAGCAAAGAAAACCCCGATGATTTTTTTTTTACGGTCATTCAGGCTTATTTAAGCTATTGTAATAAGTTGTACAACTTCGATTTCAAGCCGCTCGTGAAATTTGGTAGCGTCAATTGAACGTCAGTGCGCTGTACGTCCAATTGAAGTTCAGGAGTGTCGTATCCTATGCTAAAACTGCCTTTTGACATAGTCGGCGTGTTTAGGAATTTTATTTATTGCTCTATCAAAAATAAATATTTTGATATACCGTACATTTTTTTGTACCGTGTTATTTGCAACGTTCAGGCCTTTCTCACCAAAACTGCGCATTCTAAGCTCTCGTCACGAACGGCTGGCTAACACAGACGCGCTTAAAAGGCTTCGAGCGTTTCTTTATTTGCTTTGTAACTACCTGAAAGCTACTACGGGGATTCTGTTTTTTTTTTTTTTTTAAGCGTTTGGAATAAATGGTTGTGTTCCTTGTAACGGCCATAAAACGCGAACCCATTCCCGATGTGCATTGCTCGACATACCGTTGCGCGACGAGTTTTCTCCTACTTACGGCAATAAATAGACTTTTCGTAGACCGTACCATAGAGCTCTTCATTATTAGGGGGAGCGTTTCCCGTCACGTTGAGCACAGATTGAGCTGGCGGCCATGCGCAAGACCCGAAATCCGCAGCGCATGCGACATACGAAAAGTCCCCAATGAAAGTAGACATCCTGGTCCTTCGTGGAACGCTGTTGCAAGGCGGAACACGAGAATTCTTATTTTAACGCGCCCACTTTTTTCGTTAAAACGGCTTCACGCATCAATGCCGACAGTCCCTGCCACCGTTTCCGGGCCGCCCCCGCCGCTGCAATCCCCGCTCCTCTGGTTCTCCGTTCGTCCGCGAGAGGGCGAGCGGCGGGCTGGAGTTGCGAATACAGCTACCGCTCTAGAAGGAAACTCTTTTCAGGAACAAACAGCCAGCAACTGCAGACGTCAGGGATTGTACAAAAAACACACTAGTTGGCAAAATATTTGCCTAAGATTTCTGAATTAACGTTTAAAGCATGTAATGTTATTTAACGCTTCCCCGCAATCCCAAACTGTTGTCCGTCCGTGCATTTTCTGCTAAATTAAGCCGGGAAATTGATATCGCGAGACCTATATACACGAATTACGTTTTTCAGCTAAATATAGTGAGAAACATTGTGGGACGTGACTTCACGCCACGGGACATACAGGCCACTTCAGTTTCCCCGCTAAATTTAGCGGGAATATCGACGTCACATGACCTACACAAACATTTAGTTTCTCCTCTAAGTTTAGGGGAAATTTACGTCATGTTACACACCAATCACCTATAATACATTTCATGCATTGCAAGATTGCAAAAAAAAAAAATCGCTGCAAATTTTTTAGTCAGTAAAAATGGGCATATGTTTTCAATGAGAAACTTGCTGAACTTCGCCGAAGAGCCCTCATTTGAATTGAGGACGATTCAAAGCACGCAGGATGAGCAGGGGGTCCGGTAGTTTTCCTCGTGCACTAGGCTGGTACCGCGAAAACGCGAATGCTATTCTTATCATTTTCCTTTTCGCATCGCTCGCCGGCTGCACAAGTGACAACTTTAGAGCACACCAGCTCTTCTCGCGTGCGTCAAGTCGTCTTAATATTGTTACAGTGTTCCAGAGGGTGTAGTGGCAAGAGCAGCGCCCGCTTACAATGGGCCGCGTGAAGACGGTCAACGTAGCTGCCGCGAGTGGCGCTGGAGCTCCGTGCCCTAGGAGAATTTGTGGCAGAAGACGACGAATTTGTGGCAGAAGACGACGAAGCTGAGGCGGTACGCTTCTCCCAAACGTAGCACCGTAGCACCTTTCTTTGTGGTGTAGTGGTTGGGAGTCTTTCCCGTTCCGTTGCCGTCTCGGTCATAATTTGCAAGGAAAAAGACCGACGCACACACTGCTTCGCGCCGGGATGCAAGTCGGGCTACCCGGTCAACAAGGGCAGCCACCAGCGATCGTAAGCCGTCGCTGTTTCGTGCGCCAAAGGAGGAGTCGCGCAGACTACAGTGGTGAAAAAAATCTTAATCGAGAAGATAAGCGCCTCGCCTAGACATCAGCGGTGTGCGAGAGACAATTTGAACCGCGCCTTATCCTTCGGGACTATGTGCACATCGTCAATGGCGAAGAGGTTAGGATTCTATACCGCAATATATTCTGACTATTTTGTAGTCTTTTTGCGTACTATGTTGCTGGATATCTCTCATGTTCTTGCTATGTATGTCGATGAAGTGTATTACCACTTTTGAGAAGTCATAAAGCAGTGAGTTGAGAATAAATTTTGTTTTTCATATTAGGGGTTGTTGAAGTTTGTGTTCATATCGTATTTTAATGCTTCATGTTCTCCCAATCGAGGTATTTTTTCTTCATAGACTGCCTTCCACAAAAAACAATTTGTTATATGTTCGCCAGTTGCAGTGGCACCTTGGCCGTTCCCAAACGCGCTCTGCCTTGCACCTTACACAACGCTGGTCCCCACATCAGCAACACGATGACAAAAAAACAATACACCAGTTTATTGTTCCTCTCACCATTAAAAAAGTGAGATATTTATTCAAATTTATTAGTATATTTTTTCTTGTTATATCAGTATCGCGTGGTTTCTTTCGCAGCTACTAAGTGTGCAGCCCAAGTGATAGCGTTGCTGAACGACGTGTCAGTACTGGGAAGGAGGGAGGGGTCGATATTAATGAAATGATCTCCATCAAAAACACGCGAATAATAAAAGTAGAGGATAGCACACACTCTACAGGCATTAGTGCAAAGGAAAACCTACAATTTTTTACATTAACAATTGTTCTGCGTCGCGAAAAGCTCCAGCGAACCACAGTAGTACACGCCGAGCAGCGCCGACAACGAGGCTGACGGGGGCACGTTCCTGTAGCAATGTCTAGGAAGGACGAGACGAGGCCATGTCCGCCAACGTTAATGTCCGCTGGGCTTTAGACATGAAGCGTGTGTTTCGCCGGCGCTTCGTTCTTCTTTATTCAAGCCTCTTGCCACAGTTCCTAGGGCACAGAACAGCAGCGCCACGGTGTCGTCTACGCGCAAAATCTTCACGCGGTGGCCGCCGCTCTTGCCACTACAACTCTCTAGAACGCTGTAATATTGTGTTAATATGCGAAGATTGGCGGATTTAGGGGTCATCGATGTGGCTCATCAGGTCTCTAGTACGAATTATATATTTCTTGTTTTTTTTAATTAAAAAGTAAATTATTTAGGTTTGCGTAATCATATTGCTAGTGTTGATTCCGCAGTCCCTGATGTCCACCAAGGCTGTCATTTTGTTCCCAAAGAAAGCTCTTTTTTTTTATTCAAACTGTACGGATTTATCAAATTAATCAACGAAACAACCTTTTTAAAGCCGCCATTGTGTCACGTGTCGTCATAGTGAAAGATGACGCCAGGAAGTCACGTGACATCATGACGTCACGTGACTTAAACGCGACGTCATTACGCCAAGGTGGCACTGTGACGGAATCGAGGCTAGATGCCACGGACACAAAATTCCCGAGTCTGGCACAATAAATGCGAGTCAGTTAATAATCATGCTCGTAATGAAAACACTGCCCACATGACCGACGCGTACGTGATTGCCTCAAACGAAAGCAGACTTGTACGTAGTTCAACTACTTTACTCAAGTTAATGTAGTTTAACTACTTTTCTGAGTAGTTTAGTAACTTTCAATTACAATATTATTTCGGTAATTAGTACTTTATTTTAATTACCTTTTTTGAGTAACTTCTACTCAAGTTACAAATTACTTTCGAATTTTAGTGGTTGTTTTGCTTATGAACAAACATTCCTGCACAAAGGAGATCAGATGTTCGAAGGTCAGCTGATATTTGCAAAGAGGGGGAAGCATGTGGCGTAGGAAAGGGGGGTTGGAGAAAATTGTTTGTAGAGTCTGAAACTCCTCCAAAAGTTTCACAACCCCTCCTTCCCCCCCCCCCCCCCACCCCACACACACACACACACTGCAACAACAGTGCTACGAGGTGCGCAGAGCGAACACACACGACGCAAGAGAGGCCGAGTAACTGCGGGTTTTGCGCCGAAGACTGGCGTTTCTACGTGTCCCGAAGCTCAAGGAGACTCGACCCTTTTGAAGAAAGGGCTGGTCCCCGCTTTTCCCTAACGTAGAAACTCTCAACCACTACAGGAGGTGGACACACTGCATCCTCACTCAAAGGAGGCAACAAAATACAGCACCTGCTCTGAAACTCATCTTGTGCTCCCGTAGTTTGTGCTGTACTCGAAGAATCGCGTGCTAAAGAGCAACGCAAAGATTACCTTTTTGCGTTGCCTTTCCTGCCAAAACTCAGAATATAGAGATCTTCAAAGATTCATAGATCGTTCGACAAACCTGTAGTAATTCCGCCACCGTTTTTATATAAAAAATAATAAACAACCGGTGTTGGGAAGTACTCTATGTACATGTTACTTACAGGACTACTGTTTAGAAAAATTGTACTTTACTTTAAGTAAATTTTGTGAGCATGTGCTTCTGTTTTTCGAGAAGAGTAAAACTCCCAACTTCAATGTATATTCCTCGAATTTAAAAAAAAGAAATGGCGGGATCGTCGTGTGAAAACGCGCTCTTTCGAGACGTCATCTGGTCATTTCTCTTGAAGTAATGGCGGCTGTAAGGCCGAAACAAATAAGTGCCTTATAACTTGATTCTGTGAAATATATCGTCAGCGAGAGTAAAACAACTACTCTGCGGCGACTTGACTATACCATATTTGCTGCCATTTCTGTAAAAAACTGATGCGCCTCCGATTACCCCTGGAGCAATGCATACCAGTTAAAGAAACACGGTATAGGGAGTGAAAGGGCATCGTGAAAGATTGTGTTAATTTTGTTGAACGTGTTTGTACTTTACCGTGAAATATATTGCATTCATTTACGTTACTTCAAGTACATTTATTTATTTATTTCAAATACCCTCAAGGTAAATACATTGAAGAGGGGAGTTAGCTATAAATATTTACAATGTGCACATATTGGTAAGAACATTCTTAAACAGGAAAATATCAGTGATGTTGGCAGTCAAGGCGGGAAGGTGGTTCCAATCCAAGGACGTTTGAGGCATGAAAGAATATTGAAATAACGATGTCTTGAAATTTGGTATGCCGACCTTATGACTATGATCAATGCGAGCGGAGATGTAGGATGGTGGGTTAATTAGTTTTTGACGAAGGACAGCATTTTGGTGGAATATTTTATGAAAAAAAACACAAACGAAATATTTTACGGCGATGAATAAGGAATGGCAAACCTAACGTGTTTTTCATTATAGGGACGCTGGCTGTGCGGTGATAGTTTGACAGAATGAAACGGGCTGAGCGGTTTTGAATGGATTCAAGTATGGTAATTAGTGACGAGTGAGCAGGGTCCCATACAGCAGCAGCGTATTCCAATTTTGGACGAATTAGCGTTTTGTACATGGTTAGTTTTAATGAAGACGGAGCGAGAAAGAAATTTCTTTTCAAGTACCCTAACATGCGGTTAGCACTGTTAACTACGTATTCGACATGTATCTTCCAAGAAAGGTTAGACGTTATATGAAATCCAAGATATTTATAAGCAGACGCTGCAGCGAGAGGTTTACTGTTAAGATGGTAGGTATGACAAACATTTTGAGAACGTGATATTCTCATTGAATTGCATTGGTCAGTGTTTAGTTCCATTAGCCACTGGTTACACCATAGTGTTATCAGATTAAGGTCAGATTGTAAAAGGAAAGTGTCAGATATGTCAGTATTTCTTCGATAGATTACGCAATGGTCAGCAAAGAGGCAGATGGAAGAGGAGATATTTAGTACCAAGTCATTAATGTAAATAAGAAAGAGCAGCGGGCCGAGTACGGAGCCCTGTGGGACACCCGAGTTAACTGGAACAGAGCTAGAATTGGTATTATTAGCAGTAACAAATTGTAGGCGGTTAGTCAAAAATGCATGAATCCAATTTAGTATGCACGAATCGATGTTAAGTGATTGTAATTTATGAAGTAGAAGTTTATGGGAAACTTTGTCAAAGGCACCCGGTGTACTTACTACTTTACTTGAAGTACATAACTTCTGATTTACTTTGTACTTTACTTCAAGTTCTTTTTAGATATACTTTATGCAACACTGTAACCAAGCAAACACTGTCTAGAAAATCAAGCTCAGACAGTGCTAAACCTCAAAGTACAAATGATTTATCCGCAGTACATCATTGGTCAAACAAACAAGAAAGTACAAAACAATTAGGCACGCAGAAGCAGAACCAGTTATTAAAGCATTTCTATGAAAAAAACAAGCCGATTCATATTTGGCTAGCACTATTTCGCTAACGGATCAAAACCTCTGTACTTTCTTTTTATTATAAAAAAAACATATAAAAGTAACTTTAAAGTAACTTCAAAAGTAATTCGCTAATTTTTTACGGTAATTAGTAATTTTCTCAATTACTTTCTATTTGAGTAATTTCTACTCTACTCAAATTACTTTTTGACGTCAATACTCAGTAACTTAACTTAATTACTTTCTTTGAGTAACTTGTACATGTCTGAACGAAAGTCATGCGTAATAAATAAAACGTATAATGTTATACAAATAGCACCAGCGTTTTCCTAGACCATAGGCAGCCTAGCTTGTGTAAATAAAGAATCACAATTAAATTAACCCAATGCATACCACCTGAATTCGCCGTCCGTTCGCCTTACATGTAACTTGTATCCTTGTATTTATAAATCGCAGCGTGGACATTTCAAATTCGCTAAGACGTAATCAAATTATTTGTTATTTACTATTTTATTCAAGTTGTTATATCTTTTTTCCGGTTGCCTTCTGATTGGTAATATACGCGCTGTCATTTGCGAATAGCATACTTGAAGCATCATTTTAGAAAGACAGGTTTGGGCTACCCCTCTCTTCCCCGCGTTTAGGTTTATAACTATATCATTATTCGGAGATTTTGTTCAAAGGAACGCGCAAAATGTAAGAGCATTTTAATGCTTGCGATAACACTACAAATATTATGGGTAATATGAATGAGTGACAGATGTAGCGGGTTCCGAAATATGCACTTTAGACGTCCGACTGGTCGAAACATTTTTCTTTTTTTTTAGGTTTACGCATCTTTCTCGCTCCTTCAGTCATTGAGCTTCCTCCGTACATTATGACTGATCGGCGCTCCCAGGTTATATGCAGGAAATTGGACGCAGTTTGTTTTTCTAGGGTCTATAGTGTTTAAAATTGAACTCGGCGTCAAGTGCTTGGATACTATAACTAAATACGTCATGATTTCAAGTCAACCGTTTCATGTGCTATGACACGAACCTCGTTGTACAGTAAAGTCCGCAATGACTCATACCCGGTTTTGGCGAAGCTCGTCCACAGCTGGATCATCCGGAGACTCAGGACCTCCAGCTGCGGATTCGAACCCCTAACCATGGGATCGCCGAACACGAGACTCAGTGCGTAGCTGCGCTGGGCTCTGGGCTCGGATCGTCTGGAGAGCAGGTACCTTCGCACGCTGCGGGCGCCGGCGCGGACCAGGAAGTCGGCGAAGTACAGCACCGGGCACACCGACAGCAGATCGGAGAGCATGTCCCGCTGCCGTGCGCGCGCGTCTCCCATAAAGCCCTGCAGACCAGAGGGCGTGGTATACTACACGGGGCTGTGACGTCACGCCGCTAAGGTGGCGCTGCTGTCGTCACGGGGCATGCGCAAACACTTTACGTCACGTGCATTCTGCGCACGCGCAATGCCCACATCTCATGTTGACAAACGCGGGCTTGTTCCCGAGTAAACTTTGTCCTCATTGCTATCAGTACGCACATCGGAAGAGCAGAAAACAATTTGCCCCCAAGAAAAACATGTATGGCAGAAACGCTACTCGTCTACGGGCACGGAGCTCTTCGTGAGATAACTTAATGCATACCATACCAACTTATATACCCTTTAGATAAAACGAGCGCCATCTGTCGCACGGAAAGGCAACTGGACCTCGACGCCATTTTGAAAGATACAGCGTTGCTCATAACAGACTGTGCACGTTTCAACGCTGCTATACTAATCGCAATACGTTCGCGTTTTGTTGTGTAACGAAACTATTTCTCTTGTTCTGTCGTGATGTCCAGACAAAAACTCAGCAACGATCGGGCTGGTGACTGCCGTTCGATGTGGCGAGGCCCGTTTGACGCTGACATTTGCAAGTGAGCCTGATACTCTACAGATAGAGTATTGGTATTCAATAAAAGCGTGTGGCGATGGGTTTAAAGTGCGGCCTTTTCTCATCTGGGAAGTTGCGTTCGTAGACGTCTAAGATAGCTTAAATTACAGTCTCGCGTGTTTTTGCGGCAAGCGCGTTCAGACTGCTAAGTACAATTTAAAGTGACGTTATCACAATAATTTTGAATTTAATAAGTGCACCAAATGTTTTCCGAGGATTGGTAGTTTTTACAAATACGTTCGACTAGGCGCAAAAATATTATTCGTTCGCGGATGCGACTTATTAAACAAAAAATTAAAATTAATTTCGTGCAACATATTTTAATCTAGGTACTATTTATTTGTGCGTGCGCTAGTATTAATATCTGTGGCAGTACTTAAGAACACAACAGTAAGAAGTGCGATGTAATCTAATTTGTCTTTTATATAACCAGTCTACACTGACGATGTGCTAACGTCATCCAAGCAAACACAAATGGAGACTACTTTCGCAAAACTGCTTATAGACATTAAGCCTACTTCCTTCGCGTGCTGTCTGCAACCTGCTAGCGAGTTTGGCAGTTAGAATACTTGCGAGCGCTGCGACTAGCAATCGGGGGGACCGTAGTCACTGGATCGCCAATGACTGTGCATTGCGTGTTACATAAGCTCGCGACTAATGGAGAATATACTCTAGAATAACAGGAGAATGCAACATCGAGCCTTTCAACTCGCGTAGCCACGAACACTCACCTATGTTTCACAACAAGGTGGTTGCGAGCGCATCACCGAAACAGATCAATTCCGTTAAGGGAACTGTTCCACCCTTACTTTTAATAATTGAAGAGTACCACTCGACCGCTTGTTCTTACTCCGAGCAGAAAAAAAAAAAAAGTAATTCTCTACGCGTGGTACAGAAAAGACACGCACGACCTCCTCACCATACAACAAAACTCGTACTGGGGCGACGCAACCAAACCGGGAGCATCCGGCAAGATGGCGTCGGCTGTCCAGTGTACCCAGCCAGATCTCGTTGTTGTTGTTCTGTTGTTGCTGTTGTTGTTTTTTGTTGTTTTTACACAATATTGCTAATCATTTTTCCGTCAGTGCTCTCTCGCTTAATCACGTGAGCACCTCCTCCTTACCCCTCTCCCCCCATTTGTACGTTGAGCTTCCTCCATTCGTGCGCACGTGGGCGATCTCCTCGTCACCCTCCTCTAGCCACATGATCTCCCCCGTTAGCTAATCAGCGTCGAGCTTCGCGTCGCTTTACCTTTTTTTTTTTCGTTTCACGAATGCTGACCACCTAGCTAAAGAGTGTTTCACGTTAAAACTATCTTCAATGTCCAATGAGCTGTGACTCATTATGCAATAAGTCGTGTTTTCTCTTTGTAAGCGCCTCGTCGTGAAAGAAATAAAAATGTCTGTATTCTCCGCTTTACATCTGACCGCAGCCGAAGCTACGATTCGATGCAGCCAATCAAGAAGCGACAAATATCCAATGTTACGGAATTAGTTGTCTTTATGAAATAACCCTAAACGATTGTGTCAGTTGGATCAATCTTAAATGTAAACGCGAAGAACACTAAGGGTGAAGCGCACTTGGTCGAGATGACACGAAATCAACCAGTCTTTCAAAATATAAAACTAATCTAAATTATATATATATTTTTTTATAATAAGGGTTTGCAATTAGCAGAGATTAAAACGTGGCGTTTTCTTATGCCAACGAAATTCAAGTTTGTGGAGCAAAGAAATTGAAAAATAAGTATACATAACATGTTTTTTTAATTTTGCTGCACAGCTCACTGATTAATATTATATTAGAGCCAATTTCGGCTGGCAACCAGGAACCGTGAAACAAGACGTCACTTCCGTACTGAACGTAGCTCGTCCGCTGCAGCGCCTAAGGAAACTCACCGACAACTTCAAAAAACGCAGAGTGGTGGCTTTTAATAATTACGCTTCTTGCAACGTGACGCGTTCCTTCGTTTTGTCATCTGAAGCCCGATTCACACACGACAGTCGTACAAGGTGTTCCAGCAAAAAAATTTACGAACTCTTTTTCACCGCAAAAACAAAAAGCGCGCATTGCCGAATGTTTATTTTTTGCCTGAAGGTAGTGCTAGAGCTCTCAATCAGATACCAAAGTTTCAGGCGAACCGATATATTATTCGAAAGTTATAAATGATTTTCTAAAAATGTCAATGAAAAAATGGTTGCCGGAGGAGCTCTCGAATACATGGAGGTCTAGGTTGTTAGAAACCGAAAACGGGCGAAACTCGGTCCCATTTTCCTATTGAAATTTTCCAAAAATCACTTATAACTTTTGAATAGCATATCGGCTCGTGCTGAAACTTTGGAATCTGGATAGGACCGCTAGCACTGCATTTCGGCGAAGAATGAGCATTCGGCGATGCGTAGTTGATTTTCGCAGTGAAGAAAAAGGGCTGTACATTTTTTTTTTTTTTTTTTTGGGGGGGGGGGGCACTTTGTACTTGTAATTTTGCAAGTACTGCGGTGAGCCCCGCAGCTTCCCCCATGTTATATATTTATTTTAAGCAGCACAAGAGATGTTGTAGCTAAGAAATCGGGAGTGAAATTACTCCATCTAAAATCGGGCGTAACGTCTCTAGCTCATTGGCGACGGAGCAGTAAAGCAATGCTCAAAACTCGAATCTCTCGCTGTAGTCTGGCGCAGCGGTGCACATTTATGCCGCACTCAAACTATAGTCAATGGCAGCTGATTAAAGGGGCTGTGCAACAATACTGGGTTAGAATGTCTTTCACATTAGACAAACTTCAAGGGGCTGTAACGGGGCCCAGGTAAACTCGCACGAAACGCCACTGACCAATGAGCATCTTTGTCGCCACATAATTTCACGGACAAATGCGGAAGTTTCCGTGACACTAAGCTTATTTGCAAAACTTGATGACGAAGCTGTGAGGAGTGAACCATTGATGGAGCGAACGATGCGATCCCCGAGGACCTGGTCATCGAGCTTTACCATCCCCGCAGTGACAATGTTTAAAAGGAAGTTGAAGCGGTTCTGTTTTTGAGGGAAGACACTTAAATCGTCTGTATTTGGCCTCCGGGATCACAAATATTGAGATTTCTTTTTTTTTTCAATTCGGTGCACGGAGGTTATGGAAAATTGTTTTCGAAGTACCGCTTAAGCCCTTCCTTCTCGGAGCATGACGACATATAAGGAGTTCTTGGAAACTCCGCTCTCGCGCATCATCAGCGCCAATCAAAGCTATGTCCGCACACTCTTGCCATTTTCAAAAAGGTAAAACACAAAAGACATCACGACTGGTGTCAGTGTGGGGGCATATGCCTGGTGAGTTTGCAATTCCACGCGCTGCCAACAAAAGCGACTCGCGCTTGGCGACCGAAATACCCTTTCGTGACCTAACTACAGGTATGAGATTTTTTGTGTTTTTTCGCGTTTAGTTACATCTCCGGGGAAAACGAAAGTGAGTCTCGAATTCATAGGAAAAATATATTCTAGAATCCACCTCTAATTCGTTTTTCTTTATTCAAGAACCTCTTCAGCTTCCCTTTAAATGCGGTTCATACAGTGTCCACTGGAACTGCTTGAGCATTAGATTTGGGCTCGTGATAATCAATCCCTCGACATTCCTTGGACAAGTGGTCCGTGCCCGATTGATGCTATGACGAGAATAGCCGAACCTTAAGGGGCATCCACGCGAAGAACAACTCCGCGGACGGATGTCGTGACGTCAGCAACCCGGGAAACTCCGTCCTCGGCTCTTGCATCCACATGGACAGTGGGGAGCCGTGAGGGATATCAGTGTTACCAGCCGAATTTAGCGGTCGCACTCTCGACAACAACACTAAAAGCACGCTGAAAGGAGGGCGCGCGCCGTAGTTGAGAGCAGGAAAATGGAGGCGCAGAAGAAGCGGCGGTATTCGGTTATGGCAGCAGCGCTGCTAAAAACGGACGACGACGACGTTCTATTTACTAACAGAAGGTTCTGGGTGAAAGGTTGGATGGAGAAGAAAGAACTTGGTATACAAAACCAGTTCTACGAAGAGCTTCTAGAAAGCTACTCCGTGGATTATCGGAAACTCCGTTGGTGCCCCATGACGTTCCCGTTGAACTACAACTGGCCCGCGTGTGCCTATCAGAGTCGTCATTCATCTTTACCATTCTACCACCGCGCTACTACAAACGTAATGGCCCAGGCGATGCCGAAAGCGAGAAAAGAACGCGATGGCCCCCGTGGCCAAACGAGGCAAAAGAGTATAGCTAAAAGTAGCTAAATGCGTGCTTCTCCGCTGCCCATATCCGCGGAGTTTTGGTGCTGACAGAACGAAGGCTCCGCGCCTGCGCCACGGGGGAGGACAGCGCCGCGAGTCGTCAAAAAGGGATGACGTATGCCTCGTGATGCACGACCCTTGGAGGAAAGTCGCGGATCTATCCTTGGTGGGGGTACTTTATTAATGGGGTATCCACACGAAGGAGAAATCCGCCACGCCACGTAACCTCTGCACCAATTCAGTTTTCCCGCTAAAGTTAGCGGAAATAATAACGCCATGTGACCTAAGAGCCAATTCAGTTTCAGTTTCCCCGAAAATGTTAGCGAAAACATTTACGTCACGTTACCTATGCACCAATCCAGTTTCCCCGCTACATTTAGCGGAAATAATGATGCAATGTGACCTGTGCACCAATTCAGTTTCCCCGCTAATGTTAGCGGAAAAGTTTACGTCACGCGACCAATGCACCAATTAAGTTTCCCCGCTAAATTTGCCGGGTAAACACATTAGGGCCTTGAAATCATTTGTTCCTTAACAGAGTATGAACGCTAAATCAAAGCAACGTAATTTCAATTTCAAATCACTGCATCACGCACGATCGTCGCAATGTCAATCGATCGTCATCGTCATATCGTCGAATAAGCAGCACAGCTGTCGCTGTCTAAAAGCATCACGTCGGGTGATCGTCGCGCTATTGTTTCTGCGACTTCCATTCCGCCAAGAAAAAAAAAAAAAACGAGATTCATTTGTTGTTAATGTCAACGAATTAATCTCGAGTGGCATTCACTGCAAGTACAAATATTGTTGCATCTCCCCTTTAAAAAGCGCAGTGTCCAGCAAGTGCCTAGCATCTTATTACAACCTCTGGAATAATGAAGCTGTAGCACTAGCCGATAAGAATTATGAAAAATCACGTAGCAAGAGTAGAGAACATGATCAGAAACACACTTCCTTTCTTTAGCTCTCAGAGACTATGGTGGTCGCAATATATAACGAGATTAGAGGAACGATGCTCGTCCCATTGGAACTCACGCTGAAGTAGTGACTGCAAATTGCGTCCGCGCTGGACTCGTTGAATCCAAGCTCCTGTATTATTGTCCGACTAATATTTATCAGGCCAAACGTGTCCAGGTTGAGCCTTTGCTCTAAAAAGTGAAGAAAGGAAGATGCCTCGTCGTCCACATTACCCAGGAGAACTTCGATATTTGTGAGCTGGAAGAGAAAAAAAAATAAAAGAGTAACTTCGGATATTTTTTTATTTAATTAAAGCAGTCTGGTAAAAAAAAAAAAAAAAAAAACGAGTCCGATGTGCTTCGTGACAATAATGCACAAATAGCGAAGGCAGAAAGTACCAATATTTCCCAATGCAACCAGATAATAAAGGGGCACGCAAAGGTAGCAACGTCGACGATGTAATACTGTTTCTTCAAAATGGCGTCAATGAGGTGGAAATTGAAGCATTTTTTTTTAGGATGCATAAATGAATCTACCTCCATAAAAATCATGCTTCCAGAGTTTCGGGTATGAAAACACATGTTCGCGTTCCATGGATTCACGAGCGACCATCGTAATAACCAACGTTACTAAAACGCTCAGTTGGGAAACACCCTCGAAACCTGGGCCGCTGGCGTCCACCGAGACCAAGTTAAACACGATAACAGCGCCACCTTTTAGCGATAAGTTGAAACATGAAAGCTGCTTTAGATAGCTACTGCTTGATGGCCCTGCGAGATGGCGCCACCGGCCCTTGCCCGACTCGACCTGAATACGTGCAGCCGTGCAGTTCCCAGAGTGGACGCTGCGGGGAGAAATGGTAGCGTTGCGATCGCCATTAGCTCGGTTCCCGAGTATGGATCGGAGCCACTTTTTTAGAGAAGGCTCTATGGAGGTTTCCCAACTGAGTGGTTTTAGTAACGTTGGCCATAACCATGGCATGCTCTCGAGCGGGATTTCGTGAGAGCGCTCGTGGTGTGCACGCGCGTTCTCTGCCCAAAAATCTCGAACGGGCGATTTCATGACAAGGTAGATTAATTATTAATTTTAACATGTTTTTCGTCATTCGTAAATTACCGCCATTGCTCTGATCAGCATCGTTCCTTTGATACCATCCCATCATAAATTTAGGGGCCCATTTTAGAATAATACAGATTTTTATTGCTTTAGAGACGCGTATGTTCTGCAAATATCGAGAAAAACTAAGATATCCATGCTCTCTTAGAACGTTTGCAGCGCAAGTCACGCCGTAATTAACGCGTAAAATACAAACGTGACAAAAACCGCCAGCAAGGTCGCGGCGAGCGATAGACACAAAGGACGGTTCGCCACCGTAAATATGGCGTGGTTAGGAGCGGAGGGGAAATGGCTTTGTCGGCTTCCGATAGATTGATCCACGAATATACGTTTTCTCCCAATGACATCATACCGCGGTGTCATCACACTGTGGTGACATCACAGCGTAAGGGGAAAAAATTAGCTTTTTTTATCTTATTTTGAAATAGCGCAGCCATATCCCTGTATTTAGGGTGGAAGGTGGCACGTTCTTCCTTTAACTTTTGCAAAGACAAATGGCATAAATATTACAAGTTGCAAATTCCTTCGACGTTAAAATTGTTACACTGACCCTCTGCATCTGTTATTCTTCACTTCGGTAAGCGCAATCTATGAAATTGTGGTTTTCACGAAAAACACCATCTTTGCCCATCTGCCCTCCCCAAGTTCTTAGCTCAAATGGCCATCCATCCCTTTGACTTGCGAGGCATATTTGTACAGCTCGTGACGGCGATGTCTCCACGTCGACTCACATTAATTGCGTGCTTGGAGCGCGAGAAATTCCAGACTCCCTGGAGGGTGGGCGTGAAGTGCGGGATGGCGTTGGCCCTGCTTCCCGTGGGCGCCAGCAGGGACTGGGCGCTCACCGTCCGCAGACAGTCGAGGCGGCGACTGGCGACTTGGCGAGAGCAGCCGCTCGTCTCGAGAAGTTGGTCCAAGTTGTCTCGGGCGTGCTCCGTGTTCTCACTGTATCTACAACATTAAATTGCACTTAAATTGCACACGTCACTATTTCAGTTTTTTCGTTGAGATTGTTTTGGCGTATTTCTTTGTGGTTTCTGATTTACCTTCAAAACGTCTCTGATTTACCTACAAACACACACACACACATGTGCGCGCGCGTGGATACATGTATGCGAAGGAGTATTCACATTTACGTACACATACGTACGCGTAAGTATGCACGCATGCTCGCACGTGCGCATTTACGCAAGCACATACGCAAGCGCAGATACATGTCCATTAATCGACGTCCTCCTAGGCCTAACTTTGTGAAAGTATTGATAGTATAGGTGCTTTGAGCATTACTTTTAGGAAAACAAACACGTCATCAATAAAGGTGCTTTTGTTTTCTCCTTCGCTGACAGGATGGCTTCACGGAAGTAAATGCCACAGGCGCCCACAATGTCATAACTTCCTTTGAGAAAATTAGGTGTAGGTGCACGTCGGCTCATGGAGAAATATCATCATTTCTTTTATCAATTGAACAAGGTAACGCCGTGTTCTCGAACCTTCGCACCTTAACCCTACTGCTAGCGTCATATTGTGACCGAGTTGCAACTTCCTACAATGGGCAGTTGATTCATGCGGGCCGAAAACGCGGTCATTTTCTCAATCAAACCCGGTACTTTTAGTTGTGCAACTTTCGATTCTGACCCGGGCAGGAAAGTTTGATTTGCCAGGTAGCGCTATCTTATGCAGAATTTTTGCAACTACGGGACGGTCAGCGGTTTCCTTTTTTTTTTTTTTTTTTTTATCCAGCCCGATACATTTCCTACCACTGGGATTCCTGCAACACGTCCTCGACAGGTGCTTTTAGTGTCAATTCCAACCGTGCATTAAAATTCGTCCCAAAGTGGCAAACAATTACGCCGCAAAAGCCGGTGTGCCATGCGGTCGGATGTGCAATCTTGGCGGTTGGGCGTGGGAGCTCTGAAGAGAGAAAAAAAACGCAAGAGAAAATGCAAGTGTCGTTGTCATCTCGGCCTCCCAACTCTTGGATACAGTAGCTTCCGTGAACTGTCAAGATGAGTTGCGACTTACGGCAGGACAGGAGGCTCCCGCGTGGCACTGCCACAATCACGACCGGCGACAGATTAGCATATTTATTGTGTCATTAGGCAGAAATGTAGAGACCGCTTTTTTGAGGACGCAGTAAACACATCATTCGGAGACGTGTTCAAGGCACCGCATAACGCAGACTTTATGTGACAGATCAGGCCTCACCTCGTGAACGGACTCTCGCTCATGATGATGGCCTTTCTAAGCAAAGGGTGGGACCCGGATTGGTTGGTGGCTGCGGTGAGTAGATGAAATCCGACGGAAGTGGCGCCAGCGCCGTGGCCCATGAGCACGACGTCTGAGCCGTTTCCCCCGAAGCTCCCGATATGCGTCCGAATCCACTTGACGGCGAGCAGCTGATCGTGAAGGCCGGCATTGCCCGGTGCCGATTCCGTGCCGTCGTTCAGGAAGCCGAAGGCGCCGAGACGGTAGTTCGGAATGACAACCACCACATCGCCCATCGCCGACAGGAACCTGCGAGCGTCTCGTCGGTTATAGGTAGGGGCCGTGTTATGCCCTGTCAAGACTGCGGACGCATCTTGCATAAATGTCACGTTTTGGTCGTGTCTCTCATAGTGACTGCAACTGAAGTTTTGCGGTCTTTTTGTTCACATTGATGGCAGACGTAAGTTTAAAGATTTACGACAGGACTAGCGTAAGGCAGGGCGGATAATTGACGCAGCTGAACTCACACGCTATTAGGGAACGGTCAAAAGTCGCGTAGCCAAATACAAGGAGCCCCACTGCGTACGCCTCGCACGCCTGAGTTCGAGCAAATCAATGACCGATAGGCGTCACTGCCGCTCGGGGCTGGCGGGGAAGCCTGAAGTTCCGCGCCTGGTGGAAGCACAATCGAAACCTCATCGTCCATTGGCTAATGCGCATCGGTCGCAATCGGTCGCATCTTTATTTGCTCACACTCTCACACTGTAAATGTCGTTTCTGAAGTCTGAACAAACTCGGTACGCTTGAGGCGCTTTGGTTTGCGTGCGTTTCGAAGGATCGATCCTTCAAAACGCACGCAAACCAAAGCGCCTCAAGCGTACCGAGCTTGTTCAGACTTCAGAAACGACATTTACAGTGTGAGAGTGTGAGCAAATAATGATGCGACCGATTGCGACCGATGCGCATTAGCCAATGGACGATGAGGTTTCGATTGTGCTTCCATCAGGCGCGGAACTTCAGGCTTCCCCGCCAGCCCCGAGCGGCAGTGACGCCGACCGGTACGGTCGCAACGCGCAGATCTGCGCGTTGCGCCCGTACTGTGAACATTGCATTGCACGATCGATGATGCAGACACTTTTCAAAAGTGTGTGACATCTAGCTTCTCTGCCAATTATCCAAGTACGCAATCGTTTGACCACGTTCTCTGAGAATGTATTCCACACGAGGGCTGCATCACTGCTGGGCGTGAACTCGGCTCAGCCTTTTCACAAAACTAGTGCAGCTTCAGCGTTCGGCGGAGAGTCGGATCCAGTAACGTACGCTCCATGCACGAGAAATGGCGAGCACTAATCTTGCTTGACCTGGTCTTGCAAAAAAAAAAGTCTGTTCGAAGGTTGAAGTTTAGATAGAGCCAGGATTGTAATACCGCACATTATATTCATGACTGCAATCCCGCACCGCCAGGATTGTAATTCCTCATTTTGTTTTATTTTATAACTATACTCGAACTCACCTCTGTTACGTCATGGCGCGATGGTAGCGTGGCGCATCGGGCGCACTTCCGGCCTGGGGCTGTTTTGAAAGAAACCGGACAAAAACCTGCTTCTCGTGAAAACGCCACGACTGGGGTTGCACCGAAAGAGTCGGGAAAGGTTTGAAGGTCAACCTTCATGCGTTTTCTGCCTGCTCGTTTCGTCCGAGAACGTTGATAGGTTCCGTAAAAAGTAAGAACCAGACGCCGTCAGGCCACGATTGCTTGTGCGGGAAACACTTTGGGTTGAATTCACGGATAATTGTGGTCTTCAGATATATTTGTTTTGTTCCAACATGAACGTGGCAAAACCGCCAACTTCTACTGACCACCTTCGGACTACGTTCAGTGCGTATTCAAGTTCAAACGGCTGCCTGATCCTTCGAACTGTCGTCTGCTCTTTCAAACATTTCTGCTTGTTATCGTCTGCTCGTTCAAAGGAGAGCCGCCCGTAGACCAAACGTTGACCTGGCAATTGCGATAAGAAGTAAGTGCAGGCCTCGAAAGGCTTAAGTTTGAAGGTGGTTTGGTGTAAGTAGGCTCGGGGTAAACAGTAGATACAAAGAGATGTTGATCATTGTTACCAGTACCCATTACCGGACTTGTTCTGCCTGATTCACTTGCTTCAATTCTGGCTTCGATTTTCAGTATCGCCGTCGACCATCTCAGCAACGGTTCACGCGTTTGCAGCGCGAGCGACGTCGCGACTGTAAATACCCAGCAGAATCTCATCATGCGATCAGGCTTTAGCGCCCATTCGGCGGCGTCCACGCGGAATGAATCGCCGCATGCGATATTATTCACGTGACGTTTTACTCTGTAACGAGTCTCGTTAATTTCGCTGAAGCCACTAAAGTAATCAGACATTGCCAGAAAGACGTGGAATCAACAATTCCGACGCGAAAAAGAGCGCGGGCACTCACACCGCTTGCGACAACATCGCCTTCTAATGGCTTGTTTATGGGCGACGGCCTGCTTCTTGCCCACACTCCTTCGCGCATGCACGGCGCCTGTAGCGTCCGCTACGGGCGCTCTGGTTTGTTTGTAAACATGAGTTGGTCTATAAAATCTCTCACGAAATTAGCAAACGTAGCGGGAAAACTTGAATTGGAGTTCAATTATACCGCAACACTGGCAGCACCAAACTTGGTGTCTTATTTTCTTCTTACCCGCTCTACCTTAATTATATTGCGATATTAAATTTTGTGAAGAAATTACAACTCGCACTTTCGCCTTGCGCCTAGAAAGGAATATATTACATTTCTCCTCTTCTTCCACATTTCACCATTAGCGTAGAAATCGAACAACCTCAGTTTTCCAAAGGTTTCTTATAGCACATCAAGTGGTTTTTAAAGGGACACTGATAGGGTATTTATGCTCGCAAAAGTTTTTATTTGTGCATGACATATTGGAGCCAAACTATTCAGAAAACATTTCGCGGTTCGAAATTCGTTTTCTTTCTACCCGGAAACCGCCGATCAAAAACTGGCCGGTTTTAGTCGCGCTCACTCTCTTCTCCGTGGTCACGTGCCGTTTTCTATGGTTTAGAAACAACCCCCAAATATAATCAAAAGCGTGGGTCATTGAAGGTACACACACAATATTTAAAATAGGAGAGAAAATTGATACCTATATTTTGTGGGTTCTAAAAAGCTGTAAATACTTTGAGTGGCGGAAAACGTATCACAGCCTCGAGACTTCCGCAAACACTCTCCTCCTTTATATTTCTTCTTCCTCCCAGTCCAGTTTTGGTTTCAGTTTCAAGCAGTTGCGTTGATTTACTTTATTAAAATATACGTCACTTTGTATAAAAATATTGTTTAGGTAGTCTTCTGACACCATAATAAATCACCTGGCAAAAAAAAATTATTTTGGGCGATGTCAGTGTTTTTTAAGCACTTCATGTGCTATACAAAACCAGTGTTGGCGTAAACGCGTTACAGGTAAATGTGTTACCGGCAACGCGTTACTTTTTCAGCAACGTAGTAACGTACTCATTTAATTTTTAAAAAGGGAAGGGGTAACGTACTTACACTACTCATATCAGGTAACGGGTAACGTAGTCATGTTACTCGTTGAATATACTTATCAAGTTCTTAAAAAAGTGCACTTAACTTTTTGCTACTTTCTTTACTTCGCTTCCCCCCTCTTGGTTTCTCCCGTTTCTTTTTCTTCCTGACGCTCTCCGTTCTGCAGCGTGAACTATACCTGGCGTCGTAGATGGGATCCCTGTTGCCCCCCAACTGGAAGAAGCCACCGTGAAGGAAGACGAGCACCGTCCTATAGGCGCATTTGGCGTGCTTCCCCGTCAAATTGTCGCTGCATTCCACAGCGGGAGTCCACACGTTCAGGTGAAGGCAGTCCTCTGAGTTGATGCTGTACGCCACGGTATAGAAGTTCTGGACACACGCGGGCCCCAGCTTCGTTGCGTCCTGGATCTGCGCAGTGCCAGATGTGCTCGCGGAGGAAAATTCGACTATTCCCAATAAGATACATCGTAAATATTTCGTACATCGAATAGTTCCAAAATTCAAGGACTGGCAGAAACCTATGTGGAGAGCAAGTCGTCTGCTTCTTGCGCACGAGTGGCGGTGACGTAAGTACGATGCCGAGCTCTGATTGGCTTTGATTGAAAAGCTAGTGGGTAGATCTCAATGCTTGATGCCTTGCGGTCTACCCACTTTTTATTTTCAGTCAGCCAATAAGAGGTCGGCGTTCTGATATCATCGCAACCCCGGTGCAAGAAGCAGACGAACTTGCGCTCCGCATACACCAACACGCGGCCCTGACGTCACGCGCTGCGGTGGCGCTGCGATTGGCAGGGCGCATGCTCAGACGCTCTACTTGACGCGAATCTGGTTTCTCCGCACGCGCAGTTCCCACACCTCGTGCAGAAACTGCGCGTTTGCCCACACCTCGTGTGGGCTTCATTGCAAACAGCGCGTTGGCCAATAGGGACTGGCCGCCATTGCTCTGCGTGCTTGTGTTGAGCGCAAGCTAACTTTGAATGCATACCTTTCGCACCACCAAAACTGCATCTTTCTGCACCAAACAGAACAAGCCAAATTATACCGATAAGAGAATTAGGCACAAGCAGTGCCGTAACAAGGGTCAGCGGCACCCGGGTTGGTGGCCCGCCGCGACACCCCCCTCCACATTTTACTGCAAAGTTACACCCCCCTGGGCGTGACGCCACTGGGCACAACAACGCGCTGAGTTCTCTCCTTCCTGTGTCATTGTCTTGTGACGCTTTCAGTTACGCAGATTTGAGTTTTGATGTTCATTTTAAAATAGGTAGTACCCAGACGGCACCGGTGCCTTCTGCACGCCCACAGGTCATCGACGCAACGCTAACACAAACCGATGACGTCCTTGGAACCATGTGCGGCCAGGGGCAGTAATCATTTGGAACGGCGCTGTACATATCAACCATAACTCCCTTCCACACCAACTCCAACCGCCGTCGACGCTACAATCCGATGAAGATCAACATCCGAGTAGCGCCAAACGTGCAACGTCACGGCGCCCTTCATTTTTGTGTGTTTCCTATCACCCGCTAGTCCAGTCAAGCACAGGAAGAAGCGCAGTACCAAGGTGCGTTCAAAGTGCGTGACTGGTGTAGCCGGTTATAGCAAAATCACAAAAACTACTAGCGCCAGGAGATTGCAATCAATATATTCACAGCGCTCGTCGGGTCGTATTTTCGGCTGCTTTCGGTCTTAGTACGAAATGGGGTGTACCTTGTCGCCTTTGCTGGTGTCCAGAGGGACAGGCTTTTTGAAACGTAGGGGACCCACTGGGCGCTGGGCGTAGGGCACGCCAAGAAAGGCGAACACTCGGTGATCGCCCGCAAGCAGCTGCAGACCCCGCAGCCGGCCAAACTTGCCCCATACGATGACTCGGGTGACGTCACTCTTGAAGCCGGTCATCTCGGAGCCGAGGACGAAGGACAGCACCAGGATGAGCAGCGCAACGCACAGGATGGTTGCCAGGGCGCACGCCAGGTCCACCGTGGACAGGTAACGGCTAAGCAAGATGGCTTTTTATTGCAGAATTGCATTCTTACTGGAGCCTAACTCTGATTTCGTATTAAAGTGTGTCACGGCGGCTTCTAAGAACGTTGACGGCGCCCACGGTGAAAGGGAGATTGCCGGCTGCCAAGCATTCACGGCGACCGGGCGAATGGTAATTCATTTAAAGGATTTCGGAAACCCGCCAACGCCAGTTCCACTTACTTGTTTGAGAGGAACATTTGACTACTGGTATGCGAGATGCAAACCATTATCAACATGAATGTAGTGAGAGACCAAACTTCACTGAAAACAGCCAAATCGACAGGATATACGAACTCGTTTTTATCCGAGTGTTCACGCGAGAGTTGACCCAGTTTGGATTGCCTATTTCCCAATTGATGATCCATCCCTTCCACAGTTTTTTCTCGTTTCGATAATATTAACAATTACGAGGGGCGTTCATAAAGTTCGTGTTATTGTCACGAAGGAATAGAGATTGAGCAATCAAACTCGAGTAGGAGTTCAAACTTTCTCTACATGTTCGCCACCAAAAGTTACCCACTTTTTTCAGCGATGTACCATATGCCGGAGGCCATTGTTATAGAACTCCTCGTTTTGAGTGTTCAGGAATCACTCGACTTCAGCAATCACTCAGTCGCCGTCCTTGAAATGCTTTTCTCTTATTTGGCCACACTGGAAGCGTCTGCGCCATTTAACCAAAGTGTCATAAACTGGGGCGTTGTCTCCGAACACCGCCACCAGCTTGTTATGAATCTCCTTGGCATTGCTTCCTTTCAAATGGAGAAAACGGATCTCTGCATGTGCTTGGCACCGACGGGCGGTGCCATTTTTGTTTCGACTCCCTTAGCGGCTTTCCGAGCTACTATGGCATGCGATGTTTATACTGTGCGGAAACTAGAGGGACGCGCGCTCATGCTGATGCCTGTTTTGTTCAGTTTTTTTTTTTTTATTTTGTGTGCCGATAAAACGAACTTTATGAACGCCCCTCGTACATCTTGCTCAAATTAACACGTGTTGTGCGGGGCGACGCTGGATATTCTAGTTTCATTATCTAGCGCTCTACGGCTTGAGTACTGAATAGTTCAACCACCATTCCAGCGCTTTAAGGCTTCATGAACATTAGTAATTGATTAGCAAGACTGCGCATGCGATGTCTTCAGCACTAAGGTAAAGTCACAACACAACCATCACTCTATTTCGTTTAAGAGGTTTTGCATCGTTACCCGAAGAAGGCATGAAGCGGGAGGACGAATCAAGATATTCGTGCCGTCTGCTCGGAATCCTATCCGCCATGTCAAAACAATAATGACAATAGCTAGAAGAGTGCCCCCTGCAGTTCACGCACGATGCCAATAGTACTGTACTACCAGCCATTCAATCAGGAACTACTTGATATATGGTTCTTTATAAGGTGGAACAATTTTCGCTTTCGGGCTCTGTGAATATCTAGTGGTAGAAATTAAGGGTACGCGAATAATGGTGCGAATCTAATTCGCAATGTCGTGCATTGCGTTAGCGCTTCTAAGAGGACCGGTTCGTAGGGGTCGCCACCCTGATATTGTTTTCGAGATACCGAAGAGATGGCGCCAGCAAGCATCCTGGAAGATGTAGATATGCGCGTGCTCTCGGACACGGGGGGATTTCGGGCTCTTCACGCTCGGTAATAAAAGCTGTGGGTTCGTCGTGGCACCCTCGTCTGCTTCGTCTTCCTGGCTGCCGCGTCACCCCCAGAACATCCTAGCTCTGAACATGCTGTCAGAAGCGGGATCCACCTGCTTCTAGTCAGCGTGACCCCTATGCCGGACGAAGAAAAAAAGAGAGTGCACCTCGGGGCCACGGGGCTTCAACCGCCGTCGCCGTTCATGGATTCGTGGATTCCAATTAACTTACGACAACGTGGATTCCAGCTTACGAGGACTACGCCTTTGCCACCGGTCTACGTTCTGCAAGCGACGAAACGCAAGTACGAACGTTGCTTTTTGCATGGGTTCGCAAGCTCGAACCGTGCTAGCATCGCTTTGCGTTCCAACCCCGGAAACGCAACCGTTTGCCGCCGTCAAAGAAAGGTTGACCCAACACTTCGTTCATCCCTCGAACGAACTTTACAAAAGCCAAGAATTTCACCGCAGGACTCAGCAGCGGGGGGAAACAGTCCACGCGTTTTTCACGGAGTTTCGAACCTTAATCAGGCGCTGCTACTATAACTGCCCCGAGATAGAAGACCGCCTACTGCGTGACAAGTTTGTAGTCGGCTTATTGGAGGAGAAGCTAACGGATCTGTGCCGTTCCACACGACTTTCCGCTGACGGAGCTTTTTTACCAGTGCGCCAGCACGATGATGCTGAGAGGGAGAGCGGGAGCGCGCTTCTCGATCGTTCGGCGAAAGCTGCAGCGGCCTTGAACGTCCACGCAACGAAGAAAAAGACTGCGTCATCCGCTCAGTCGTCGCGCGCACGCAACCGCAACCGAGTTTGGACAACGCAGTTTGTAGCAATTGGGCGCGTTCGGCGCATGACCGCAAGTATTGTCCAGCTCGGAAGGCAACTTGCAATTTTCGTAGAAAGCAAGGCCACTTTGTAGAAGTTTGCCGCGCGAAGAAACACAAGGAGAAGTTTGGCTCCGTCGAACTCTGCTCTGTTCGTACGCAACGGACAAGATACGTCGAAGTAAGCGCCAACGGCCGAGTGACGAGGTTCAAGGTGGACTCGGGAGCAGACGTCACCGTCGTTCCGCCGTCGCTTCCAGGCATTCCTCGCAAGCTTGACGCAGTAGAAGGGGAGCTCATCGGCCCGGGAAACCAGCCACTGCCTGTCTTGGGTACTTTCCAAGCTACTTTGGCGTGGAAGGAAAAGGGCACCGTCCAACAGCTTTACGTCATGCGGGCTCAAACTACACCGCTTCTAGGGCTACCTGCGATAGAAGCTTTCGGCGTAATCAAGTTTGTGGACACCACCTTTGCCGAATCGAGAAAAACGGACGGACGTCTCCCATCTTCCGACGCTCGTGACGGATGCGTTCCATCTCCCGACACCCGCATTTTTAAAAGACTGGGCGAGCTCCAAGACAAGTACACCCTTCGTCTTAAGTCAGGGGCTCAGCCGTACTCGTTGAGTGTTCCAAGACGAATACCACCACTCTTTGACGTCGTCAAGAAAGAACAGGATGCCATGGAAGCTCAAGGCGTCACCAGAAGGGGGGACAAGCCGACAGCATGGTGTTCCGAACTTGTGTGAGTACAGGCTATGTGTCGACCTGACCAAGTTAAACCAAGTCATCGAGCGGGAGCAATACGTCCTGCCGACGGTTGAGCAGATCCTGGGGCAACTAGGAAAGGCCACGGTCTTTTTAAAACTTGACGCGACCTCCAGTTTCCACGAAATCAAGCTCAGCGACGCAAGCGAAGAATTAACGACGTTCATCACGCCGTTTGGTCGCTACTGCTACCGTCATCTACCATTTGGTCTGGCTTAAGGCCGGTTCACACATACAGCGGAGCGCTAAGTTAAGGCCTGTTCACACATGCAGCGGAGCGCTACAAGCATAGCGCTGACCTCGCGCTAAGCGCGTGCTGACGGAAGCATTCACCAGCTTTGTATCGCACCGTCCAAACTGTTGCTCATGGCAGACAATAAGTAGCTGACGGCACGTGAGAAGCGCTACATCAGCGCTTCGCTGCATGTGAGAACCGGCCTTTAGCGCTACGTGAGCGCTCCAAGGAGCGCTCATGTGGCGCTTCCTAGCGCGAGATGTAGCGCTCGGTTAGCGCTCCAGAAGCGCTTTGTTAGCGCTCTGTTAGCGCTACAGAAGCGCTTTGTTAGCTCCTTGTGCCGTGCCTGCTGCTGCGGAACAGCGCGTGCACGGCGATTCCTTTGTTGTTGTTTTTCCTTTGGCATTGAAAGAAGAGGAAGTAAAAGAGCCGCTCTCCAAGCAAAGGGTTGGGCAGGCGATCCAAAGTCGTAAACTCTGAGCGATTAATTGATTTGGTACGACCTCATCGCTTTCTATTCGATATGCGTGATCCTGGTTTCAAAGACACGCAGTTAAAAATAATAGCCTTCAAAAGAGCTCTGTGTCTCGGTCCCTCAGCCTAGGAACAAGGTTCGCCGGGTACCCGCCGGTATCTCGGCGGCGAAATATTTCTGGCACCCAGAAGGCTCCTGTGGGCGTTAAGCCGTCCACGCACATATGCACTAATCGCGTATGTAAGAGCATTTGTCTCATTTCTATTTCAGCACCCCACATGTCCACCATGGTGCTGCTGATGCACACCCAACAACAGGAACCAGAACCACAATGCACGCGCTAATCCGCAGCACCGCGGTACTAGGAGCGCTAACAAGGCGCTACTGGAGCGCTAACAAGGCGCTACTGAAGCGCTAACAGAGCGCTAACAAAGCGCTACAAAAGCGCTAATCGCGCGCTATATTAGAACTAAGTCACGCGCCAGAAGCGCCACATGAGCGCTCCTTGGAGCGCTCACGTGGCGCTAACTTAGCGCTCCGCTGTATGTGTGAACAGGCCATTATGCACCCAAATATTTTCAACGTCAAATGTCACGAGTCCTAGAGGGGTTGCCTGGCGTCGGGAGCATGATCGACGATATCCTTGTTTACGGGAAATACCTTGAACAGCCTGATCAACGCCTTGCTGAGGTGCTTTGACGACTTGAGAAAACCGGGCTGAAGCTCAACGACCAGGAGTGAAAATTTTGGATTCCTTTGGTCAAGTTCCTTGGAGTCGTCGTCGACGAAGATGGTATCTCCCCAGATCCCGACAAGCATCGCGCAATTCGGGAGCTACCTCCGCCAACGGACGTTGCATGCGTTCGCCGTCTACTGGGGATGGTTAACCAAATAGGACACTTCCTGCCACACCTTGCGAACGTAACTGCCCCCATCCATTCCCTACTCAACAAGACAAGCGCATGGTCCTAGAGAGCAAGCCAAGAGGATGCCTTCACGCGGCTGAAGGCTATGCTGAGCTCAGAGACCTGCACGGCGACGTATCGTCCACGCTATCCTACGATAGTGTCCGCAGATGCAAGCTCATTTGGCCTGGGAGCGGTACTGCTGCGAGATCAGCCGTCCGGAGCTCGTCGTGTTGTGGCCTTCGCTTCAAGATCATTGACTCCGACTGAGCACGCTACAGTCAGTACAGAAAAAGAAACTGTCGCCATGACCTGGGCTGTTCTTCGGTTTATCTGCGTGGGCTAAGTTTTACCGTGGAATCGGATCACCTGCCTCTCGTCGGCCTGCTGGGAAAAAAAGAGCTGGAGTTGCTGTCGCCACGGATTCAGCGAATGCGCATAATGGTAATGTACTACTAGTTCGACCTTCGGCACGCACCTCGTAGACTTTTTGCGACTGCAGACACGCTTTCACGTGCCCCTTGCGACGTCCAGTCTTCCTCGACAGTGTTCTCCATCGAAATTTTAACAAGCGAGATATTTAAAGGTCTTCTGCCTCCCCTCGCTAACCGGCTGGACGAGGTTCGTCGACGACAAGCTGAAGACTGAGAATATTCTCTCGTCGTCCGCTACTGCCAAGAAGGATGGCCAGACAAGAGGAAGCTGCCTCCCAACTTGGTGCCGTATTGGAAGCAGAGAGGAAGGTTGACAGTCTCCGAGGGCCTTCTGCTAGACTGCTGCCTCGTAATGCCTCCTGCTCTGCGAAGCAGCGTCCTGGCCCTTCTGCACGACGGCCATCAGGGACTTTGCCGTTGTAAAGAGAGAGCTAGAGAAAGCGTCTGGTGACCCAACTGCAACAGCCACGTCAAACATCTAGTCACCGGCTGCGACAAGTGTGCGGAAACAAGGGTTGTACACTCGGAGCTCTTGGTTTCAACGCCTACACCGGATCGGCAATGGCAACTCCTAGCCATTGACTTGTTTCAGCTGAAAGGCCGTGATTATGTTCTCGTGGTGGACTATTACTATCGATTTCCGGAAGTCGTCTCCTTGAGCCCTAATTCATCCTCAGAGCTTATCGCGGCTATCAAGAGCTGTTTTTCCCGCCATGGGATACCGGACGTTGTCCACACAGACAATGGTCCGCAGTTTGCTTCACAGGAATTCGCAAACTTAGCTCTGTCATACGGTTTCGAGCATGAGACCAGTAGCCCTCGGTACCCGCATTGTAATGGTGCAGAGCGCATGGTGCACTCGGTGAAGGATCATTTGCACAAGTTCGAAGACTCGTACCTAGCGCTTCTCACCTACCGGGACACTTCAGGCGTCGCGGGAGTTTCTCCTGCCATGTTGTTGTTGGGTCAGTGGTTACAGACGCGTCTTTCTGCTCTGCCGCAGCGACTCGCACCAGTTCAGCCTAGCCACGAGCGGTTCCGGGCTCAAGACTCCAGGAATAAGATCTGGCAGGCGAGAGACTTCAATTTCCGCCACAAAGCTCACTCTCTTGGTCCTCTCAAGCCGAGTGACAGCGTCTGGGTCACGGATGCCGGCTGTCAACTACGCGTCCTGAGCCCGGCCCAACGACCACGGTCGTACAGAGCGCGACACTGTTAGCGCGAACAAGCGATCACCGGTTTTTCCAGTTTTTCTCTTAGAAACCAAGGGATGTCATCCAAGTTATTATTGCTACGGAAAGAGCTCATTTAGTACTATAATGTAAGCGAAAAAATTTCGTGCTCGCTAATACTATTTAGAAGTAAAATGCGAAAATGCGCCGATGCCGTGTTCGCGCTAACAGTGTCGCGATGTGTACATCGAGAGAACCCAAGGGAAACCCGCAGCGCAAACGCCGGCACCTGGTGCCCTTCCCGCCGCCCGTTACAGCGAGGGAGTATATCGCGCTTCCTGCTGCCGAGGAGCCTCAAAGACAACCCCCTGATGAAGGTAGGCCTGGGGAGTTCTTCACTGCGGGCTGCTCTTCGACCTCTCAGGATTGTGCATCTTCCCCGCAAGGTGTCATAAGATCACGCTATGGAAGTGCCATTTAGCCGCCAACACTGTTAGACTTGTAAACAACGCTTTCTTTTGAACTCTGTAAGTAGAGTGCAGTAACTAACCCTGGGGGCAGATTTAGGGGTCGCCACACTGATATTGTTTTCGAAATGCCCAAGAAATGGCGCCAGCAGGCATCAAGTAATATGTAGAGAAGCGCGTGCCATCGGACACGGGTAGATTGCGGGCTCTTCACGCTAGGTAATAAAAGTTCTGGGTACGTCACACTGATCTCCATGTCTATTTCCTGGATCGCGTCTGCGCGCTCTGCGAATGCGGCCACTGGCGGCCATATTTTTGGTAGAGTTATATTACCTCGAGCCAATGTACAGCTGGTGCAGCCACTATCATCCATCCATGGCAGACAGCGTTGTGGCAGTTGTGGTGGCAGGCTGCCATACAAATTCGTGGGTTATTTTTCGTGCTTGATTGAAATTGTTCAACGAAACATATTGTTGAAACCCGGCGTGAATGGTAGCCCGATCTTTGAGGACCCGGTGAAAGTTTCACGAAATCGCAGCACCGGGGAAAAGCGGCACAGCACGCATCGAAAGTCGCATCAAAAATCAGACGCCGGTACGGCGTCTGCTTTCGATGCGAGCTGCGCTGCTTTGCCCCGGTGCTGCACTTTCGTAGAGTTTTCGCCGGGTTCTCAAAGAGGGGGCTACCGTTCACGCCGGGTGTCAAGAATCTGCCTCGTCGAACAACTTCAATCAAGCACGAAATATCACCCACGCTACAGTGCACTAGACCCACGGCTATTTTTATGGCAGCCTGCCGCCATAGCGCTGTCCGCCATATTACTATAATGGCTAGAGATAATATAAATCTACAAGAAAGATGGCCAACCGTGGCCACATTCCCGCCCATAGGTGGAGCTGGTCAAACGCGATCCAGCAAATAGACATAGAGATCAGTGGTTCGTCATGACAACCTCGTCTGCTTCGTCTTCATGGCTGCCGCGTCGCACCAAGAACACCCTAGCTATGAACCTATGTCTAATTCGGAATGTCGGGCATTGCGTTAGCGCTTTCAAAAAAAAAACAGGTTGTCGAACTTTTTTATCTACTGTAAAGGCCACGAATGACGCAGAGCTATTCTATTTAAGATACTATTCGTAGATACCTGAATGATATTGCTCACATGGGTTTTTCGCTAGAATAAAAAAAAACATATGGTAATCAGTGTTTCCTGTGCTGTAGAACGAACCGGAAGAATCGGCAGCTACACAAAGAAAGCTGAAACATTAAACGAATATACAGTTAACATGTAGACTTTACCCGGCTTATAAAATTTCAAGGAATAGTTCTCTTCGATTAAAATACTGTAAAACCCTTAATGTTCGCGAGCCCCTAATATTCGCAGATTTCGCGAATTGAAAAATTCGCGAAATTTAAGGGCACGCGAAAATTTCGGTCCTTAAGAGTTTTAATGTAGGCGCATGGAAGTCGCGAAATTTAGTGGACGCGATTATGTCCTCTGTGACCAATTCGCGAAAAATGAGAGCCGCGAAAATATAGGGTTTTACAGTAATTTGACCAAGAAACTTGCCAGAGCCTGTGGCGGAAATGTTTGCAGACGACCGAGTTTAGAGACGAATGTAGCTTACGGCACCACCTCCTGATAAGCGCAGCGAGCAGACAATAGGGTGCGTCGTCTGCTCGCATGCTTTATATAAAACAAATTTATTAAAACTTTGTCTTAGGTACTAACTCGTGAGATGTATAGAGTATATTATAAACGGATTCAATGACCCCGCTGTACTAAGCGGAAAATTTGAGGCACGCTTACGTTACTCACTTCCTGTACCCACTTCCGTTACAGCTTTTTGGCACATTTCATTATATTATCTGTACCCACGCTTCTCTTATTCACTTTCAATAAAAACCTGTGTTTCCCTCTTCCGTTACCCTCTTCCGCTGCGTACCCCCATTACCCGTCTTTAGACTTTTTTTTTTTTTTTGACACCCAAGCTTTATATGCATTTTGTGTAAAAAGATCTTGCCATGCATTTCTGTACGGGCTTACTTGAAACTCCTGGCGCTGTTTGTCGATCCCCAGCTCCAGAAGCTAATAGCCTGGGCTGATTCGATTCGCCACCTGGTGACTTTTTTGATCTTCGACAACCCGCCTTCGGCGGGGAACGGTCGCTGCAGCGTATCCCGGGACGACGTGCTCATATCCGCCGGCGTCGTTAGCTGGACCAAATTTGAAATCTACGTTGGGATCAACACGTGACGCTGACGTCACGCCGCAGCGGTGGCGCTGCTGTTGCCGCGCCGCTTTGATTATATACCTTCCCTAACACGAATAGGGTTTGTACGCATGCGCAACGCCCACACTTTTTGGGGGCAAGCTCGAGACTGTTTGTTTACGGCGCGTTTGGTGGCTCAGGGAATTTCTAGCTATGCGCCGAGAAACAGAGAGAGAGGAGAAGACGAGAGGGGGTGGCGACGTCACAAGGCCGAGCTCTGACTGCTGTGAATGCTACACGGACGACAAAGTTGGAGATGTAACGAGAGCTTTTGGCTATAAAATTTAAGGTCTTAGGGGAGGTAAGTTTGTTTACAAGAATATTCGGAAAATTTTAACACATCTTGCGCTTCTTCATCCCTTTGTCGTTCACCTGGAGAATTGGTGGTTAAACGATTCAATATGTGCTTAGATGGGCCAGTTGGTACATCAATATGGAGTATTCACTAGACACATTATTTGAGGGCGGTGTTTAAAGCGCATGCTCAGAACGAGCTCACTGTATTAAGCTGCTAAGACCGGCCATCTTGATGGTGTTGAACGCACGTTGAAAAAGATGTGTGGAATCTTGCCGTCAGCACCCCTCAGCAGCCACGCACACAGCGATGGCCGCAAGTGAATACTTCCTATAGTGGCGGCCGATTGTCTTCTCATTTGACCGCGAAAAATTCGCAAGGACTTAAATTGCCAGCAGAACCTCCTTCCCGCGTTTTTAATAAAAGTGTCTACACAATTCTACGATATTGGGCGATATCTCCTCCGATCAATTTATGCTAAGAGCGCAGTTTTCGGAAAAATAAAATATATATACAAGGTGTCACAAAAGAAAATTTACACGGCCTTTTTTACCGCAAAAATAAAATAGGCATCGCCGAACGCTCATTCTCCGCCCAAAGGTAGAGCTAGAGGTCACAACCAGATGCCAAATTTTCAGCCCGATCCGATAACTTAATCAAAAGTTATAAGTGATTTTCTGAAAATTTCGATGGGAAAATGGAGCCCATTTTGCCCGTTTTCGGTTCCTGGTACCATAGAGCCCCATGTGTTCAAAAAATTCGTCGGCCGCCATTTTCCCATTGAAATTTTCAGAAAATCACTCATAACGTTTGATTAAGTTATCGGATCGGGCTGAAACTTTGGCATCTGGTTGTGACCTCTAGCGCTACCTTTGGGCGGAGAATGAGCGTTCGGCGATGCCTAGTTTATTTTTGCGGTAAAAAAGACCGTGTAAATTTTCTTTTGTGACACCCTGTATATATATATATTTCCACACATGGTCAAAATTAGATTGTACAGTATATGCCTGATCACGGAACCCTAAAGTATTCCTGGAAAACTGTTTACTGTGAGCCCCGACAGTGTGAGCTTGCACTGACACGCATGCAGTGTCATATATTGGACCTCAACTTGTACTCACAAAGAATTGGATTTCGGCTACATTCCTTCGCCCATAGTGCGAAACTCACATATCTATAGAACGTTATTTATCTTGCCTAAGATTTATGCGGCAGCATTAACGGAATTTTGTGCAACCCATCCCAGTACTGAATACAGCGGTCACCACGCAAAGAATACTTTTCCTTGTAGCAGTTTTTCTGCCCTGCACTTTATGCCAACTATCCACGACTATATTATGGCATCCAACCGATTACGTTGCTAGGGTCATTCATTCTGAAGGTGCACTTTTTATCTAAACATGATCTAGTGCACAGAGGCTTTTTTTATATATCACACCGATTCTCGGTCAATCCCCTCCCCCCCCCCCCCCCCCTTGGGTCAGCGCCAACAATTCACGGACCACAACAACAATTGGCCCAGGTGTGCCTATTAGTACCCTAAAATTTATTTTGAAAGATTACAGTGAGTGTATGGAAAGATCAACATTTCAATGGCTAAATATGCACACGTAATAATTCGGCACATGTTATACTTTTCTTGAAATAAAAAAAAAAGATAAATCAGTACCCGAACTGATAAACTGCAGAATACTTAGCTTGCATGTGACGTCAGTCGCGGCCATGCAAGTATTTTATGCCCCTCGGGCGTTTGGTTTTCCGTGTAAGTTTCACACCGCAAATGCTGTAGTTCGAACAAAGGAGTAAGTAGAAATAACCGTCAGTACACAGAAATGGCGACCCTGGCAAGCTATGAATACCTTTTTTTTTTAACGTATAGTTTAGAATTACTTCATTATTTGCGAAAACTCGCACCAGTGGGCGTTTCTCCACTATTCAAGCAAGAAAACTCAGCTGCCTGAAAGACTCTTGTTGAGCGCTCTACTGCGAGGTCCGCCAGTTAGGTAATATAAGGTTTGTGTACCGCTTACTTGGGAGGAATTCGGATGGAACTGTTTCTACTAATGACCCGGGGTCCTTGATGGGGATCTTAAGAGGAACGATGGAGTAATCGGCCTGAAGGTAACGCACCTCCTTCCGAATGAAAATGTAACTCACGATGGTTTGTTCCTGCGATGCAATCTTTCGACAGGGATGCTTCGAGTTTCGGTGCATTCAATCAATCAGTCACGAAACCTCCACTATTTTGTAGACCTAGACAGAGTTAAAAGAGACTTGGGCATTGCGACCGGAACACCTATGTATCTTAATTATCTTCTTCTTCTTGCTAACAGTATAACTGACAACCCCGACCTGCTGTATTCTTGACCTGCCAACAGAATAGCTCCCCATAAGAGACGCTTTCGCCAATGAAGTGCCTCACTTTGCCATTGAGGGCGCTTGGTAAAGGCTTTTCTTAGGGTGCCTACATGTCTGTCTGTCTCAGGGTGAAGACATTCGTTGTTGCCCTGAATGTGCCAGCGCGTGACGCTCTCGCGCACTCGGTGAGTGACTTGGGCGGTAAAATGGCGTCTATGCATTAGCCAAAGCTATATACGCGCTCGAGCTGAGTGACACCGGTTTGCGCGCACTTCACAATGCATAAAAAAGAACGATTGGGCGGAAACATGGCTGAGATGTCACCACTCAAGCAAAAGCGCGCGTGTATATGAAGGCACTCTAGCTTTTCTGCGATCGAAACGCGATTCACAGCCTGCCTAGCCAGGTGCTGGCCTAGCGCATGGTGCGCACGGTGCGCGGCAAGTGAGAGAGAGAGAGAATGACGTTTTAATAGTAAGCGGTTAGCCTAACATTGATGTGTTGGCTTTGTTGCTCACATACAACCTCACTCATACATATTCACATTCATGTTTTTTGTCGGGAACAGCTACCGTGGCGTGGCGCCCTCAGGCTGCAGTAGCCAGAGCTAGAGTTCCTGTATAGGCTCCCTACGGGAGCCAGAGTTGCGCGTTTGATTCCACGTGCCGCGTGCCGCCCTCGCCGCTATTCGCAGAGATCCGATCACGTGAGGAGCCGTATCAAGTGTCGTGCAGCAAAGTAGACGTTGCACGCGCCCCGGCGTACGTTCCCCGGCTTTTGAGCACGACGCGCGCCTCGAACGCGCGGCGCTGCTATTCGCCGAATTCAGTGCCTATACAGGAACTCTAGCAGTAGCTACGGCGCCTTGATGTGTTTGCGTTTGTCTTGCAAGTAGTGTCAAATGCGCCAGTGCACGATGCCCGTGCCTCGAATGGCCCTTGAAAGGAAATGGCGGCGCAGCACTGAACAGAGCTGTCCTTGGAAGCGAATGGCGGCGGAGCACCCGCTCCTGGAGTGTGTCTTGCGCCTTTCCACAGCAATGATTGGCGGTACTTGAAAGAGTAAATTTTATCGAGGGACTTTAGCAGTAGCATCAGAGCCGTATATGGGGAGAGTTTGGTCAGAAGATGGGAGCGGGCAGAGCAAGGGCGTGCACGGGACGCAGGTAGAAGGCTTGACATGCTCTCTTGGCCAACCAGAAGCCGAAAATAATACCGTAGATGTGGTAGCGAGAAACACTTTTATGAAGTTTGTAAATGTTAAATGCAGTAACACTTCATGGTTGAAAATATAGTGCACGTCATGTTTCGATTTTGTCCATGCAAAAAGATGTAAGAATCGAATGTGCCGCTCGAATCCTATTTGGCTCGGACGCAGTCTGACCGCTCGAAAGACATATTCCCGGCTCTTCGCGCCTGGCGTGCGGATCAAGTCAGTCGTTTTCCTAGATTTTGTTTTTGCATAACCGTAATCAAAAAATCACGTGCACCATAATTTCGGTCGCCGTGACTTACGCCGGCGCACTTATTAATTTTGTTTCTCGCGACCACCGTCAGGGTATTATTCGCGGCTTCTGGCTTGCCACACTCAAATATGTGAAGACGCCCTGGAACACGCCCAGCCTGCTTTCGACCAATGGTGCCTCGTCATTCGCATCCTAAACTTCCAATGACTGGCCAAACTCTCTCTCTATACGGCTCTGAGTAGCAGTAGCGCGTAGCAGGGCGCGTTGCTCTCCTGTTTCATTTGACTCAACGTTACTAAAACAACTCAGTTAGAAAACTGCCATGCATAGAGCGTGCTTTCAAAAAGTGGCTTCGATCCGCACTCAAGAACCGAACTAATGGCGATCGCAACGCCGCCATTTTTCCCGCAGCGGACACTCCGGGAACTGCCCGTCTGCATACGTTCAGGTCGAGTTGTGCACGGGCTGGTGGCGCCATCTCGCATTGCCATTTCGCAGTAGCAATGTAAAGAACTTTTATTTTTTGATTAGTCGCTAAAAGGTGGCGCTGTTATCGTATTTAGTTTGGTCTCGGTGCACGCGAGCTGTCCGGGTTTCAAAGGTCAGTTTCCCAACTGAGTGTTTTTGTCACGGTGCTTTTATCGAAAGTGCGCGTTTCTTAGGCACTCGTAAGCGCAAGGGCATTACGAGTTCCGACTTCTCTAGTGCCATCATCGAAATAAAACACGTATTCGGATTACAAATGAACAGCCATTGTGCTTCCAGCCAGACTTGTACACGTTACTAAAAAAAAGTAAGGAATTACAGTTACAGTTACTGAGGTCTGAAATGTAATTTATTACAATTACAATTACCCATCCGTAAAAGTAAGCGACCGTTACTCGAAAAAGTAATCCGTTACTTTCGCGGCGTTACTTTCAACTTTACTGCACTATTAATAAGAAACAAACAAATAACGGCATTATGCAACTGTTTATTGTTTGACCAAGTCACACTTTGTTGATCTTCAGCAGTAGCTGACTCTCGAAAGTTGCATCCGACATCTTTCCCCGCTTCTTTGTAAAGATGTCAGCCGCCACCTCCACCGAGGCGCTGGATGGGAGCGTACTATTATAGCGCACAAACGCTTGGCGCACCGCATCGTACCTCTGAAGTGAGGCAATGGAGGTGCACTCTGAGTCCTGGAGGAAACGCGAAGCTTTATTCTGGGAGATGGAGCTTGATGCCGTTTTCATTGCAAAGCTGAAGTAAACGCTGGAGGAGTGGTCCGCGCCGTCTTCCTGGGTAGATGGCGCGTCAATCGTTGTTGTCTATTATGTTGTCTATTATGTTCATACAAACTCCAGCTTCTGGAGGGCAGTATGTGTTCTTCTCCCCTTCATCGGGGATAGCATCGGGGATAGCGAAGAGAGTTTGAAGGAAGGAAAGGCGGATTTGGCTCTAGTGGGAGGGAAGTGGAAAGAAGATGAATTTTCACTAGCAAAAAACAGCAACGTGAGCAAAATGGCAAGAAGGAAGATATTCTTTTCGTTTTTTATCCATTTATGCGTGTTTTAGAAATTCATGTCTTGACCCGTTGTCGTCACGGCCTACAACTGTTTTCGTCCCGAGTCCGGTTCTTCACATCAGTGTGCTTCCCCTCGTCGTAGGTAAGCAATCTAAAGAATCAAGATTAAAAAGAAAGAGCTTTTAATGTTTAGGCGATGCAAAACCGTAATCAAAAAATCACGTGCACCATAATTTCGGTCGCCGTGACTTACGCCGGCGCACTTATTAATTTTGTTTCTCGCGACCACCGTCAGGGTATTATTCGCGGCTTCTGGCTTGCCACACTCGAATATGTGAAGACGCCCTGGAACACGCCCAGCCTGCTTTCGACCAATGGTGCCTCGTCATTCGCATCCTAAACTTCCAATGACTGGCCAAACTCTCTCTCTATACGGCTCTGAGTAGCAGTAGCGCGTAGCAGGGCGCGTTGCTCTCCTGTTTCATTTGACTCAAGGTTACTAAAACAACTCAGTTAGAAAACTGCCATAGAGCGTGCTTTCAAAAAGTGGCTTCGATCCGTACTCGAGAACCGAACTAATGGCGATCGCAACGCCGCCATTTTTCCCGCAGCGGACACTCCGGGAACTGCACGTCTGCATACGTCAGTTCAGGTCGAGTTGTGCACGGGCTGGTGGCGCCATCTCGCTTGCCATTTCGCAGTAGCAATGTAAAGAACTTTTATTTTTTGATTAGTCGCTAAAAGGTGGCGCTGTTATCGTATTTAGTTTGGTCTCTGTGCACGCGAGCTGTCAGGGTTTCAAAGGTCAGTTTCCCAACTGAGTGTTTTTGTCACGGTGCTTTTATCGAAAGTGCGCGTTTCTTAGGCACTCCTAAGCGCAAGGGCATTACGAGTTCCGACTTCTCTAGTGCCATCATCAAAATAAAACACGTATTCGGATTACAAATGAACAGCCATTGTGCTTCCAGCCACCGCCTCTAGTGACAATTTTTATCTGTCACGCGCCCACTGGCTGACGAGCGTGACGAGATGCCGCGGGGAGAGTAAATCAAGACAAGATAACGCAGCCGCGCATTGCGCGCCTTCGATTGATATGCGGATACCCTAAAAAACAAAACAAAAAAAAAAACTTTGTGTAGCGCCGCGAAGTCAGCGTGACAAAGCGCTGCGGTCGCGGCCATGTACTACAGTGAAACTCGGATAGAACGAACCCACGAACAGCAAATTATGGTATATATCGAACTCACACAAAATTTAAATAAAATTGCATGTAAAAAGTTACTTTTTATAACGAGCAACATATTGGCCATATCGAATCTTTTCCACCAGAAAGGCTTCCAAAACGCGCAAACAATCGTCTTCTAGCCTGTCCCTTCCCCCAAAAAAGAAGTAGGCAAGAAAAATAAATCTAAAAGCTCTAGTTGCGAACAAAGTTTTTGATGTGCCACCACATCAAAACCTCACGGTTTTTCTGGGGTACTAAAGAAATAAGGATTATTATTATTATCATTATTATTAAAATTGAGCGAACAGAAGCGATTCAGAAGGGAAGAAAGCTTAAAAATACACTCTGCACGCACGCACAGAAAACAAAATCACTTCAAAGCGTTTGCCTAGCGAGAGAAGCGATTCAGAAGAAGAGAAAGCTAAAAGAACAAACTCTGTACGCATGCAAAAAAAAATAAAAAATAACAATAAACTTTTTAGCGCGTTGTTACTAGGCCGAAGTGAAGAGAAGAGAAAGAAAGAAAGCTCTTCACCTCACGACAAACGGATCATGGAAGTTCGTTGTAAATGGTTTTCGCTATATCAAACTACTTGCTATATCGAACTGATCGTAGCGTTTCGTGCTGTTCGTTATAAACGTATTTGACTGCACAAGGTGCGCGCTGGCGCACTCTTCTCTGAGCATGTCAGGATTACAATAGGTCGTGCTGACAACAACGTTCCTTGATGAACCCCGTTGTACGTGCGATCTTGTATCTCTACGGCGTGATGCACGGGAAAGACCCCAAGCTAGCAGTCGTACAGATATGCGTAAATTTATCATAATCGGCTACGTTACTAAAACATGCCATTGGGAAACTCACCCTTGAAACATGGACCTCTGGCATCCACCGAGAAAAAACAAAAATCCGATAACAGCGCCACCCTTTCGCTACGAGTCAAAACATAAAAGTTGCTTTATATTGCTCCTGCGAGATAGTCTTGTAAGATCGCGCCACTAGCCCGTGCGCGACTCGACCTCAACCAATTCGTGCAGCCGTGCAGCCCCGGAGTGGCCGCTGCGGGAGAAAGAGTGGCGTTGAAGTTGCGTTTAGTTTGGCTCTCGAGTCCGGATCGGAGCCACTTCTTTAGACTGTTCCTATGGTAGTGGCCCCAATGAGTATTCTAGTTATGTTGACAGCAGGTAACAATGTCGCCATGTTTCTGGCAGACTACGCTCCCACTGTATAAACATCTAACGATATTGTTTGTTTTGAAACCGGCCGTAGAATTTTTTTAAGGAGGGCTGGAGCTAAAGTTAGGTAAAGCCTCTTGATGTGTCTCCGTTTGTCTTGGAAGTAGCGTGAAATGTGCTAGTGCACAAGGCCCCTGTCTAGAGCTGCCCTTGGAAGCAACTGGCGGCGCGGAGCTCAAATGAGTGATCTCTGGAAGCGAATGGTGGCGGAGCACCGGGATTCGTTGGTTTCCTAACCTTTTGTAGAAAAGTTATTCCATCCACCCGGTCGTGACCCGTGCCTTGCGCATTTCCACAACAGTTGGCGGCACTTTAAAAAACACATTTATCAAGGGGCCCTAAAGCTAGGTGGCGGGGATTAAAATATTATTTCTAATAAATATTACTATACTCAGTCCAGGGCTCCGTTGTCCTCCCTAATCCAGCTGGCGCGCCGAATCTCACCCTGCACCACGAGAACTGGGCTGGACAGGGCCGCCTTCCAGGATGTTAGGGTGGGGGAGGGAAGGAGGGACAGAGTGTTAAACTGTTGGCCAGGGGTTCCCACAGTCCTGGCCGGTGCCTAGGCAGCGGGTTGGAAAACATCGGTGTTCATAAAAAAGGTTAAGGAGGGAGAGAGTCTGGAGTTGCCTCCAGGCCACCACCTGGGCCCGGGTGAGCTCAGAATAGGGAGGGCGCTGAAGGGGTGTTCGACTTTTAGTGCGGTGGTATTCTGTGACTAGCGTGTATAGACCTTTCCAAAAAAGAGCGTGTGGCCGGTGCCATCTTGAGTGTTCGTGCGTATGGCGCGTGCTTTCCTCGCTTTCCGAAGCGACGAACACACACGTGCTGGGCTGTGAAGATCGCACGCTGGACTGTGATTTTGTAAACATTGGAAAGGTCTATATCTTAATGTTGAAGTTGTCACGTGCTGTAGGTGTGCTGGGGTTGCTCGTGTCCTGTTCGGTGTCTGTGTTGGGATCCTCCGGCTCCGTCCCCTCCAGCAAAGCCCGGCTCGTGGCCGCAGCTCGGGCAAGGGCGAGCGCTCTCATTGCAGGATAGACCGGAGTGTGCGGTGATTCACAAAATTCGAATGTCTGGTGTAGAAGACCAGTCGGAGGGTATATTCAGTCTCACTTTAAAAGGGCGATGCAACGATTTTTGCGCTTTGCACAAATACGGCTTAGAACGGATACCTGGCCTTAATGACCCGTGAAACACCCGCTCGTTTTGTACCACACGCAATCGAAGTCGCAGAAAAAATTAAAGAAAAACGACAAGCGTTCACCCCCTCAGCTCGCAGCCAGAAAAAGCGGCCGCGCGATCTAGAGCCAATTATATGCCGCCAATGTTGATCATAGCCACGCGCTGGAGATGGAAATGCCACGGTTGGTTTCTTTCCCCGTGGGCAAGGAACAGGACGAGACTTATGAAGTAATCCGTTACAAGTAACGGATTACTTGTACTTCGTTACTTTTTCAAGCAATTTTGTAATAGACCGATCTCACTAAGCGTTCGGCGCATGCGTGAAGCCACCATAACTTTAGTTCACAAGAGACAGGCGGCAGTGCCCGAAAAATCTCGTGCTATGCACGCGATCGTAGTTTTGTGGAAGGGATCGGTGTTGTGCATAGCTAAGGCTACGGTTCCCGGAACGCGTCCCCGATTGATGTGTTTACCACGTCCAAAAATGTGGTCCCTCCCTTTCCGCTTGATGACGTCATGCAAGCGTCACGCTGTTGTCGTGAACCTGGTGGTGTCCCAGCAGCGGTGGTGTTGGCGGCGGACGCCTGTTCTGCTGCAGAACGCCCTCCAGCTTGACAGTCCACAGAAGCTTCGGTAGCCGGATTTCGTACGCTACGACGACAGCGACACTCGCGTTCACTGCTGCGTTCTTCCAGAACTGCTACGCCCGACCGCCAGGTTGCTACATCCGACAACTTGACACTCCGATTTCCGTTACTTCATTTGTTGCTTCTTCAGGACCACTTTCGCTGCGTGGGCGGAATAGGACGTTAATCACACCACTCGGAGACTGCATTGGAGGCACAGTACTTAACACCGCTCACCCATAAGCTGAGACTGCAGCCAAAGCTACAAGCGCGAGCTAGCCCGCGCTCCTGGCTTTGAAACGTGCATTTCTACAGCGAGTGCTCGTTCTCCCGAAGAACGCTTCAAAGCAGTGACCTCAACCTCTCGTGCTTGTGGCATTGGCTGCAATCTCAACTTAAAGGTGAACTTTGCAAACAGCGTCAAATGCGACTTTGCACAAGGCGCATGCCTCGTGCAGCTTTCAGAAGCAAAAGGCGGCGATGCACTGAAATGAACAGCCCTTGTATGGTGGCCAGAAGGAAGAGTATGACGGACCCGTGTGCGCGCAACGATAGAGGGTGGCGCGAGGCAAGATGAAAAATTTGGGGAAGTCAGATATGGCGGGCTAGAAGGGGGAGGTGTGACGATCGCGGTTGTGAAAGTCACTGAGTGATTCAGCATGCGGAGCTGTGGTGGGTTATACCCGGGCGGTGAGCCATGGGTAAGTAAAGGCCCTGGTTAAAATTCACGCTAAAGCCCCTCTATCCTGGGAAAATTAGCGCAATTTATTGTTGTGGAAATGCTCGAGATACGTGTGAGGCGCCACTTCTAAGAAGAACATGGCGTTTGAAAAAAATATTTAGTTGTGTGTATGTTTATACAGCCTAGAACTTGGTCTGCCTCAACGGGCGACGAGTCTCCTAGCTGTAGATGGAAAATTTAGCCAGTGCAGTACAACCGCTAGCCTGGGATCTTTAACGTGCATCACGCAGTAGTGATACAAGACCGCACGCCGGTACGATGCTCATCCAGATCGAAACGGGCAGAGGTGGGGATTGAACCTATAGACACTTTACACACGCGCCAGATTGAGCCGCCATAGCCGCCCATCTCTTGTCTTACCGAGATGCCGAGCCACTGAAGCGGGCGTTGACGAGTCTCCACAACGGCCTATGCCGGGCGGAAGGACACAGTAACACTTAAAATGGCAATAACCTGTCCTGCTGTGGAAATGATGAAGTCAAGCGAACGGAATAAAAGGGAACAAAAACTGAAGGTCAGTTATGGCGGCGCCCATGCACAGCTGCTGTAAAGTGTCTATAGACCTTTCCAAAAACGAGCTTGTGGCCGGTGCCATTTTGAGCGTTCGTGCGTATGGCGCGTGCTTTGCTCGCTTTCCGAAGCGACGAACACGCACGTGCTGGGCTGTGAAGACCGCACGCTGAACTGTGATTTTGTAAACATTGGAAAGGTCTATACTTCGCTTCACCTTATGTGCGAGCGAAGGCAAAGCTGGAAGCGCGAGCACGAAAGCTCCGTGCGTTCAGGCTTTGCTCGAGCGCGCGAGCTGCGGAGAAACGCAAAAAGCGCTGGTCTCGCGCTTCTAGCTTTGGCTTCGCCTGCAGCGCGAGCTTTCGCTCCACGTGCTCCGAGCTGTGCTGTGCCACCATGATCTTCCCAAGAACTGCACGTTGCACGTGTCTAGTGCATCGACGCACCTTGCACTACTTTTCAAGCATGAAGGGGTTTTATCGATAAGTGGATAGGCCCGTAGCTCTCAAGTTTTGAGCAGCGCTCCAGGCGAGCAAAATAGAATATTTGGCTCAGGTTTCGAACATGCGTCAATACGCTTCCCCACTAGAGTTTTTTTCTACTCCGTTCCATTCTAAGTGCCTGTAGCAGAGGCTACAAGAGCGAGCTGCGAGCTTTCAGCGTCTCCGTCAAGCACGCGCGCTCGTGCAGTGCGAGCACCTTTCAGGAGGACGTCCTTTTGCGAGTAGCTTCGGCGTCGCTATCACGTAAAGTGAAACATACGTGCTCGCAGAAGCTATGAAAGAAGGCAAAGATGAAAGAAATGTTTAATGGGACGCTGCGGCCGCGAGCTGCATAATTCTTTTTTTAATTTTTATTTTTTTTAGAGGTTTTGTTATCGCGCATCTTCAGATGCTTGCATTCGAACGTGGCACGTGCAAAATCGAACGTTACAGAGCCACCTGGATGGTTCAGCCATCATAACATGATCGCGTCTTGCGGATGAGCTCGCGCCCCCTGTCCCAGAGCAACGGGTCTATAGCAGCGCCAACCTGCAATGTAGAGTATAGAACGTGAGAGAAGTACATCGAGGGGATTCACAGGCTCACCGTAGCTTCACTGCAGCCTGTCTTCATTTCATCGAGCTCAATTTGTCCTGCCCAAATTCGTTCTGGCTAACAAGGAAGACATTTTTTCTTCTGTAAAGTTCACAATGCGGCGGAGTGCCCTTGTGGCGCTGCAGCGGGCATGTCAATGCTAACGCTGCGTGATGAATATCCTTGCCATTTTTTCCCGCTAGACAAAACAAGCGATTGTCACACCTCCTCTTATAGCCCACCGTACTGCTGACTTGCCTGCTGGCTGAAGCGCCCCGATCGGTTCTCCATATTTGCATTGCGGAATTTTCCTAGCGGAATAGACCTTTCCGGAAAATCCAAGGAGTACTTGCAACGAGGGGAATTCTAGGGCTGTTCGGATGTACTCTCGTGCCATTTCGAACGCTTTGTATATCCTGATAGCGGCACGATTCATTTTGTTCTTATCGCTATGAGCTCAGAATATGCAGAAAAGTTATACGAAACGAAACGAATATTTATTTTTGTGGCTTGTCCCGTTTTGTGGTAACTATTGTCAGTGTGCTATGTTGTTATTATCATGTGTGTAATTTTAGGTATTCTGTCTTCAATGCTTACAAAGCCCTTGGAGAGAATAAAACAATAAATAGCATTTTCACATCACTGGAGTTTGTTTTCAGATGCACCTTATGTTCAGGAGAGGTGGAAGCAGTGAAGTCCCATGCAACAAATCTGCCAGTCTGGTTTGTCCCATTTATTAATATTCGGGGGTCAGCGATGCAAGTGTCCTCAAAAGCTCTACCGTACGCATATAACACAATTATTGCTGTATAAACACTGAATGCGTGAAGACTGGAGTGTGAATATGATGCATACTTGTTTAGTATGTCAAATAGGTTTATTTCCACTAGATTACGCAATTATTGATTCTTAATAAACGGTTCCTTAACCCCTTGCGTCCTAATAACGAGTGTCACTCGTCCCACCCGTTACGGACCATAAAGCCTGACCGCGAGTGTGACTTGCGTTTCGGTTTCAGGAGCTTGTTTAGCGCGCCCTCTGGCAGATGGCTAAACCACCCCTGTTGCTCTATTTACCTTGGACAGTTATCTCGTTTGTGTTACTGTTTGACAGAGAAGAAATGCTCCATTTATCCCGAAGAAAAGGAGCAGCCGCTTGTGAGATTTTACGCCAAAACAACAAGGCTTTGGCATGGAGGTACACTTTAGCCAGCAAAAAGATACACAACTTTTTTTTTTTTTTTTTGTGGGGGGGGGGGGGGGGATTAATGCTCAGACATATGTGACGACAATTCCCTCGGAATTTCTGATTTTTAAGAATCGGACGATAGTTTTATGGTCAGTGACAGTAGTGAAAAAAAAAAACGATGTGAATCCTGCAAGTATTCCATAAACTTCGGCGCTTGCACGTCAGCGGTACTCGGACCAGAAGTCCTGGTTAAGAGCAAGATATGACACCTAGAAATCAAGTAAATGTTTTTGTCTTATTTTAAAGCAAATTTCCTGATTAAAACAAAATTGTGCTTTACTTTCCTTGAAGAAAAAATTGAGTAGACAAGGGGTTAACAAGTCTTTTCTGCGACCGTATCCTGTCAGGCGTTCAGTCGTAGTACCTGTTGTTGTCGAAAGACGCTCCTGGCACGTCAGTGTTCAGTTTGGTGAAATGGCGATTTTGACTGTCTGATGCCGTCTTGTGATCATACGTCATGTGCCGCCGCTGACATCTGACGCACTGAAGCTGCAGGGCTAGCTTCTAATCCGCACATTTTCCTTGTAGTTTTCTGCGTCAATGTAGCAAGTTCGGGCATGTATTGCTTACGTGGTTGTGCCTTTTGGTGTACCCTTAATGTGATGCCTGGCAACACGGTTTGTTTGCTATCCCAGCTACTTAACTTCCGTTCTGCAATGGCGATTTCTTCTGCATGCCGCGACCATTCCCAACTTGTGTAAGTCTGGCGTGACAAAGTGAAGTCGGGTGATGCTTGGTGTCCAGTTTTTGAGAACGACCAACCATTTCATTCTATTTCTTCAAGCCACCCAGTGGCATTCTTTCTCAAAGTTAGAAATTGTGTGCTTTGTGGAGTGGACCCAGATAAATGGTGTCGGCAAATTATTATTGCCCTTAGACGACGACCGACACCAAATTAACTGTCATTGCATTGCCGCTCACCTGCTCTGTCGTGCTTAATGTAAAGGCGTGTATCGTGCTTACCTATCGTCGAGGTGATAGGGATCGGGAGCTTCGAGGTAGTATCGGCACCTGGGGCAGAGGCCACCGAAGATACCTCAATGTCCTGCGGTCGCTCCTCGAGATGTAGTCAAGGGTCGCTCGGGTAGCAGAGTGGTCGTCTTTCGGCCGTTCGCAACACCTCCGTCTTCCTCAGTGTACTTTGTTCAGTGTGGACCTACAACGGTTAATTTCAACAGTCGGTAATACTGTGGCGCTGGGGTGTCCCACTGGCGCTGGGGTGTCTCACGGCCGGTGGCGGTCCTCGTGCCTTTGCGGCGTAAGACACCCTCGGTTTGTCAGATGTCGCCTTCGCTCACAAAAATCTCCGGTTGAAATGCCTGGTGAACTTCTTCCCGAACAATTTTGGCAATCAAAATAAAAGCCGGGCGACAGGTGGCAGGAAGTACCTTCCTGATCTCCTCCCAGCCAACATCGTGTATAATGTCGCAGATGCCTGGGAGGCTGGCGTCGAAGTTGCAGCTGGACGACTCGAGTATTGAAACGCTGGAGAGTTGTTGACAGTGACGGGCTCGGGCAGGCATTGCACGCTCAACGTTGGCAGCCTCAGTAATGAAACCTTCGACTGTTGTCGGAGGTTTGAGGACAAGACTGGTTGCCGAAGATGCCTCTCACATGAGGGACATGAGGATTCCCAGCTTCTTGTCGTCTGTAGCATAAGGGTCGGCGCTGGCGCTCGATCAGATGCATAAGAACCTTTACGAAGGCTGCGATGCTCTCATTGGTGCCGTGTCCTGGACTGAATTAGGTATTCGGCTCTCTCTCGTCAATGTTGGCTGATGAACGTGCGTTCAGCTCGATCTTGCAAACTTCCCACGACACTGAAAAGGATTCGTGGTTCTCAAACCAGTGCCTGGAAGTTTCTTCCACGACAGTATTGGTTGTGCAGGTGCTGGTCGTCTTTCCGCCCATTGTGGCGGGCGACACTGTAATATTGTTCAATGGTGGCGCAATCTACGGCCCGTTAGATAGGATACACGTTTTTCGCGCACAACTGAAGGGTCGCGGGGCGACTTCTTGGAAACCTCGGGAACAAATAAATATTTTTCACCGAACGTATCTCTGCGCGCCATGATAGTTGAATACTTATCGATGACAAGTTCTTGTCTTTTCGCGATTGGGGCAATTTGAACAGCGCGCCGCACAACATGATGGCATAGTCGATCTTTGTCTGTCGCATTCACTGAGTTTCAAGGATCTGCTTTGTCGGGCGGCCTCAATCAAGCGCGAAATATCTAGACTCACGGCTACGTTTATGGTAGCCTGCCACCACAGAGCCGCCCTATTACTATGATGGCTAGAGATAATATAAATCTACCAAACAACTTTCAGCCTTTCCGCTCTGGAGAAAAAAAAAAAAGAGCAGCGGAGCTGTAGCTTATGTTCTCGGCGGTGACTTTCCAGGCGAGCGATCTGCTGTTCTTTCGCAAGGGAATCTCAAGCACTCGACGCAGTGGAACTTTAGGCGATAGCGGCTTCGCGGCAGTTGCGGAACCATTCGCGCTGCTGCGCACATCGCCGCTAGTTCCGTTCCCGCTCTTATTCCTCCGAAGAAAAGTTGCCGCCATCAATGAGCGACGGCAGCAACCAGTTTTCTAGTTGCCGAGGCTGGAAGGTTGCCGCGATCTATGAGCGACGGCGGCAAAAAGACAACCGGCAAACACAACACTCTGGATAGCTACCACCATCTATGAGCGACTGTGGAAACCAGAGTGTTGTGTCGACATTTGTTAGGTACCGGACACGATCCTGGGGAAACTAGCCCTTAACAGCTCCGCTGTAAAAGATAGCCGACCGTGGCCACATTCCTGTGCATAGGCAAGGTTGGGCATACGCGATCCAACAGATAATCATAAAGATCAGTAGGAGCGAGTACACTCGCACAGACCGCCACTGATTCGGTAGCTTCTTGGTCGTGGTGAAATTTCAAGGATTAAAGGGAACTCTTTCTTTCACTCTCGCCTTTGCAAAGCTTCATTACATAATTGTGGGATCTAATCCACCCGCCTGACGACAGTCGGGCGCGGCTCATGTATTGAAAACGAGAACTTCGTGAGCACTTGACTTCGGCTTGTAACAATCAATGCCTGGTAGGACACCGGGGTAGTGGCTCGTGTCCAACCACTGCGGTAATGAGAATAGCCGAACTCTAGCATTGCCTGGAGCTTAGCACGGGTTTTCTGCTTTGCCGATCCCGACTCGTGGATAAAATTAACGTTGCCGAGACAGGATCAAGCATCAGGCCACGTGACCGCTTATTCTGGCTCCGAGTTGAGAGGATAAAAGATGCTCATAATTCTCGAATATATTTGCCGAGTGCCTTTGCTTAAAATAAACGAAGACAAGTTTATTCGGTTATTAATGTTGGGGAGTAATTCTTAGGAGCATTTAGCGAAATACAAAATCGCTTTATGGCACCTCTACGCTGAGACGGCACCTAATGCCAAAAGCACGAGAGCTCGAGGTTGCTGCGTGAAAGCATTCTTCCGCAAAACGAGCTCTCTCGCTAGAAATGCATGCCTCAAATCCTGGAGCGCGGGCTAGCTCGCGCTTTAATCCTTTGCTGCAGTCTTAAGGCCGGTTCTCACATGGAGCGAAGCGCTGATGTAGCGCTCCTCGCGTGCCGTCAGCTACTTATCGCCTGCCACGAGCAACAGTTTTGGCGGTGCGATACAAAGCTGGTGAACACTCCGGTCAGCACGCGCTTAGCGCGAGGTTAGCGCTATGCTTGTAGCGCTCCGCTGCATGTGTGAACAGGCCTTTAAAGGGCCTCTGACACGCCAAAAAAAAAAAATTTTTTTCATGCTAGGCGTTGAAATGGCATATCAGGACATTACAAAAAAATTGTTTCACTATAGAGTTGCGTAGTTTTTTTATAAAAAATAGAAATAAGAGGCCCAATAGAAAGTTCCCGCCGTGCACTGTGACGTAACAGTGTACCGCAAGGTGTCGGGGCGGTCAGAAGGGAGGCATCGACCTATGTCACTAAAAGTGGGTTCACCGGAAGTCACGTGAGTTTCACTCTTCGTGCTCTCCGCGACCGTGCCTAAGACCTTTTTTTCTTTTTTTTTATTCTGCTCTTCGTACGAGCGATCGTAGAAAATGAAATTTCAGTTCCACTAGCTCTTTATCCCTGCACCGTTGGTTAGTTTGCGTGCTGTAAAATTTGAGGACGAAGAGTCAGTGGATCGACGTGATGGAGGTCAATGATGAAAGCGTTGCGAGTACAAGCCAGTGTACGAGTGCATGCCGTCAGTCCGATGATACAGGGCTATACTGGGCGCAAAACAATTGCTATCAAGTTTTGAAAAAAAAAATTTAGAACGCTCGCAGAAATTAGGATTGCTAGCATACGACACGCCCGATCGCATTGCTGAAAGTTCAGACACCAAGGTCGTTGAATCGTCGGATACTCTCCAGGCTGAAGATGCCTGCCGTCTAAAGAATACGAACTGGTGAGTGTACCAAGCACAAGTAAACGTCGAGCACAAAGTACGTATTTTTTCTGGAACATGAGTATAGAACTTGTTTACTAGTGCACATGCGGCCGATGTATGTCTCTCAGAAATGCATGCAGTGTGATCTCTTCTTCAGTTGCTGAAATACCGGTACAGTCCCTCACATAGAACCTTCTAGGCATTGTAGTTGATCACGTCGATTCACTGACTCCGCTTCTTCTACCTTTACAGTAACATTAAGCGATGAAAAACAAATAAAAGAAACCTTGTCTGCTTGGATAGCTCGTGGAGGTGCGGAGAATAACAAAAATATTTAAAAAAATATTACACGCGCTCGCGGTAAGCACGAGGAGGGATGCAACTCGCGTGACTTCCGGCGATGCCTCCCTTCTGACCGCCCCGACACCTTGCGGTACACTGTTACGTCACAGCGCTCGGCGGGAACTTTGAATTGGGCCTCATATTTCTATTTTTTATAAAAAAAACTACGCAACTCTATAGTGAAACAATTTTTTTGTAATGTCCTGATATGCCATCGTAACGCCTAGCATGAAAAAAAATTTTTTTTTTTGGCGTGTCAGAGGCCTTTTAAGAGTTAACGGAGTATAGTAGAGAGATCTCTGATGAGCACACTTCCGGGCGGTGCAACAATGTTCAATGGGAATGTTTTTTTTTTCACTTTAGACGAGCTTACTGGAACTAGTGGGACCAAAGTATAGTTGAAAGCAACGCCATTGACCAAGAAACCTTTTTGTTGTGGCGTAATTTCAAGGATAAAAGCGAACGTTTTCTGTCAATTTCTCCTCCGCAAAGCTTTATGACGGAGCTTGAGGGTCGCGGTATCGGCATAGTCCCCCAGTAACGATATTTGAATGCGGCTCATGGACTGAACCCAACGTTATTAGATCAGCTCATTTTACGCAACTGCTCATAGACGCTGCTTGCACGAACATTAACCCTCCCCCCCCCCCCCCCCCCCCCGACCTCACTCACCGCGACTCGACCCGCGTCGTCTGACGCGCTGGACGGCCACTATGGTAACTGCAGTGTGTTCTATGGAATACGTACGTTTCGAAGCACAGCGTCTAGATTGCGTTCCAGCTCTGCTCTATGGAACACACAGTAATGAAACGAATATCTAGATGGTGCTTCAAGCGACGGGAAGCGGACTGGAGTGATTGAGGGGGTATCCCGTTCTGCGGGAGTTCCACAACTGAGGTAATCTGGTAACGTTGATTGAACCCGAGCATTGCGTGAGCACTCGATTTGGGCTTGTGATAAAATCAATTGACCCTTTTCGCGCCAAACGCCACCAGGCCCTGCTCCAGTCTTTAACGTCCCAGAGAACTTCCGGTTAACAAAAAGGATGAACAAAACCTATCATAACACCCCTCCTTGAAATGTCGATGAAACGTTTAGCCACCAATTCTCCACGTGAACGCCAAAATAACATAGAAGCGTGAGACCTGTTAAAATGTTTCGAATATTCTTGTAAACCAACTTGACTCCTCCAAGACGCGAAATTGTACAGCCGAAGGACCTCATTAAATCTCCAACTTTGGTGTTCGTGTAGAATGTATGCTTTCTAGCACTGGTGAAGTAAGCAAGCTGGATAGGCTTGCAAAGACGGAGTGACCGGAAGTCGCTTGGGACGCAAGCGGCAGCTCATGTTTCAAACAGCAAAAGGGCCTATAGCTTGACAAGCATTCGGGTAGTGGCTCGTGCTCAACCACGGCAATAGAACCTTTTCGAAAGTGTACCCTCTGTTGGAAGCTGTAGAATTCCTGCACAACGCTTCTGGAGTTTGAACGCTCGGCTCACGAGCCCTCGTGCAGCGGGAGCACAAGTCGAAGTTACCCGAAAGCGCTACTTGCACGTTCAGCGGCGTCGGTTGTTCCCCCATTGTGCAGTGGAAGGGATTTTTGTTCAAACCGGAACGTGACTTTCGAAAGGAGTCTATAGACCCTTTTTCTGTTTACAAACATGAGCTGCCTCCTGCGTCCCAAGCGACTTCCGGTCGTTCCGTGTTTGCGTCCCTGTCGAGCTTGCTTATTTTACCAGTGCTAGAAAGCATAAATGCTACAGGTACATCAAAGTTGGAGATTTAACAAGGACCCTCGGCTGGACAATTTAACGTTTTAAAGGAGAGAATTTGGTTTGCAAGAATATTCGAAAATGTTTAACAGGTCTCGGGCTTCTTCGTTCTCTTGGCGTTCCCGTGGAGAATTGGTGGTTAAACGTTTCATCAACATTTCAAGCAGCGGTATTAAGGTGGGCTTTGTTCATTCTTTTTATGAACCGGAAGTTCTCTGGGACGTCAAAGACTATAGCACCGCCTGGTGGCGTTTGCCATGAAAAGGGTCTATAGGAGGTATTCATTGGCCGCCATATTTGAGGTCACTGTTTAGAGCGCATGCTCAGAACGAGCTCGCATTAATAGGCTGCCAAGACCGGCAATCTTGGTAGTGCGGAATGCACGTGGCGAAAGAACTGTGGAGGCTCGCGTTCAGCACGCGCTCCGCAGCCGAGCACACAGCTATGGCCGCCAGTGAATACCCCCTATAGGAAGTATTCACTGGCGGCCATAGCTCTGTGCGCGACTCCTGAGCGCGTGCTGATTGCTAGCTTCCAGGGTTCTTTTGGAACGTGCATTGCACACCGTCAAAATGGCCGGTCTTAGCAGCCTATTAATGTGGGCTCGTTCTGAGCATGCGCTGTAGACAGCACCCACAAATATGGCACCCAGTGAATGCTCCTTGTAGGAACCGTGCACATCTAATTCAGGCCCCGACCAGGGCGCCCCTAGCGGCAAACGGGTCCGTTCCATCGGGGAACTTCTGCCAGTCGCTGCGTTGGTTGTGCGTTGTAGCGGGTTAACGCTGTAATTTCCAAGGTAGCTATTCCGCACTAAGAAAGCCACAAAAAATTGATGCGGCAAACAATAGGCGACCGCCGCGACGCGGCCGGCATGCTCGCTTCCCCAGAACTGTGCACATCTCATTCAGGCCCCGACCAGGGCGCCCCTAGCGGCAAACAGGTCCGTTCCATCGGGGAACTTCTGCCAGTCGCTGCGTTGGTTGTGCGTTGTAGCGGGTTAGCGCTGTAATTTCCAAGGTAGCTATTCCGCACTAAGAAAGTCACAACAATTGATGCGGCAAACAATAGGCGACCGCCGCGACGCGGCCGGCATGCTCGCTTCCCATGACGAGAGTAGCCGGACCTTAACAATGTTTGGAACTCAGCGCGTGTCCCGTGCTCTGCTAACCTCAGTGCGTGGCTATAATCAACATCGGCGGCATATAATCGACAGCAGATTACGTGGCCGCTTCTTTTGGCTGAGAGTTGAGCTGATAAATGCAGCTCGTTTTACTTTAATATTTTATCAGTTTATTGCGTGGGATGAAAAACGAACGCGTGTTTCATTGGTCGTAAACATCAAATATTCGTTCTAAGCGGTATTCGCTCAGACTACAAAAATTGTTGCACGACCGCTTTAATGCAGTAGACGACGAAGCAAACCGCTGTCTTTCCACGCGTCGCGCGGCGGTGGGGGAACATGGCCAGTAACAGTCCGTTACCAACCTAACCATGAAGAAGGGCAGTTTAGAAATCCCGTACGACACATCCAATGCCGGGCTCAAAGCTCGCGAAATGCGGGTTCAATCGACGAAACCAGGCTACTTGCGGTCTCTGGATGAACAGCAACGGCGCTCCAGTGCTCGCACACAGGCGTCTCTCTTCTCTGATGATGAGCTGGATCGGTACCACACGATACATGGTGCATCCGTGTTCGCGTCCATGAGGGGCTTCGCCGAGTCCCTGCGGCGCAAGCCGACTGACTTAGACCGCTACGTGAACTTCAGTGACAGTGTTTCAGCCCCTGCTTACTACCACCAACCTCTACTCGAGCATCCTTACGGTACCGCTCCCTTCCCTTTCAGTGTCAGAATTGGAGACTCGCTTGATGCCTCCATAGGGCGATCTGCCGACCAGGAGCGGTCAGGTTTAGCCCACTGCGTGAAAGGCGAGAAGCCATTTCATTCCGAACAATGCATCGGCCTTCACTCGACGACAACGCAGTCAAGCGGGGCTGCCCAGTCACTGTCAATCGGAAGGGTGGAAAAGACACCAGGTCAAACCATACCGATACCTTTTCGCGCCCTTGTCGAAGAAGATTCTAAAAAACACGGAACTTTCCTTTCGCAATGTGGCACTCACGTGAAAAGAAGCTTTATTGGTCAGCAGGAAGCGACAGCAAGAGTGGGCGCTGGTTTGAGCATAAATTGTGGGACTGCTTGGAGGTCCTTGGGACCTACAAGCATTACTACGCCATCTGTCGTTCCTGCTCGAGGTGGAGGCGCCGCCCCAAGTACTCTCGCGCCTATCGAAAGATCGATCACAAGCACCCTTGCGACACCTCATGGTTCCGAATCCGCTGAGTCATCAACATCCGCTTCCACAACATCAGGGACGTCGTCAACGTCTGACGAAGACAGGGAGAATTCAGAGACAACGGCACATGATATGAACCTGATGTCCACATCCACATCCCCCTCTGTCGCACAGGAAGCAACTTCGTACTGTGGTGCGGCCCCGGCTGCTTTATCAGCCCGGCCCCTATCACGCAGGGTAGCCGCTAGAGGAGCAATGCAGACTGTGGCATCACAAAGGAGCCGAGGCTGCACAAGCCCTACTACATCGCAACTTCAGACAAAGCAGCATAGACAAGCCGGTAATGTCACCAGCCTGCGTACCGCACTCACAGCAGTATCCGAGAACGTGAACCCAGTCGTTATGCAGGGACCGGGGAGCCTCCGTAATGTATCCATTCCCAAGTACATTGCTGCGGCCGACAAAAACGCGGCCAGTCTCTCAAGCACTGCTGCTTATTCAACGCACACCGATACCACCGCGCCACCTTTTACAGGAGTGCAAACGCAAGCATCAGAAGATAAACCACCCTCATTGCTTTTTCGAAAAGAGGCTGAGACTCATCCATCACCCGTAGAATCAAAAACATCGAAGGACATTGCATCGCAAGCATCAAAATTTATTAAGTCGCAGGTTTCGAAAGGCACGTTGTGCCATCTAGAGGTGACTGGAGGCAGCCTCGCATGTAATCCTGGACGTCAGCCCTCTAAATCAGCCTTACTGCCGTACGGTCACCCATCGACAAACACGGGAGAGGTGTTCCCGCCGCGTTCCTCCTCCATGTTTAAGCCGTCTTCCAGCACCGCAAAACGTTCTCGCAAGACGGAAGACTCGCTGATCATGCACCTCTGTGTGGCCCTTAATGTGATTCTCTTCAGTGCTCTTACCGGTATTGTTTTCGCTTACTTTCTCAAGTTCGCTTCGGCATCAAAAAGTCAAATGTAACCCCCGCCCCCCCCCCCCCCCCCCCTGTTCCTTGTCATCGAGAGGCTCTTTGTTTGAAGAAACAACAAAAAAAAAACACCACGATGTTGCGGAGCTTTCCGAGGTTAGTGTACGAATCTTTCAGGTATTTGAAGACGAATAAATTCGCTATACCTATTTCGTTTTTGTACGATCACTTTGACAATACTTTTCGGCCCTTGGATTACTTATTTAAATTTAAATATTGCAGAACACAAGTTATTAGCTGGTTTACTTGCCAAAGGACTAAGGAGGTAATAATGCTGGCTTGTTTTTCAACTTATTTCGGTGTGATGCGTTGCTGCTTGCCTTTGGAAGCTTAAAAAACGCGCAGGATTACAGGCACCGTTGCTGACCTTCTGTTGTCTCACCGAGATGCCGAGTCACTATAACGGGCGTTTACCAGCCTCCAGAAAGGCCATTGCTGGGGAGAAGGACACAGTGGAATCTATCAGGGCAATGAACTGTCCTGCTGTTGGAATCATGAAGTGATATAACGGCAAGAAAGGGAAACAAAAACTGAAGGGCAGTTATGGTGGCGCAATGCAGAGCTGCATAAAAGCGTCTATATTTAGCTGACATCACGATTAGAGAGGGGGAGGGGAAAACTGCAGCACTACTATTATATTATTGTGTACTAACGCAGGTTCATTGTTGGAAACACTGGTAGTATAGCGCTACGTGAAAAAGACACTAACGCCACGTCTGCTCTCAAGCGGGTATTTGTTTGGTGACCTCGCAGAAATTAAAGTACGGCAGTGCCCAAGAACACAGTGCCATCTCGAGTGCATTGCATCGGATTGCGAGGATAGATATAACCAATTCCTTGTGCAAAGCAGAACCTTTGAACATAAGGAAAAAACACAGACTCAAAGCTTTGTGTCCGCTCTCCCTCTATTACACCACTTCGCCTGCAACTTTAGTTTGGAATAAAACAACGAATATCTTATTTAAGTGACGAATGCTCTTAGGTTTATAGAGTGAATACAAATAAGAGATATCTCCAAACAGCCTTTCCACTCTGGTGAAAAAGGAAGACCAGCGGACCTGTACAATGGAAAGTAATGAGAAGACATGATGCGCTTTAAGACAAGGACGTAGGAAGAAGTGACACCACTACGTCCTTGTCTTAAAGCGCATCATGTCTTCTCAAGTACCATACCAACTAGCCCAACAATCAGCACTTGGAAAGTAATGGCCGGCCGCAAGTCGGCAAGCCAGAGTGCAGAGCCGTTTATACTGCCAGAGTCAACGTTACTTGGCAATGATGATGATGATGATGATGATGATGAGGATGCGGCTTGTTCCCTTTGAAACGGGCGAGCGCGAACTAAGTTCGTGCCCAAGCCTGGGGGCGAGGAGATCTTAATGCCCCCTGAGGTGGATCTTATTCCACCCCACCACCCTTATTCCACTACAAGCCTGTGCCGGCCGCTAGAAGGCCCCTTTATCTGCGTAGCTGCAGAGCTTTGTGCATCAGAGGAGTGGAAAGGCTGCCGCCATCTATGGGCGACGGCGGCAACCAGATAGGTGGCTTGCCGCCGTCGCTCATAGATGGCGGTAGGTGTCCAGAGTTCGGTGTCGTCATTTCTTTGTGGGAGACACGATCCTGGGGAAACTAGCTCTTAACAGCTCCGCTGTAAAAGCTGAAGAAAATGACCCCAGAGGAACTATTCACAAAACCACGGCCGCTTGATTCTGATGTCCTGCTCTGCCTGCCGAATGAACATAGCATCATCCTATGTTATGTGAACATAGCATATTATGCTATATTCACACTACGGATTCAACGCGACGATCCTTCATAACACAAGCAAACGTAAGCGCAAGAAGCGGAACAATTTCGTTCAGACTACAAGCAATCGTGGTCTGAGAAAACTCACTTCGATTGTTACGCTTAGGTTGGCATGTTTTATGAAAGGTCTATTTTCGCCCCTGAAAATCGAACGTGCTCGAAGTGACCACAGTGAGAGGTACTGATCCAGAATATGGTGGGTAAAACAGTTGATAGAATCCACGCTTTGTGTTTCTTACGTGCCAACAACCATTGTGGTGGGAACCCGCTATACTCCGTTTCACCTTATGTTGTACCGCAGCGAAGTCTAGAAGCGCGAGCTCATAGCGTTGGCAGCTGCCCTTAATGCACGTGAGCTTGTGCAGCCAAGATGTGCCTTGGAGCAAGGAGCTCGCGCTTTGAGCCTTTCCTGCAGTACGTCATAAGGTGAAATAGAGTATAGAGAGACGAAAACCACGCGCAAGTGATGCACCGCCATTTGCTTCCAATGGCGGCATAGGGCACGCATCTCGTGCATTGACGGATTCGATGCAACTTGCAAGACAAATCACGGCCGTGCTGTTGATACTAGAGACACTATAGGTCTAGAAACTACTGTCTAATGTCTAGTGACACTAAACACTGTCTAGACAATATGAACTAGTCAAACTGGTAACACTATGCCGGGCTATTGGTAACGTGCGTGACCAAAAGCGTCACTTGGATTGGCCTTCTACGATTGGCCAAACGCTCTTTATGACGTCTTGAGTAGGAATATTTCTATTCTCATCCGAGGAAATAAAGTTAAAGTCAGACTTTCAACTCTGACGGTGTTGGTTTAGGAACGTATAGACTATAGGCTACCATTGCGCTTTTTACGCACCATCAAACTTGTCTCCCGCTACTAATCATCTTGGTCCGTGGCCTCCAAGATTTTCGCGTGCTGGGGCTGCGCTTCTCCGGCCGTCCCTATCGGTTCAAGATGGCATATCGTCGCCGTGTGGAGGCGCTGATGACCCACCCAAAGCCAAAGCCAATTTAAAGCACCTCCTGTCCTGGCAAAAATGGCGCAATTCATTGTTCTGGAAATGCTCGAGACACGTGCCGCGCGCTGCTTCTGGGAAGAACATGGCATCTGCAATCTAGCTCAGTTTGCTCAGTGCAACGTTGACTCAGTGCTGCGCTATGCCACCATGATCTTCGCAAGGGCTGCGCATTGCGCGCGCCTCGTGCATCGATGCACCATTCTCTACTTTTTAAACTTGAAGGGGTTTTAAGCCAATTGTGCGGGAACGCCACTTTCCATGCGTGCAGAAGCTAACTAAAATGGAAGAAAGTGACGCCAAATACACGATAGCTTTTGTTTGACGCCGGTACAAAACACCTTTTGACGGAATCGGTGAAAAACCGGCGAGTGGCTGTACCAGTGTCGGTTTTCGCAGCAAAGTGGCTATCTGCGGGCCTGTACATAAGGTGCCATTGAAACATTTCGTCGTCAATAGAGCGCAGAAAGCACAAAAAACGTGCTCTTTCACACTAGCCCGGCTGTGGAAAACAAACACATCAAGGGGCGTTAAGCGTGAAACGCATGTGAGCAAGAATCGCGTCGCGTATCGCCCAAGCTATGACGTAACACAATGCCATGCCGTCCCGTGTAACGGTTGTCGTGGTTACGTCGCTTGGTGGTGCAGTGCGACGCGATTTTTTCTCACACGTGTTTCAGGCTTTAGTCTTTGGTTAGCCACGGTAGTTGGCGATAAAAAAAGCAAGCGCGTCACGAGGCACAATTAAGCAACGCAAAAGCATTGCTCGATTCCGCCGTGCCAAGCCTCCAGCGACGAACTGAAAAATCTCAGCTGGATCACGGTTTCTACGCACCTCCTGGTCAAGAGTAGTCAAGAGCCGGTGATCAAGCGGCCGTGTCAGAACAAACCTTGTTGTGTTTGTCTTTTCAAGGCTGATCTCAGGGGACTCATTAATGAATATAAAATCACCCCTTTGCCGCACGACCGTGGCAAAGACACTGTAAACAAAGAATACGATGTGGTCATCTAGAGAAACTGTGCACACAAGTGGAGTCTGGGTGGCGCAAATGGTCTCCGTGTTAGCGTTGCCCAAATCGATGGACGAAATTTTGCCGGGGTCCGCAAGCAGCGTCGTGCATTCTATATTTCCATCCGCGCAGAGCGACAGCAGTCTGGCCGAACTGGGCGCACGCGCTTGTTGACTGTTTGTTGCTGGTTTGTGGTGAAGTGTGAAGGGACGGCAGAAATAAACGGCAGAAGATTATCGTGTGCACAAACGCACGGAAAACTGAGCCATAACTTCCTCTATACTGTAGAGCCATAGCCTCTTCTACACTCACAAAGCCTGCCAGTTCGACGACGGAGCCATAGAGTGCCCGGTTGCAGATTTCGAGCGCGAGGATCTGGTAGCAGAGAGCATTTCTAAAACCTCTCTATCCTGGGAGAAGTGGTGCCATTCATTGTTTTGGAAATGCTCGAGACACGTGCCGCACGCCACTTGTGGGAAGAGCATGGCGTCTGAAATCTAGCTCAGTGCTGCGCTGTGCCGCCATGATCTTACCAAAGGCTGCACGTTGCACAAGCACGTGCATCGACGCACCTTGCGCTACTTTTGAAACATGAAGGGGATTTAAGATTTTCTGGTATTCAGCGCACAGCGTTTACAGCAGCGAGGACCAGAAACATGGTTTTAAAACCCGACGAGAAAAAAAGCGGTAGCGCGAGGAACGCTAGGGGCACGAGCGGACATTCAGAAGTGTGTTTCGGCGTCTCGCCGCAGCGGGGCGCCCGTTACATGCCTCTCCCACTAGCCTCTCCTAGAGTTCCTGTATAGGCTCCCTACGGGATCCAGAGTTGCGCGTCTGTTTTCCACGTGCCGCCGCGCCGCTATTCGCCGAGATACGATCCCGTGAGGAGCCGGATCAAGTGTCGTGCAGGAAAGAGGACGTCGAGCGCGCCCCGGGGTACGTTCCTCTCCTTTCTTCTTCTTCTTCTAAGCGTTGGAGCGTGCCGCACGAATCGAACGCGCGGCGCCGCTATTCGCCGAATTCAGTCACGTGAAGAGCAGACTCCTCATGCCGTGCAGGAAAGCCGGCGCTCCGGGGGTGAACCCGCAACTCTGGCTCCCGTAGGGAGCCTACACAGGAACTCTAGCCTCTCCCAGAGCCGTTTATTGAGAGAGTTTGGCCATACATTGGTTTGAATAGGCGAGCATCTCGGGGTCCACCACAGGGCGCAAAACAGCCCCTGGTGGTGGTCGTGAGCTCTAAATATGTGACACGACTAATTTAAGCCGTCTTAGAGTCGCTAGAGTAAAAAGGTGTAACTCTCAGTGACTGAAACTTGGCGCATGTGAGGTTGTCTTCACGTCCATATTCAATTGTAGAATAAATGAACGTGCGCTCCAAACCAGGGCCGACTTGCTAGAAGCGGCGTATCAGCTGAGACGAGGAAGGAGAGTACTGCCAAAGCCAGCGCAGAGCCGTGCGGGACTCCGCGTTTCAGGACGCTCGCGCGCTCCACCTTTTGCACTGATTTCTTTCAGCCAGTGTCAGCTCGAGACGCTGTTCTATCCTACGCGACAACTTTTCTTGGCAATGCAGTGGAAGGTACAGGCACGCGTTCCCTCTCCCATTTTGAGCGCTGAATAAGACTGCGCGAGGGCTCTCCTCCTCTGCCCGGAAATGTCAAGAAAATTTGCCGCGGAGCTGGCCTAGAGCAAACTGTCACCGAGAGCAGAGTCCTGCCGAGAGGCTGAGATTGAACATTCCAATTCACGCTTTAAATGTAGTTTCCGATATTGTGACGTCGCGGTCTGCTGATTGGTCGACGCTGTGTCACACCTTTAGTTTACGCTCTAACCGCGGGGGGAGTATTCGGTGCTGGTGGCGGCCTTTGCCCCCCACTCCGCACATTGGCCAAACTCTCCTAATATACGGCTCTGGCCTCTCCTCTCATCCGTTGTCTGTCGCTCTACCTTCCCACTTCCGGCGGCAACGTCTCGTGGCGATCTGCCAGGCTTGGTCGGTATAGAGGAGGCTATGGTAGAGAATGACATTCGTGTGATCGACGAATCAGCTTGCGATCTGTCGCGCGTGGAACGCCCCACGCTCGGAGTGTCGCGCCCTGATTGGCCGATCGTTCAAATGTCATTCGTTGTAAATGGCATTCAAGTTGCCCGTGTGGCACGGGTATTATACACTCTTAGAAAAAAGGGGACCAAAAGGAGGTAAGGCCGGTTCACACATACAGCGGAGCGCTACGTTAGCGCTCCAAGGAGCGCTCATGTGGCGCTTCCTAGCGCGTGATGTAGCGCTCGGTTAGCGCTTCAGTAGCGCTCTGTTAGTGCTACAGAAGCGCTTTGTTAGCGCTCTGTTAGCGCTTCAGAAGCGCTTCAGAAGCGCTTTGTTAGCGCTCTGTTAGCACTACAGAAGCGCTTTGTTAGCGCTCTCACGCTCCCTGTGCCGTGCTTGCTGCTGCGGAACAGCGCGTGCACGGCGATTCCTTCGTTGTTGTTTTTCCTTTGGCATTGAAAGAAAAGGAAGTAAAAGAGCCGCTCTCTAAGCAAAGGGTCGGCAGGCGGTCCAGAGTCATGGACTCTGAGCGACTATAGTTGATTGATTGGGTACGACCTCATCGCTTTCTATTCGATATGCGTGACTCCGGTTTCAAAGACACACAGCTAAAAATAATCGCCTTCGAAAAAGCTCTGTGTCTCGGTCCCTCAGCCTATAGGAACAAGGTTCGCCGGGTACCCGTCGGTATCTCGGTGGCGAAAGATTCCGCGCATGTCCGGAAGGCTCATCTGGGCGTTAAGCCGTCCACACACATATGCACTAATCGCGTATGTAAGACCATTTGTCGCATTTCTATTTACGCTTCCCACATGTTCTCTATGGTGCTGCTGATGCACACCTAACCACAGGAACCGGAACCGCAGTGCACGCGCTAATCCGCAGCACCGCTGTACAAGAAGCGCTACTGAAGCGCTAACACGGCGCTACAGAAGCGCTACTGAAGCGCTAACACGGCGCTACAGAAGCGCTACTGGAGCGCTAACAAGGCGCTACTGAAGCGCTAATCACGCGCTATATTAGAACGAAGTCACGCGCTAGGAAGCGCCACATAAGCGCTCCTTGGAGCGCTCACGTAGCGCTAACTTAGCGCTCCGCTGTATGTGTGAACAGGCCTGTAACAGACCGCGTTTAGGCCTGTTCACACATACAGCGGAGCGCTAAGTTAGCGCTACGTGAGCGCTCCAAGGAGCGCTCATGTGGCGCTTCTGGCGCGTGACTTAGTTCTAATATAGCGCGCGATTAGCGCTTTTGTAGCGCTTTGTTAGCGCTTCAGTAGCGCTCTGTTAGCGCTTCAGTAGCGCCTTGTTAGCGCTCCTTGTACCGCGGTGCTGCGGATTAGCGCGTGCACTGTGGTTCCGGTTCCTGTGGTTGGGTGTGCATCAGCAGCACCATGGCGGACATGTTGGATGCTGAGATAGAACTGCGACAAATGCTCCTACATACGCGATTAGTGCATATGTGTGTGGACGGCTTAACGTCCAGAAGAGCCTTCTGGGTGCGCGAAATCTTTCGCCACCGACATACCAACGGGTACCCGGCGAACCTTGTTCTAGGCTGAGGGACCGAGACACAGAGCTCTTTCGAAGGCGATTAATTTTAGCTGCGTGTCTTTGAAACCGGGGACATGCATATCACATAGAAAGCGATGAGGTCGTACCCAATAAATTAGTCACTCAGAGTTCATGACTCTGGACCGCCTGCCCGAACCTTTGCTTGGAGAACGGCTCTTTTACTTCCTCTTCTTTCAATGCCAAAAGAAAAATAACAACAAAGAAATTGCCGTGCACGCGCTGTTCCGCAGGTGCAAGCACGGCACAGGGAGCGTCAGAGCGCTAACAAAGCGCTTCTGTAGCGCTAACAGAGCGCTAACAAAGCGCTTCTGTAGCGCTAAACGAGCGCTACAGAAGCGCTAACCGAGCGCTACATCACGCGCTATGAAGCGCCACATGAGCGCTCCTTGGAGCGCTAACGTAGCGCTCCGCTGTATGTGTGAACCGGCCATTTACCACCCTCCTCCCGGCCAGGGGTGAAGCGCTCCGCTTGTTACCTCCTCAGGCGCAGCAAACACGAAGAATGCGGTGCTACCAGGTGAAGTTCGCCGCGAAGGGGCACCAAGGAGGCATGTATTACCTCCCAGAGGGTGCACCTGTTTTGCACTGCCAAAGCCTGGGCGCTGCGATTGGCTGTGGGAAGGCGCAAACGAGTTCGCTAATTGGTCTCCTGGTATGACACGTGATTATTCGCGCATGCGTGGGAGAGCGCCTGCCCGGCCGACCGGGAGCGTCCGCGCCTTCCCCGCCGACGCGCCCGGTCATGACGGCATAACGGTGTTTCTTCTCGAACGTTCGACGGAGGCGTCCCGGTGCAGGAACGATCTTAATTGTTCTGTTCGGTTCCGTCTCTTCTTACGAGGTCACCGAGAGCGCTGCATTGACTTCAGTCGAAGATCCAAGTCGTGTGCACCGTATGCAGGTAAGGAAATGTTCTGCGCGGTCGGCAGTTGGCGTCGGTTATGACCGCCCGGGAAGGCGACCCCCGTCTTCCTTAGGCAAAGGGTTGGCGGACATGTTGGCACGTTTGAAGGCGTCGAGCGTTCGATAAAATTAGTGTGTGGCGCGAACGCAGACATGGTTTAGACCATCGAAGTTCATAAAGAGCAAGAACAGGAATGACTGTCGCTTGCACTAGCGCACATTTAAAAGGTTGACATACGCTAACCAGTGGCTTAGCCAGCAGCTTTTCCCGGTGTATGTGTGTGCGGGTGGACGAAGGGGGAGAGCGGCGGTTCGGCGAGCAGGGCGGCAAGACGCCTTTTGAATCGGGTGTCGCCTACGTTTAAGGCGTGAGGGGGTAGGAGGTTTTCTCTTTTTGGGGCCGTTGGTGTGTCGCGTCGGACGTTAAATTGAGGATCTGTTCAAATATTTGAAAATCTCATAAGGTGGTTGTTTTTTGTTTTATTTTGTTTTTTCCCGCAGAGCAGTAGTCGATCAGGCATTCATTGGCGGCACCGGCCAACCGGCGCGATTTATTCTCAACGTCGGTGATGTTTGTAAAAATCAGTGTTAAACACGGATTTTTAATATCAACGTTTTTTTTTTAATTTTTAATTTAACGAGGTTTAATAAATAGTTTGGTAAAATGTCACGTTACCTTGAAATATCGAATATAAATGTCTGAGCTAATTATTCGTGCGCTTCGCAAATATTGATAGTATTATATTACGGAATAAGGTCATGAAGTTGTTACAGGCAGCGGGCTAGCAATTATATTGTCTTGGCATTTTCTTTGCGTGTGATCAGGCATTTCTAAAACTCTGATCATTCAGTAGGCGAGTTAGATATAACTCAAGTTTGCATTATTTGAAGTTGATTGAATATATTTATTTCGTCCTGCGGCAACGTTGTAGGGTGATTTCGTCGAGGGTACTGGATGCCTGCTACCTTGGACTCATCTCGTGACAGTTCTTAACACTGCTTACTGCAGGTAGCGGAGTCCGATATTTTATTTTGATTTTCTTGTTCGAGTTTGTGCACTTGAAATGGGGCTCTTGATTTTTATGTTGATTTTGTGTGTGTGCTGTTCGTTCATTTCCGAGAGAAAATTGAGGGTATACTTCGAGTAAATGAATTAGAGCAAGACACACAAGGCGCTTGAGTGTGTCTTTTTTGGTGTTCTTTTTTTTTGTGTGTCTTTTCGTCCTTGTGTGCTATTCTTCTCATGTCAAAATAAGACATACATTCAATTTTAATCTGGCAAATTACTTCGGCAAGAATATTTACATATTTGCCGAAGTTCGACATTCGGCAGTTAGAAATTATTCGTGCGCTTCGCAAACATTAAAAGTAGTATATTACGGAATAAGGTCATTAAGTTGTTACCGGCAGAGAGACTAGCAATTATAGTGTTGTCTTGGCTTTTTTTTTGCGTGTGATCAGGTTTTTTTAAAAGTAATCATTCAGTAGGCGAGTTAGATATGGCTCAAGTTTGCATTATTTGAAGTTGATTGAATATATTTCTTTCGTCCTGCGGCAACGTTGCAGGGTGATTTCGTCGAGGGTACTGGATGCCTGCTACTTTGGACGCATCTCGTGACAGTTCTTAACACTGTTTACTGCAGGTAAGCGTAGTGCAATATTTTATTTTGATTTTCTTGTTCCCATTTGTGCACTTGAAATGGGGCTCTTGATCTTTATGTTTATTTTGTGTGTGTGCTGTTTGTTCATTTCCGAGAGAAAATTGAGTGTATACTTCGAGTAAATAAATTAGAGTAAGACCCACAAGGCTCTTGAGTGTGTCTTTTTCGGTGTTATTTTTTGTGTTTTCGTGCTTGTGTGCTGTTCTTCTCATGTCTAAATAAAACATAGATTCAATTTTAAATTTTAATCTGGCAAATCACTTCGGCAAAAAAATTTACATATTTGCCGAAGTTCGACATTCGGCAGTTAGAAATTATTCGTGCGCTTCGCAAACAGTAATAGTAGTATTTTACTGAATAAGGTCATTAAAGGGATACTGAACCATAGAATTTAGTGTCCATAATAAGTGGCGCACGTTCTTTCCACGAGCCAGCAGCCGCCGGTGTGCGCGAGCACACGCAACAAAAATGACGTCAAAGATCTCCATTCGCGGTTAAGATGGCAGTGAAATGCATGGGCTTCGGGCCAAAGGAGAATAAAGACAAGTTTTTCATCTATACAGAGGTGTCTGGTGTAAAAGGTAAGCGATTAATTGGTCTAACAAGCATGTAGCTTTCACTTGTAGAGATGAAAAGCCTGTCTTTATTCTCCTTTGGCCCGAAGCCCATGCATTTCACTGTCCTCAAGCGCGAATGGAGGTCTTTGACGTCATTTTCGTTGCGAGTGCTCGCGCACACCGGCGGCTGCTGGCTCGTGGAAAGAACGTGCGCCACTTATTATGGACACTAAATTCTATGGTTCAGTATCCCTTTAAAGGGATACTGAACCAAAGAATTTAGCGTCCTTAATAAGTGGCGCACGTTCTTTCCACGAGCCAGCAGCCGCCGGTGTGCGCGAGCACACGCAAGGAACGTCATTTTCGTTGCGAGTGCTCGCGCACACCGGCGGCTGCTGGCTCGTGGAAAGAACGTGCGCCACTTATTATGGACACTAAATTCTATGGTTCAGTATCCCTTTAAAGGGATACTGAACCAAAGAATTTAGCGTCCTTAATAAGTGGCGCACGTTCTTTCCACGAGCCAGCAGCCGCCGGTGTGCGCGAGCACACGCAAGGAAAATGACGTCTAAGACCTCCATTCGCGCTTAAGAAGACAGTGAAATGCATGTATTTTGGCGAAAGGAGAGTAAATACACGCTTTTCATCTCTACAAGTGAAAGCTACGTGCTTGTTAGACCAATTAATCGCTTACCTTTTACACCAGACACCACTGTGTAGATATAAAACTTGTTTTTATTCTCCTTTGGCCCGAAGCTCATACATTTCACTGTCATCTTAACCGTAAATGGAGGCCTTTGACGTCATTTTTGTTGCGTGTGCTCGCCCACACCGGCGGCTGCTGGCTCGTGGAAAGAACGTGCGCCACTTATTATGGACACTAAATTCCTTGGTTCAGTGTCCCTTTACGTTATTGCCGGCAGAGAGACTAGCAAGTATATCGTCTTGGCAATTTTTTCTCTGCGTGTGAGCAGGCATTTTTAAAAGCTGATCATGCAATAGGCGAGTCAGATGGCTAAGTTTGCATTCTTTGAAGTTGATTGAATATATTTGTTTCCTACTGCGTCAACGTTGTAGGGTGATTTCGTCGAGGGTACTGGATGCCTGCTACCTTGGACGCAACTGCAGGTAAGCGTAGTCAGATATATTATTTTGATGTTCTTGTTCGCATTTGGGCAATTGAAATGAGGTTCTTGAATTTTAAATTTTCTTTGTGTGTGTGGTGTTCGTTCCTTTTCCAGAGAAAATTGAGGGTATACTTCGAGTAAATAAATTAGAGTAAGACACACAAGGCGCTTGAGTGTGTCTTTTTCGGTGTGTTCTTTTTATGTGTTCTCGTCCTTGTGTGCTGTTTTTCTCATGTCTAAATAAACCAAATTCAATTTTCATCTGGCAGAGCACTTCGGCAAAAATATTTGCATATTTTCCGAAGTTCGGCAGTTAGGGTTGGCGGTCATAGGGATCTATCTGCTGTGGTGCTGAGTAGCTAATGTGGTGTAGCGCTCTGTGGTGTATGTTCTTCCTCTGTCCTTGTCTTAAAGCGCAATCATGTTTTCTTCACGTACAATACCACCTCGCCCAACAATCAGCACTTGTATATACTAACCTGCTACAGTAGTTGTACCCCTTTGACTAAGATTTGTTAGTCACCTAAGTAAATCGGGGTGACAAATTTAAACATGACCGGTGAATACAAAGTGCTTACTAATCTATGATTACCAACCGTCATGTGATAATTTGTCAGTGGTAGATAGTCAACAGTTAAACTGGTCACGTCTGGTAAGTATGGTCGATGCTTTATAATGCTGGAATCAGTGGCCCATCAAATGCTCCAAATGCGTCTTAGAAAAATCTAATATTTCTTCACAGTTTCTTCAAATTGGGGATGATATGTTTCAACTTCATATCACATGATTTCCACATTTTTTTGGTTCCATGCAGGCAGTGCAATCTACCCGGTGGCTGTCAGCTCAAACCTAATTCATCCTGAGGCGCCCAGCTATGTGGCAGTGGAGGGAGATCTCGAAGCCGCGTCGCCTGCTGAGGCAGTCCTGGTTGCATTCTGCCTCTAGTTCATCTTTAGCTACGACTAGAGCCCCGAAAGTGTTGTTCCATATGCCTTTATTGCGCTTAGTGGTTTCATCTTAGAACTTTTATAAGATGTCTAGTCATGCCATTGCTTTTTATGCCATTTTGTTTGTGACAGCCACAATAAAACATTCTCATGTGATTCCAAAGTGATTCCATCAAGTGAGCATTTAACCTGTAATAAGGTGGTGAACTGGGCCAGTTGGTTGCTGTTATACATGATGGGGAAAACAGCTCGGAAAGCCCGGACTACGAAGACCAAACATGACAGGACAGCACTTTTCTGTCGTGTTTGTTCTTCGTAGTTCGCGATTTCTGAGCTGTTTTCCTCATCGTGTGCATTCAACCCCAAAGTTGATCATAGTTCCCTCCAAAAGGAGGTAAAAGCAGCGCCCTCAATTACGTCGTCTTACCTCTCAAAAGGTTTGAAATTCTCCCCTAAAGGAGGTAAAGGCTGACCCATAAAGGATGCACTTTTAACACCAAAAGGAACTAAGGTTACCTCCAAAAAGAGGCAATGTTGCACCCTAACCCAGGGGGTACGTTTGCACCCTCGATGCAGGGGGTAACGATACCTCCAAAAGGGGTTGCCCTGTGTGCAAGTCGCTTACCCCCTTAAGAAGGGTACTACAGTACCCTTTTTTTTAAGAGTGTACTCTCATTTCTGGACCCGGCCGGTTACCCCTCAAAGGTTGCGTGCCAAACGTTGACCTTGCAGCCTAAAATTGGGTTGTGTGTATGTTTATACAGCCTAGAACTTGGTCTGCCTCCAAGGGCGACGAGTCTCCCAGCTGTAGATGAGCAATTTAGCCAGTGCAGTACAACCGCTAGCCTGGGATCTTTACCGTGCATCACGCAGTGGTGATACACGACCGCACGCCGGTAAGATGCTCATCCAGATCGAAACGGGCAGGGGCGGGGATTGAACCTAGTATCCCGGGTTCTGCAGCGCGAGCTTTCGCTCCACGTGTTCCGAGCTGGTGTGCGCTAGCCCACTCGGCCACCGATCTCCTGACCTTGCAGCCTTCTGTCATGTATGGTAAGTGTATGACTGCTCCGTGGTTCTCGATTTTCTTGGTATTATCTTCTACGGTTGGCCAGTAGACTGCGCAACGCAATATACCTAAAGTGCAAAAAATAAAAACAGTGTAAACGCGCCTGCGCCGCAGTCTGCTTAGGGTCCATAGCGCTTGCAACCTCTCGATCGAAGTTGCGTGGCTTATTGGCCGAGTTTAAAATACGAACAGCTGGGAGGTCACAAAAGCGTGCGTTGTTTGCAAGCATCTCTTCCTCTTCGTACGTTTTTCTTCTTGACCAATGAAAACGCAACTAATGCGCACTTGCGATCAATTTTCCCATCAGGCATACACCATTAATACGCAAACTATATCGTTTCAGTTTCTCCCTATTTTATAAACCTATGCACCCTACAATGGCAAGTGGAGCAGCCCACAAACTGAGCACGCCTAACGTAGCATATTAGCATAAATTTTATTTCGTATCTGGTTTTATGTTGTTCATATTCGCGCTATTCATCTGGGGAAGCCAGAAGCGCTCTCGTTTCACTGAGCAGAGCACCTGTACATGTCGGAGCATGTTATGTTTTCCCCTCGGCGAGGGTAACAAAAAGAGACTCGAGAGAGAGGTTTGGCTGGCACTGCTGTCTGTTCAGTGAGAAGACGAGCAGATGCGTAAGCGTTTCGCTGGCACTCGGCATGTCCACTTCAGTGCCTAGTTGGAGATTGAATATAGTTAGGTGCCAGCCATATAACACGTTCTGTCTTTAACAAAACGTCTTCAGGAAGTGTTCAACTTAGCGACGTGCGCAACCATAAGTATGTGGAGCGAAAGTTCGTCTGCTTCTTTTGCAGGGGTTGTGGTGACTTCAGAACTCCGAGCACTGATTGACTCTGATTGAAGGATAGTGGGTAGACCTCTAGGTCTACTGCAGGCGACGAGCGCCTGCAGTAGACGTGGTCGGCCTCATGCAGTGGTAGCAAAGTGGTTTTCGGTTGACCATTCGCAGCACCTCCGTTTTCCTCGGTGTGCTTTGTTCAACGCGAACCTACACTGGTTCTTCCCGATGTCGGGAATGCTTCGGCGTTGGGGTGTCTCGTTGAATTGGCATTGAAAACTAACGGGTAGCCGGTGGCGCTCGTCCTGACTTTGTGGTATAAGTCGCCCTCGGTTCGTCAGATGCCGCTTCGCTTAAAGAAGTCTCCGGTTGAAATGCCTGTCGAACTTGTTCCGAAACAATCTCAGCAATCAAAATAAAAACCGGGCAACTGATGGCAGGACGTAGCTTCCTGGTCTCCTCCCGGACAACGTCGTGGATGTCGCGGATGCCTGGGAGGCTGGCGTCGAAGTTCCAGCTGGACGGCTCGAGTGGCGAGAAGCTGGGGAGTTGTTGATAATGGCAGGCTCGGGCCTGCAGTGTACATTCAATGTTGGAAGCCTCGGTGATATGAACCCTTCGACTGTTGTCGTGGAGTTGCGGACAAGGCTGCCGAAGGTGTTGTACCTCACATGAGGGACATGGGATTCTTAGCTTCTTGTCTTCTGTAACATCGGGGTTGGCGGGGGTGCTCGATCAGGCCCAAAACATCTTCCACGAAGGCGGTGACGCTCTCATTGGGGCCGCATCCTGGACAGAATATAAAATTCGGCTCTCTCTAGTCAATGTTGGCTGATGAACATGCACTTCAGCTCGATCTTGCAAACTTCCCACGACGTTAATGAGGATTTGTGGTTCTCAAACCAGTGTCTGGCAGTTCCTTCACGAGAAGTATAGGTTCTGCAGGAGCTGGTTGTCTGTCTACCCACCGTGGCGGGCGACACGGCCATATATTTTAATCCAGCCCTCGACGTCTTCACACACCTTGCGTGAAAGGGCATCGGAGTGTGACGAGCGACGGGCATGCAAACGATGGAGGGAGCGGACACGGTTTGCTGCTACAGGTTTGTCATTGTAGGCTTAGTCAGCTTCGGTTTTTCTGGCAAAAGATCGAATTCCGGTGATTCTTGCTGGTAGCAGCGACTGGCTTGGATTTCAGGTTGTTAAGAATGGAACCTTCGGCAACCTTCTTCCGAGTTTCAACGCTGCGGAAACGAGTCCCGAAACGAGTCCCGACGTGTTCAGGACTGACGCCCACCTGTCGAAGGCTGCCCAAAACGTGTCTCAACGCGTCCGTGACGTCAACGGGACGTGTGTGTGCGTGCGTGTGGGTTCGTGCGCTCCGGAAGGGGAGAGAGGCCTGGCCTAACTGCGGAGAACCTTGGCTATGACTCATTTCTGACTACGTCGCGGCGGACCCAGCTGCAAAGCACGTGGCGGTCGCACCTGCTGCCCTGGCGGAGAGAGAGGGAGAAAACGGACCCCTATATAAGGCGGGGCGTGAGGGCTCCATTTGTTCTCTCGGATTTGACGACTGTATCGCTACCATGTAATTAAACCGTTCGTTACGTTACCAACTCACCCACCTCCACTGGACCCCTGGGTTCTTCACTTCGGGGAATGGTCGTCGTCACGAGCCAGGAAGCTCCCGGACGTGCGGCCTAAGCCCCGCCTCGAACAACTGGTTGGCAGCGGTTGGGATCGGACCATGCGACATCGTGCTACATCTGCGGGTGAGCGTTTGGACTTTGCTTTGAGATTCGCCAGGCTTCAGATTATGGGTAATTAATTTTGAACTGCTGGGAATCCTTAGTGTTTGACTCGTGCGCTAGGTTTGTGTACAACCTCGCGACAAGTTTTATTGCAAAGCCAAAGCTAAAGAGCAGCGATCATGGATCTGATGAGGTTACTGAGAACAGATTTACTCTGTTTATGTGAAGAATTGGGTGTGGAGGTGGAGCAAAAGATGAAGAAATCTGAGATCAGTAAAGCGATTTCAGAGAGCGCGGAAGCAGAGGAAATTAAAATTGCGTGGGAACTGCTTCAGAACGCTAAGAGTGAAGCTGCAGCAAGAGAGGAACGAGAGCGAGAACAGGCTGCAGCGAAAGAGGAACAGGCTGCAGCTAGAGAGGAACGAGAGCGAGAACAGGCTGCAGCGAAAGAGGAACAGGCTGCAGCTAGAGAGGAACGAGAGCGAGAACAGGCTGCAGCGAAAGAGGAACGAGAACAGGCTGCAGCGAAAGAGGAACGAGAACAGGAGCGGGCTGCAGCGACAGAGGAGCGAGCGCTGAAAAGGCTAGAGCTCGAAATTGAACAACAGCGATTAAACTCGCAGAACAGTAGAGTTGGGGCTCCGGTACGAGCAAGTGAGACCGAGTCGTATCAAATGAAGAAGCTCATGCAGCCGTTTAAAGTTGGGGAAGACGTGGGCCTATTCTTAGTTAACTTTGAGAGGACATGTGAGAAGCTGAGCTTCGCCCCAGAAACGTGGCCGCAACGGCTTTTGACTTTGTTGCCCTGTGAGGCAGCAGAGGTTGTCGCGCGCCTTAGTGCTGGAGACGCGGACGACTACGACAAGGTGAAGTCCAGCCTTTTGAAGCGGTACCGCCTTTCTGCCGAGGCGTTCCGTCAAAGGTTTAGAAACGCATCCAAAAAGAGCAGCGAGGGCTACTCGGAATTCGCGTACGGGCTTAAAACCAACTTGATAGAATGGTTGAAGAGCGAGGAAGTGTACGAAAGCCGAGACAAGGTAGTCGAGTGTGTGTGCCTCGAACAGTTCTTTCGTAGCATTCCGCAGTCAGTCAAGCTCTGGGTGCAGGACAGGGTGGGAGTCGACTCTGTCGAAAGGGCCGCTGAGCTAGCCGAAGAGTACGCAACGCGTAGAAAGCTGAGCGGAGAGGAAAGCGAATCCGGCCGAAGCGATCAGCGCAAGACCTTCCGACAGGGAAAGGACTCGCGAGAAAACGGGCCCGAGAAGCCCGAAGCAGGACAAAAGGTCCCAGAAAAGAGCGCAGAACACTCGAACGGAGACGAGGCGCGGAAAAGCCCAACAGGGCAGTTCGAGGCAAGGAAGCCGTTCCTGTGCTACAACTGTCAGGAGCCGGGACCCACAGCGGCCAGATGTAAGAAACCGCGGGTTGTGTTCTCGTACGTGAACGGTAGTGACAAGGACCTGAAGCTTCTTCGTCCCTATCTTCACGAGCTCCATGTAAACGGAAAGCCGTGCAGGGTGCTTCGGGACAGTGCAGCGACGATGGACGTTGTCCATCCGTCGTATGTAACGCCATCCGATTTTACGGGAAAGGTAGTTTGGATCAAGCAGCTGCTCGAAAAGCACAGTGTCTGTCTGCCTATGGCGAGAGTAAGGATAACTGGCCCGTTCGGAGAGCTAGTGACAGAGGCGGCTGTCTCGCAGACAGTCCCGTTGGAGTATCCTTATTTGTTTTCTAACCGGTCAGATTTCCTGCTGCGCGAAAGGGGTCAACAACTGGGAGAAGGGCTAGTTCAGTCGTGTACGAGGTCCAAATCGCGTCAGGTCGCCCCTTTGTTGACGAGTGATCCAGAGCCAGAGGCAGCTGACGGGGAGCAAGCACTCCCAGAGTTGGAGGCAGAAAACCGGGATGAGAGGGACCAGGTTGTAGAACAGCCTGACCTCGTAGCACTAGAAAGCGTACGCCGTCCCAACGCGCCGGCGAAAAAGGCGGAGGAAGACGGGATCAGTGAAAGATCTCTCGTAGCTCCGGCGTCGCGTAACTTTGGTCCTCTGCTACGAGTAGACAGAGTGTCTTTGACAGTCGAGCAGAAGAGCGACCCTAGTGTGTCAGGGTTTCGCTGTACAGCTCAGGAGATTGCTAGGACCAATGTGACGGGGAACGAAAGAGGCGGATTGTTTTATCGGCGCTATAAGGACCGCACTTTCACGTCTAGAAATCACGTGAAAATCGATCACTATGACTTCAGCGTAAGAAAAAGGAAAGGCAAACTTAACGGCAATGCCGATGGGTTGAGCAGATTTTTCTGACATCACGAAAAATAGTAGGGATGATCTCAGAGGTCTTCGTCATCCACGGGAATGAGGATCTAAGTGGGGGCACTTCGTTGAAACCCCAAAATGACCTCACAAATTGCGAAACGTTTTTGTCTTTTGTCTTTTGTTCTTAGTGACCTCGTTGGAAAAATGAGTTTTTTTGGCGACAGGGGGTCTCGATACCCGGAATTGTACCAAATTTTGGTAATCCGTAATCCAGTCTGGCGGGTCTTTGGCGAATTCCGAGCGTTTGACTGCGGTGTGGCGTGGTGTTGTGGGGGACGTTTCCGCGGATGCCTCCGTTGTGAGAGGTTTGTGAGTTTGTTTGGTGCTTGCAGCGTCTTCTCAAGGCCTACTCCAAGCCCACCTCTTCAGGCCAGCGATTGTACCACCGGCCATTCGAGGTTTCCCTGGCCCCGGAGGGGCTGTTAAGAATGGAACCTTCTGCAACCTTCTTCCGAGTTTCAACGCTGCGGAAACGAGTCCCGAAACGAGTCCCGACGTGTTCAGGACTGACGCCCACCTGTCGAAGGCTGCCCAAAACGTGTCTCAACGCGTCCGTGACGTCAACGGGACGTGTGTGTGCGTGCGTGTGGGTTCGTGCGCTCCGGAAGGGGAGAGAGGCCTGGCCTAACTGCGGAGAACCTTGGCTATGACTCATTTCTGACTACGTCGCGGCGGACCCAGCTGCAAAGCACGTGGCGGTCGCACCTGCTGCCCTGGCGGAGAGAGAGGGAGAAAACGGACCCCTATATAAGGCGGGGCGTGAGGGCTCCATTTGTTCTCTCGGATTTGACGACTGTATCGCTACCATGTAATTAAACCGTTCGTTATGTTACCAACTCACCCACCTCCACTGGACCCCTGGGTTCTTCACTTCGGGGAATGGTCGTCGTCACGAGCCAGGAAGCTCCCGGACGTGCGGCCTAAGCCCCGCCTCGAACAAGGTTCTTTGTGGTGTATTTCCGAGGTTCGTCCTTGTGGTACTCGCTTGTCTTGCGGTTTTTCTGCAGGGCTTGGAATATGACTTGGTTCACGGCTCGCCGGGCGTTTAAGACGCGGGATAATCCGCCACCCGTGTCTTAATTGTTATCGGGCAACTCGGCTGAGGAGCCGCCAGGGTCCACACAGAGTGAAGGTCTATGGGCAAAGTGCGCAGCACCTCCACCAGAACATGAGATGACAGCTGAGCATGGCCTGGAACTTTCCAGAGTAGTAAATATTGATAAAATAGTACTGGAGCAAGCATCCGTGACTATATAACAAAACAGACAGAACAAAGTCTATCCTGACCACTAAAAAAGCTGCATTGCTTTAGTCGCATTCTGTCCGAATAAATCCTCTCCTTCGGTGTTTGGTAACTGCCGTGGACGAGCTGAACTGAAATGTATGTGGGACCACTTTTCTGGTAATGAGCCGCTGCAGACTGTCATCGCAAAGCGGCGTGAACGGATGGACTGGGTAGGTTACACGCGCGATGAAATGTCCGTACAGCTTGAAATTCGCGCAACAAGTGTTGATGAAACTTTTGTGCCGACGAAACGTGCAACATTCCAGTGGAATCAATACCAACTGCAACACCTGTGCTCCGTGAAAGTGCACGTCCACGCCAGAACAATTTAGGAAGCAGCACAGCATCACCTAAAGCACGGCACAGGAACTAACAGCTTGAAGGCAGCTCTTCGGTGCGCCGCGCACCAGTGCTCCGTGAAAGTGCACGTCTACGCCGGAACAATTTGGGAAGCAGCACAGTATCATTTAGCACGGACACAGGAACTACAAGCGTCAAGGCAGCTCTCCGGTGCGCGCACCGCACAACCAAAGTGAGCCTTCGGTTATTTGAACGAAGCGGCACCACGACCGCACACTGCCAAGCACGACTCAAGGCAATTTCCGTCGCTAAACTGTGTATCCAAATATATTGCACACGCTTCACTGCAGGTCTCGAAGGTTCCGATGGTCAACGAGAGCGCAGAAACGTCGCCTTAAAATTTATCCTAGCGGTGTCCGAATCAATCCGATGTCCGAGCAACGTAGGGCCGATTGTCTCCTTCGTGGCAATATCCCCGTCGGTCACCAGCGAAATGCACACCATTCCTCCGTATTTTCACGTTATACCTACGTCAGACACCACGCTGAACTCTGAAGTCGCTTTCGACCGGCCTCATACGAGGGCTTCCGCGTCTGAAATCAACTCGCCGACACGAACGACAACGAACAAAGCATCCGACAAGCTCCGGCCCAGCTGGGGCCAGCCGCTGCCTGGGCGCTGCCATCTTTCCTGTGACGTCACGTATTTGGTTTGGTCCCGTGACGAGTGGTCAAATTTGCGTACAATGGCAGCGGCCTTATGGGGGTCACTTTCGAGTGCAGACCGGAACCCCGGTTTATCGCTCTAAGCCCCTCTACCTCGTTGTTGCGGTCCAACGAGGTAGAGATGCTTAGAGTGATAAATCCGAAGTTCGGAAGTGGCACCCCCCCCCCTGGTTGCCGCCATGTTGTACGCAAATGTGACCACTCGTCACGTGACCTCCCAAGAGCCGTGACGTCACCGGTAAGATGGCAGCGCCCAGAGCAGGTGAATGCGCATTTGTTCGGTGCGCGGTAGCCGTGATGTGCAGCTGCTTTCCGACGACTTCGGGCTTCTTCGTGCTCGCTGACGCAGGAATAATGTTAAAATATGATGGAATGAGACTTTATACCTTTTTTGCGCAAGATCGCTCCGGATCATCTGGAGATTAACACCTGTGAGACAGCATCAGCCGTATCGCTGTACCGGTGCTCGAATTCCCGGATGTGTTCGAGGAACGATAAAACTTTGAGTGCTTTTAGCATAAAATTTTCGCATTCTCTTAGCTTTGTTTGAACATTGGAATGTCTGAGAATTGACGCGAAATGTATGCGTCGGCCGTAGGGTCTGAGGAATTAGTTTCAACCCTAGGCAACTGCATAATCACAGCAACTTTTAGCGAGGAAGCTCCTGCGAAAGTTGAAAAATGTTGACTACTATCCCTTTCAATCTCTTCAATAGACTTTTTTTCAAAAGTGTGGGCCGCCTATACTTTATTTCACCGTAACTTGGAAAAGGGCAACCGCCACAGCCCCCTCAAGCTAATCATACAGACGGAGTGAAGGTGTGTGACAAATCTGTGCAGATGAGCTCTCTGATGATATGTTGTCATGTGCCTCTCTCCAACGTGCATACTTACCGACCGAGACTGTAGGCTTCGCTGCTTGCCAAATTGTGATGAAACGAATTACACTAGCTACTACTTTAATTACCCAAGGCCTTCATACTTAGAGCATTTGTTCGACAAGAATGTTATGTCAGCCATCACTGTGAACTTGGCTCAGCGCCTATCGGACTCGAATGCTGCATTAGCGTTCGACGTGAACTGGGAACCATTCGTGTGCTTCACGCCGAAAAAAATTGGTGACAGTTGTGTTGCTTGATGGGGTTTTGCAAAGGGTCTATTGTGTCATACGTGTAGGACGTGTTCTGCTATATAACAATGGATCAACTAATACTATTAAACTAGATGCTCAGAGGTGTGTTTGTTTTTGCACTCAACAAGAAGCGAACAATAATTATTTCTTCCGAGTGTATTATTTATTTTCGATAGCTTGGACCGTTTTGTGCTCATTAATGTCAGTGTGCTTTGATGTTATTATCATGTGTGTAGTTTTAAGTATACTGTCTGCAATGCCTACAGAGGCCCTTGGAGGGAATAAATTAATAAACATCAATTTCATATCACTGGAGTTGGTTTTCGGATGCGCCACATGTTCAGAAGAAGTGGAAGGAGTGCAGCCCAATGCAACCAGTCTGCCAGTATAGTATGTTTTATCAATTAAAATTTAGGAGTCGGAGATGCGAGTGTCGTCAAAAGGTCCAGCACGTGCGGTGAACACAATTCTTTGTGTAGAGACTCTGAAGGCGTAAAGGCGAGTGTAAATATCTTTATTTGGTTAGTGTATCAAGTATGTTTATTTCCACTTGCTTACATAATTATTGTTTTTTTTGCAAATGGTTCTATAACGAGTTCTTTCTGCGACAGTCTCGTGCCAGGCGTTCAATCGTAGTACCTGTGCTCCTTGTTGTCGGATGACGCTCCTGGCACGTCGGTGTTCAGTTTGGTCGAGTGGCAACTTTGATCGAAAGATGCCGTCTTGTAATCATACGTCATCTGCGGCCACTGACATTTGATGCACTGAAGCTGCAGAGCTGGCTTCTAATCCGCAAACTTTCCTGGTAGTTTTCTGCGTCAATGCAGCAAGCTCAGGCATGTATTGCTTACGTGGCTGTGCCTTTTACTGTACCGTTGACTTGATGGCTGGCAACAGGAGCAGTGTTTGTTTGCTATCCAAGCCATTTTACTTCCATTTCGTAATGGCGATTATTTCTGCATTCCTGCGACCACTGCAACTTGTGTAAGTCTCGTGTGGCAATGTAAAGTCGGGTGATGCTTGGTGTCCAATTTTGAGAACAACCAACCATTCTATTTCTTCAAGTCAATCAGCGGCATTGTCCCTCAAAGTTGGAAATTGTGTGCTTCGTGGCGTTGACACAGATAATTAGTGCCGGTAAAATATTAGGTATTGTCCTTGGACGACAACCAACGCCAAATCAACTGTCCTTGCATTGCCGCTCACCTGCTTTGTCGTGCTTACCTCCCGTCGAGGTGATGGAGATCAGGAGCTTCGGGGTAATGTCGGCACAAGGGGCGAACGCCGCCGAAGATAATCCTCAATGTGCCGCAAACGCTCCTCGAAACGTGGTCGAAGGTCGTTCGGCACGAACTCTTGCAAGCCAATTCATTGGTACGGGCACCTCCAGTAGACATGGTCGGCCTTGTGCAGTGGTAGCAGAGTGGTCTTCGGTCGACCATTCGCAGCACCTCCGTTTTCCTCGGTGTACTTTCTTCAGCACAAACCTACACTGGTTCTTCCCGATGTCGGGAATGCTTCGGCGTTGGGGTGTCTTGTTGAATTGGCATTGAATACTAACGGGTAGCCGGTGGCGGTTGTCGTGACTTTATGGCATAAGTCGCCCTCAGTTCGTCAGATGCTGCTTCGCTCGAAGAAGACTCCGGTTGAAAGGCCTGTCGAACTTGTTCCGAAACAATCTTGGCAATCAAAAAGCCGGGCTACTGATGGCAGGAAGTAGCTTCCCGATCTCCTCCCGGACAACGTCGTGGATGTCGCAGATGCCTGGCAGGCTGGCGTCGAAGTTTCAGCTGGACGACTCGAGTCTCAAGATGCTGGGGAGTTGTTGATAGTGACAGGCTCGGGCCTGCAGTGTACATTCAATGTTGGAAGCCTCGGTGATATGAACCCTTCGACTGTTGTCGTGGGGTTGTGGACAAGGCTGCCGAAGGTGTTGTCGCTCACAAGAGGGGCATGGGATTCTTAGCTTCTCGTCTTCTGTAGCACCAGGGTTGGCGTGGGTGCTCGATTAGGCGCAATACATCCTCCACGAAGGCGGCGACGCTCTAGTTGGGGCCGTGTCCTGGACAAAATCAGGAATTCGGCTCTCTCTCGTCAATGTTGGCTGATGAACGTGCACTTCAGCACGATCTTGCAAACTTCCCATGACGTTAAGGAGGATTCGTGGTTCTCAAACCAGTGCCTGGCAGGAACTGGTTGTCTGTCCACCCACTGTGGCGGGCGACATGGTCATATTGTTCAATCCAGCCCTCGACGTCTTCATAAACCATGCGTGAAAGGGCGTCAGAGTCTGAGGTGCGAGGGGCATGCAAACAATGGTGGGAGTGGACGCGGTTTGCTGCAACAGGTTTGTCGTTGTTGGCATAGTTAGCTTCGGTTTTTCTGGCAAAAGACCGAATTCGGGTGGTTCTTGCTGGTAGCAGCGGCTGACTCGGATTTCAGGTTCTTCGTGGTGTATTTCCGAGGTTCGTCCTTGTGGTACTCGCTCGTCTTACGGTTTTTCTGCCGGGCTACGGGATAGGACTTGGTTCACGGCTCGCCGGGGGTTTAAGACGCGGGATAGTCCGCCACCCGTGTCACGTTATCGGGCAACTCGGCTGAAGAGCCGCCAAGGTGCACACAGAGTGAAGGGCTATGGGTTAAGTACCCAGCACCTTCACCAGAACATACGGTGACAGCTGAGCATGGCCCTGGAACTTTCCAGAATAGTAAAAATTGATAGAAGATAGGACTGCAGCAAGCATCCGTGACAATATAACAAAACTGACAGAAAAGAGTCTATCCTGACCACTAAAGAAGCTGCAGTGCTTTAGTGGCATTCTGTCCGAATAAATCCTCTCCTTCGGAAATTGGCGACTGCCGTAGACGAACTGAACTGAAATGGATGTGAGACCACTTTTCTGGTAATGAGCCCCTGCAGACTGTCGTCGTAAAGCGGCGTGAACGGGTGGACTGGGTAAGTAACACGCGCAATAAAATGTCCATATGGTTTGCAATTCGCGTAACGAGCGTTGATGAAATTTTTATGTCGACGAGACGTGCGACAGACCAGCGGAATCAATACTAACTGCAACACCTGTGCTCCGTGAAAGTACACGTCTACGCCGGAACATTTTGGAAAGCAGCACAGCATCATTTAGCACGGCACGGGGACTACCAGCTTCAAGTCAGCTCTCCGGTGTGCCGCACAACCAAAGTGAGGCTTCGGTCATTTGAACGAAGCGGCACCACGATTGCACACTGCCAAGCACAACTAGCGCAATTTCCGTCACCAAACTGTGTATCCAGTATATTTCACACGCTTCACTGCAGACTTCGAAGATTCCGATGATCAACGTGAGCACAGAAACGTCGCCTAAAATTTTATCCAGCGGTATATGAATCAATCCGAGGTCCCAGCAACGTAGGGCAGATTGTCGCTTCCGTGGCAATATCCCCGTCGGTCACCAGTGAAAGGCACACCATTCCTCCGTATTTTCACGTTATACGTGCGTCAGACACCACGCTGAGCTCTGAAGTCACATTCGACCGGTCTGACGATTTCCGCGTCTGAAACCAACTCGCCGAGACGAACGACAACGAACAAAGCATCCGACAAGCTCCGGCCAATGCTCCGGCCCAGCTGGGGCCAGCCGCTGCATGGGCGCTGCCATTTTTCCTGTGACGTCACGTATTTGGTTTGGTCACGTGAAGAGTGGTCAAATTTGCGTACAATGGCAGCCGCCTTATGGGGGTCACTTTCGAGTGCAGACCGAAACCCCGGTTTATCGCTCTAAGCCCCTCTACCTCGTTGTTGCGGTCGCATTTACTGTGAAACGGAGTATGCTTTTATTTCGAGCAACCAAGTAGTTCCTTCTTCATCCGAGTACGTAACTATACTCGTTTTTATCTCAAGAACCGCAGAAACAAAAATCCCGCTCTTCGCGCAGCATTACTAACTTCCCCCTTTATGGAGAAAATTTAGATATATGCAAGTTCATTTTAGATTCGACAGATGTTATCTTATCAAAAACACGTACGCACTTCAAAGACCAAAAGCATTGCTTCCTCGTCCGAAAACCAAATCTTGTAAGAACTACTTCGAGCGGCGTATGAACAATGAGTCAACCTTACTTTTATTTCTTAAAGCAAAAACGAGTATAGGTGCATGCAACACTTTCCTCGTAACACGTTCCTTGTTACGTTTTACTTAGAAGTGTGCTTTCAGTACATCCCATCACTGCTCTGCTGAAGGGATTAATTTTGAATCCAAGTGTCGAATTCATCATCTGTCCCTTACTTAAACCGTCTACTTGACAAGACGGTTCATAGATGGCGACAGCTGTTGCATTTGTCCCTTCTCCTAGTCGCCGAGAGCGGTCCTACGCTTCATGCATCACGTATCACCATCACCAGGGTATCACTCGTAAGCTAGCAGCGTCGCCACAATGACAAAGACCAGTTCCTTGAAAATTCGGTTCCGAATAAAATGGTACACGTACCAAGAATTAGACGAACATTAAGGGTTGTGTATCTATTTACGGCTGAACAATACATCTGCAGCTTGTAATACAACACTTAATCTGCCCGCTCTTGTTACCATGTTCTCGACTAGCCCTGGAATGCAATGTGTCACTGACTTTCCACATACGGATTATCCTGAGCTCAGTAGGATTCAATCGCGGGCAGCTTTTGTCCGCTCGATCATCACACCTCACTCTCGGGTATGTTAACAAACTTAACCGTAGGAATCTACGCAACAGGTCCACCCGACTCTCGACTGCACGCGTCTCGGGTCGGTGGAGCCATCCAACGGCTGCTATATAAACTAAAAGCAATTGCAAGCACGTGGAGCGCCTCCGTCCGATCAATACTATGGAAAGCGCGCGAAACGAGGGTTTTTTGAAGATACCCCCCGTCTGGCAACCACGGCATACATAGAGTTTGTTCAATGGGAGGCGCGGGCAGAGTCAGGGCGTGCATCAGACGCGGAGAGAAGGCTTGGCATGCTTTCTTGGCCAACCAGAAGCCGAAAAGAATCCCCTAGCGGTGGTAGCAAGAAACAGTTTTCGTCGCTTTAATAAGCGCGTAAGAGGTAAATGTAGTAACCCTTCATGGTTGAAAATAGGGTGCACGTGATGTTTCGATCCTGATCATGCAGAAAGATGTAAGAAACGAATGAACAATTCCGCGAGCACTGGCCTACTCCGTGGAATCCTAACCTCTTCGTCATTCACGCTGTTCACATTGTCCCGAAGGATGAGGCGGGGTTAAAAATGTCTCTCGCACACCGCTGATGTCTCGGCGAGGCGTTTATCTTCTCGTTTAAAATTTTGTTCCAGCCGATGCAGACTGCGCGACTCCTCCTTTGGCGCAAGAAACAGCGACGGCTTACGATCGCTGGTGCTCCGGCTGCAATTCTTGTCCGGGTAGTCCGACTTGCATCCCGGCGCGAAGCAGTGTGTGTCCGTCTTCTTCCTTGCATTCATGACCGAGACGGCAACGGAACGGTGAAGACTCCCCACCACCACACCACAAAGAAAAGTGCTACGGTGCTACGTTTGGGAGAAACGTACCGCCTTCAGCCTCGCCTTCTACTTCGCTCATCGCACGTGTGGCACCAATTCGCTTCGGGCCCGGAACTCCCAGCGCCACGTTCTCCCCTCGCGGTCATCTGCATCGACCGTCTTCACGCGGCCAATTGTAGTTGGGCGCCGCTCTTGCCACTACAACTCTCTAGAACACTGTACACCCGCCGGCTATATGAAGGTGAACACATTACCTGGTTTCTTGCCTGTTCTACGGCTCCCTAAAGCTATATTGACTCTCAACGTCCCAAATGGTACATGGCTTGGGGTCTAAACTTTGCGTCCTAGCCCTCTTCTGGAACAGAGCTTGTTCCAAAACTTGCAGGAGCGTCAAAAACAAGAAGAGGGCTGTTCACCTTCATATCGCTCACGGGTGTACAACTGGAAAATGTATGTTCCTTCGCCATCTTGAGTAGTTGACTCATGACAAATTCGAAACTTTCACGACCTATAGGGGGCGCACTGGTGCCCATCAAAATGGCTGTCATCTGAATGATCGTCGTAGAACAGCGGTACGAGGCTGGGTCTACGACGTGTAAGTAATTCTAGTTTTGCTATACACGAGCTCTATTATAGCCTTACTTTATTTTTTCACGCCAGAAAGGGGATAGCAAGCACCTTTCTTCTGAAGCCTATCAACCAGGAGCTAGGGACCACGACTCTCACACCGCGGTACCACCATCGCTAAAAGTTAAGAATCATGACCGTCTCCCCATAAAGCCTTATCTTGGCACTGCTCATTCATGATACAAAAGAGACACGGTGGGCGCTGCAGACAGGATGACAAAATTATCTGCAGACACGTATCACGCATGTCTGAAGCATGTTTGCTTCATGCACATGCGTTCTGTAGGAACTTCTGGTAGTCATCGTTGGTTACGTTAAAGCAAACATTTATTTACACTATATACACAAGCAAGAAAGCAGTTTGATCTGACGTGTCAATCCCATCTGCTCCGAGGCACGAGCTTCCCGGCCACGAGCTCTTTGCCACGAGCTCCTTTTCAAGAACACCTCTACACCACTTCCTCGTCTTCAATCTATAATCGTTGGTAAACGTTCTTCGTACGCGTCTATTTGTATGTCCAGTGTAGCTAGTCCGTCATACAGGAAAAAAACACGCGTCAGAGTGTCTTTTGCGTGACCCGTATGATGCATAAGTAGTATGACCGCGACTTAAGATAACACGTCATATTGTGTTATCGATAAGTCGGCTTGTACTACACTTCGTTTTATCATAAGTCCGCGCGCAGTCGAAAACCAACGTTCTCAGAAATATCAGTTGACAAGCACTACGTAAGGGCGGCGTTCGAAAACGATTCTTCTGTGTTGCCTGCTGGTGAGCAAGCACCTTGGTGGATAGTGTTCGTCTCGCAACCTGTGACAACGCCTCCACGGGCAACGGAGAAGGACCGTTTTCAAACGACGCTCGTTTTGCTCAAACGTTTTTGCAAACGTTATGTTTACCATTAAAACCACCGCATGCAATGTGCACATAACTTTCCACCGGTTCCTCTTTTGTTCATAGGGAGGTCTGATACAGAGCAGTGGGCTGATTGATAGCGTGGCCAGTGCCACCAAACGGACCTGCCGCGAAAAGGCTCCAGGCGTTTAAAGAAGCTCGTCGACAGACTTGGATCTAGCAACCTTGGTCAAAGTCTGCGCTCGGGCTAGTGATTCGAACACAGTCACACGCACTAACAGCGCAAGATGAAAGCGCACTCATCGTGCCTGATTGAAATCGCCGGTGGTAGCAGATACGCTAGAAATATTACGAACACCGTCACGTCGAGCTTTTCACGCTGCCTGATTGGCCATATATAGACTCCTCGCGTCAGCTGCAGTCTGACATAGGGGAAAATGAAGTAAACACCAACTCAACTCTTTGACGTCACGCCCCTGCGGTCGCGCTCCTGTCAACAGTGCTTACGCGCAGATGCGTCATATTTAGCGAATTTGCTTTCTGGGCAAGCGCAGTGCCCACATTATAGGTGTGGGCAAAGCGGGAGTCTTTGAAAAGACACCTTTCAAAAGTTCGTCGTGAGCAAGCAATGGCGGTCGCCATTGCTTGCTCACCAAGTCCGTGATTGGATACGATTCCTCGCCGAACGCTGACGTCAGCGTACGTGTCCAATGCGAGCCGAGTCGAGTACACGCCGAATGCTGACGCAGGTCTCGTGTCCAATATATACACAGTATGTAAGCAATCACTGGTGGACAGGTGTTGGTGCGGACTTTTGAAACGGAATCGATTGCTCCATTGAGCTATGGTGGCTAGAAGCGGAGTTGTGACGGGCGCCTTATGCCCGCATTGATAAAGATGGTCGCGAATCGCAATAATTTTTTTTAGAGAGCCTAGATTGAAGAGAGGGTCCATCTTAGACCACGGCGAGCGTTTGCAGTTGAATTACAGACACCCCTTGCGGCAATCGGTCGCTCGTGCGCATGCTCTGTGTTTTTGCGCGGCGTGGGGGAGAACATCAGGAAAGGTTGAGACGTTTGCAGCTGATCAACGCTTTCGTCACCTCCTCGCAGCTCGCATTAAAAATGCGTCCCGTAAACCAGGTGGCCTCGATCAAGGAGTTCGAAAATCTCTGCAAAGCAGGCTCTCTAAAACGTTTAGGGACCTCTGACTCGCCTGCTGGCTGTAGCGTCCCTAGCGGTCCCCAAAATTTGCATCGCGGAATTTTTATCGCGGAATATAAACGCACGAACCATTGAACGGGTGAAACGTGTGCAATTCATGTAGTCTTCCTTTTTGCGGTTGCTATCACCGACTAAATTAATTACACGCACTGAATGCGCCGAGATTCCGCGTTTTTATATTTGCGTAATGGGTTTAGTTATACTCTGTTTCATACTTAGTGTGCAACGCTGTCAAAGCTACTGGCGCGAGCGCATGGCTTCATCAATGGTTTTGTTTGTGCGAGAACGCTTGCAAATGATCAACGAAATCAAGCCCCATGCTCGCGCCAGTAGCTTTGACAGCGTTGCACACTAAATATGAAACAGAGTATAGCTAAAGCCCCTCGATGCGTTTGCGTTTGTCTTGCAAGTACTATAGAGTGAAATGCGCTAAAGCACGAGGTTCGTGTTTCAAGCGGCCCTTGGAAGTAAATGGCGGCCCAGCACTAAATTGAGCGGCCCTTGGAAATGAATGGCGTCGGAGCAAGGAGGTTTTGAGCTCGGTGGTCTACAAACAGCGATAATTCCAAATGAGGCAGCATGTTTAAAACTTGTAACAGCCAAAACCTCAGCTTGACCACAAAAAGTTGCAACCGGCTCGGAGAGTCAGCTATTTTTAATGAACATAGAAGTATTCCGCCTCCTTTTTGATTTTTTCTGCATAAACAAATTCGTAAAAACCTTTAAAAAACTGTTTGAGGTCGCTATATAAATGTTTTTTTTTGTATTAAAACACCCAGACCATCGAGTCGATCTGCCAAATAAAGCAGCAACTGGTCCCAATGCTTGCGTAAACTTCTTACATTAATGTCCACTAAATTTAGAGACACTTTAGTTTCAACAGTGTCTGCTAAGAATAGAATCGAATAGAATAAAATAGTTTATTTCAGACATACATGTGTCATACATGTGTCTGGGGGGCTGCAGCAAAAGAAGGCAAAAAAGCCCTCTGACGAGGCCGCCAGCCCCCCCCCCCCCCCCCCCTTTCCAATAGCGGTCAACAGAAACAGCATACAATAATTAAGCAACAAGATTGAAATAAACATAGGCATCAGTAAACCATTCCGATCAATATCAATCATATAAACATGCAAACATAAGCAATGCGCCACAATAAAAACCAAAATCGAAAAAAAAAAATCATGGACAAAAACAAGAGAAAGCTACATTCATTGACATTATCCTTCCAGTACTTATCTCACAGTAAAAACAATCCGAAAGAGGCGTTATCATTACGAGACATCCTTGATTTTCCCTCAACTCAAAATTTTCAACAGATCACCGTCATTTTTAACATGAATAGCGGCCCTCTTCTCGTTCTGACGAACAAATATTTGTTTTCGTTCTTTACCCACAGGTATTTATAACACTTTTCTCTAGAGCGCTGCTTTGCACTCCAGAGCAGTTGCCTCAGTGCCTTGGTCAAGTTTTCATCAAATACCGCAGATTCCTGAGTACAACGCGTTTGGCAGCTCACAGGTTACGCACAGAACGGTCCCTGAATTGCACGATTATAAGTGCGACTTTTCTTCCGCGAGGACTCAACCTGTCCACTGCCTCGATAGCATCAACTGTTGGCACGGGAAGTTGAAGTTTGATGGTTAGGCACTTAACGATCACTAACAGGTTCTCATTTTTTTCCTGTGAACACCCTGTATTTCAATGTTTTTCCTTCTAGACTACTACTCCGTGCTGTCCACATATGCTTTTGGTCCCGAATTTCTGAGCCCTGCTTTGAGATCACCAACTCTATTTTGTGTGTGTTTTTGTGTGTAGATATGTAAGTAAGTTTTCCTGGGCTTTTACGTTTTCTAAAACTTGGTCATATATGGAGTTTAGCATCACCAACGCCCCCTCAATGGCCTAGATTGTCTTTTGTATCTGAGTAAGTTTTCCAATTACGGCATCGTGCTTGACAGACTGCACTTCCATCGACTTTTCCATCAGGTCGATACCTTTGATCACATCATTTAGCTTTCTACTCATGCTCAAAGTGTGCGTGATTATTTTTGCGAGCTTCAGCTTACTAACGCTCTTCCCTGCCTCGGAGGGCACTTTTGCCTCCTGAACAGAGAACTGCAGCGCGAAACGCAGTCTGCATGCTGCGCAGTGCTAAGTGAGCACTTCGTTCTTTGAAAATCCCTCGAAGGAAGCCCTACTGACCCCGCAGTACTTTCCCATATCTTACCAGAAACCACAGACGGAGCACTTCAACCCTGGACCAGCAGGTTCCAACAATTTCACATGCGTGCTGCACTTTTTTGTATCCCCAGTGTCATAGCAGGGCCGGGAAACAGAGGGACCATTATTAAAACGATGAAGCAGCGCCGGCCAACAGCACCGGAGACACATTGGCGGGAATACACGTAACCCGTGAAGACAAACTGTGCATGCCCACTAGAACTCTGAGGTGACTTAAGTCGTCTATTCACAATGTGACTCGAAATTTTGTTTTATGTCTTTCAGCGAGTGGTCGTGACAAATTTCGTTAATTCTTAAATGCGGCAAAGTTTTCTGTTTTAGATTTTGGATTATTCTTTATCCTGGGTTCTCAAAAATAATAGGGCATTCCTTGAAGGTGAGTAGCATTTCGTTTCGAATTCTGTCTCGCATTATCGCATTATCGTCACCAAACTGTATTGGTAAGGAATAGTCGATCAAGGAAAGGTATTTAGAGCATATGAATGCCTCTTAGGAAGACGCAAGTCGAAGGATGTTGGCGATCGGACACGCCCGACACAAAATAGAGAGGTCCAAGAGTGTCGAAAGTTAGACCAAAACTCATACTTCGGCGTTTGCGATATTCAGGGTGCGAAGGGATGTGGCAACCCACGACTAGCTGGGAAGCCTGGTGACGTCGTAGGCGCGTGCTATAAATCGTATCAGCTCAAGTCCAGACATAGCCGAAGCTACGCTGTAACGGGACCGATCAAGCAACGTCAAAAGTGCAAGTGAGTGGCCCTTTTCTGTTTATGACTGGTTCAGCGATGACAGGTCACCGTACAGAATCGCGACGAACACCACAATGGTGCGCTTTTGACGCTCTCTGATTGGTCCGATCAGCTCGTAGCGTCGGTCGTGACTGGACTTAAAGGGGCCCAGCAAGGACGTCTTGATTGGTTTTTAATTTGCACCGAAACTGAACGCACTGAACGTTTTAACTTAATCAAGCATTTCTTTTCTCGATCTTCGTTTTATTTTAAAAGTTATAGCGGAATTAAAAGTACAAAAACAAGCAAACCATAACCTCCTTCAAAACGTCCCTGGTATGGCTTGGGTGACCAGTGGTAGAAGCGAACCGACTGGCCAATTGGCTGCGACTTACGTTGATGGTCGCTTCCCTTGCAGCCGTATGCGCGTTAACGGCGTGTTGCTTGCTTCAGCCCTCCACCGCGCTTGCCGGCATGAAATTACCGGGTCTGACGGAGTTGGAGCTACGAATCCTCAAAAGAAGTGTGGAGCTGGTAGCAGTACCGTCCGAGGACGCTCCTCGTATGCCTCCGGAGCGCTCTGGCGAAGCCCATCGGCCCCAACTCAACGACGCTGAAGGTCCGGGCAAGTTCATGACGGGTCTCCTATGCCGCGAGACGATAGGAGACAAATTCGTACTTTCGCTTCTTGCGCAATATGCCGCCGGCGTCGCGCGTCGTCTGTTAGGGTTCCGCGGAGGCGCCTGCGCCGCGGCCTTGCGACGCCTCTTCCACCACTTGGGAGCGGGTATCTCGACGGGTCATCCAGCGTTGTTTCTTTGTTTCCGTACCTTCTAAACTGCATTTTTTTTTGTCTTATCTAAAATACTGAACAAAATCAATTTTCGTACATAATTGAAACGGTTCGCGACACGTATATTGTGTATTTCGACTAACAAAGGCTTTTAGCGGCTCTGACCAGTCGTAAGGCCAGAGCTGACCGGGACAGACGGAAGACGTCACGAATTCGTGACATGCCGCACGCGTTCGGCACCACGGGTCGTTTCCGTAGGAGGAGGAGCTCTTCGCGTCGTCCGGTTAAAATATCACACGCTGACATTGACTGACTCTCTCCGTGCCCACTGGGTTGACCGAACCCCAAAAGATGTGTTAACCGCAAAAAAAGGTAGACGCTTAAATAGGATTGCAAAGGCCCCTTTAAGGTGAAGTATAGCGCCAGCGCCACTATCGCTGGTTTGGTGGCGCCATCTACTGACGGTGGTGCATACATACTGCGACCCGCGAGCGTCATTTTATATCACTGACGTACTACACAATACTGGTCACTTGTTTCAAAGTTACAATATACATTACCTTACTTCGCTCCATATTTCGCCCCGCCACAACCGAGGCCACAATCTTAGCTATGCAATGAGCCAGCGCCTTAACGTATCGTCATGGCGCTCCTCATCTTGCATTTGTTCATCACATACTAAACCAATCATGAGCAGTAAATGCAGAGTGATCCTCCTTTTTCTTATGACCGTGATTGGTTTAGTCGGTAATAAAAACGCACAAAAGACGACGAGCGCCGTTTTGATGCACTTTGGCAGTGCTTGATGGACTCCATCGGTTCGTTGTGTTGCTTGCGGTCGCAGTTACTGTGAAACGGAGAATGCTTTTATTTTACGAAGAACAACCAAGTCGTTTCTTTGTTATTCGAAAACGTCAACTATACTCGTTCTCACCTCAAGAGCCGTAGGGAAAAAAAACGTCCGGCTCATCCCGGAGTGTTTACTGATTTCCCCCTTTATGTATAAGATTAAGATATATGCAAGTTCATCTTAGATTCGACCAATGTTATCTTCGTCAACAACACGTACACACTTCAAACACCAAGAGCACCGCTTCTTCCTCCGACAACCAAATCATGTAAGAACTACTTCGCGCGGCGTATGAACAATGAGTAAACCTTACCTTATTTTCTTGAGGCGAAAACGAGTATAGGTGCAAGCAACACTTTCCTCGTAACACGTTCCTTGTACCGTTTTACGTACAAATCAGCTTGATGTACATCTCACCACTGCTCTTCCAAAAAAGATTAATTTTGAGTCCACGTGTCGAATTCATCATCCGTCCCTTACTTAAACGGTCTACTTGACAAGACGATTCATAGATGGCCACAGCTGTCGCGTTTGTCCCTTTTCCTAGCCGCCGAGAGGGGTCCTACGCTTCGTGCATCACGTGTCACTAGCACCAGGGTATCGCTCGTAAGCTGGCAGCATCACCACAATGACAAAGACCAGTTTTCTTTCTTTAAATTTCAGTTCTGAATAAAATGACACAGGCGCTAAGTATAAAACGAACATAAAGGGCCGTGTGTCTATTTACGGCTGAACAATACATCTGCAGATTGTAATACAACACTTAATCTGCCCACGTTTCTTACCATCTTCTCGTCTAGCCCTGGAATGCAACGTCTCACTGATTTCCGCACACGGATTATCCTGAGCTCAGTAGGATTCAATCGCGGGACAGCTCTTGTCCGCTCGATGATCACACCTCACTCTCGGGTATGTTAACAAACATAACTGAAGGAAGCTACGCAACAGGTCCACCCCACTCATAACTGCGCGCGTCTCGGGTCGGTGGAGCCATCCAACGGCTGCTATATAAACTAAAAGCAATTGCAAGCAGGTGGAGCGCCTCCGTCCGATCAATACTGTGGAAAGCGCGCGAAACGGGGGTTTGTTGAAGATACCACCCATCTGGCAACCACGGCTGGGCGTCTGCCAACTGGGAAATGTATGTTCCTTCGCCATCTTGAGTAGTTGACGCGTGAAAAATCATGACCGTCTCCCCATAAAGCCTCATGTTCGCACTAAACATACATCATACAAAAGAGACACGGGGTGCGCTGCAGACATGATGACAAAATTATCTTTGGACACGTATCACACATGTCTGAAGCATGTTTGCCTCATACACATGCGTTCTTCGTGCGTGTCCGCAGACAGTCTTTGTATGTCTTGTGTAGCTGGTCCGTCATACAGAGAAACAAAAACACTTGTCAGAGTGCCTGTGGCATGTCTCTTTTATGCTGCATTAGTAATATGACCTTGACTTAAGATAACACGCCATATTGTGTTATCGATAAGTCGGCTTGTACTTCACTTCCTTTCATCATAAGTCCGCGCGCATTCGAACGTCAACGTTATGAGAAATACCAGTTGACAAGCTCTACGTAAGGGCGGCGTTCGAAAATGGTTCTTCTGCTAACGTAGCAGCTTGGGCGAGCTGGTTGCTCATATTAACACACATTAGAGCGCACTATTGCAAACATACACTCACTCTTTACACAAGAAAATTAAAGCAAAATTCAGACGAACCGCACTGACTGACAACTCGTTTTTATATATACTTTGTCTTTTTCTACCTTTTGCACTCCCGAATTTCTCGAATCACGCGCACCAATTTACTAGACTCCTAGATTTTTTGTCTATTTTTCTGTCAGGTTTAAAGATGATATAGTGATACAGTTTTTATAATTCCTGGCGATGTGTTCGGGTTCAATAATTTCTCTAGGTAGCTGGTTACCGTTCCTACCTAAAATTGTACAAGATAGCAGGTGAACCTCGCACCCACAATCACGGCATCGTATACCCAGATGGCCAGAGTTAGCTCTGGTGCTTTTGTTTTTGTGTTCACGGAGCCTATCAAGGCATCGTCCAGTCTGCCCTATGTACATTTTCCCGCACGAAAGGGGAAATGAATACACCACTTGCTCTGCGCACTCAACGAAGCTATTCTGATGTTTTTTGGTACAGATTACTGTTCGGTGATAATATGGTGACTTGACTTGTTTGCACAGGTTAGCAAGCTTATAAGGAGCAGAGAAGACGACGTTGATGTTTAACTTGTTACCGATTTTCTTGATGCCATGAGAGAACTTGTGGAAGTAGGGAAGAACGACTGGTCTCGTGGTTCTATCTCTGGCTCCTGGTGTGACAGATGTTCCTTTATTTTTTTGTTTTCAGGATGCTCCCCTGCAATCGATGTTAATAAAGAGATAGGATATCCGGCGGATGTTAATCTTGAAATTTGCGCATCAAAGCTTACTGAAATAGAGTGCTTGCAGGACTTTTTGAAGAGAGTTGTTTAGACTTAATTTTACGATTCCTCTTTTTATCAGCTTAGAATGTGCCGAATTGAACGGAAGAATTGTTTTTTTACCCCTTGGCTCATATGTCCAGCATATATGAGTGTGTCGGAAATGGAGCCTGAGATATAGGAATCGGATAGATCTGTCTTCTGGAAACTAATGAGTAATATCCAATGGTTTCAGGCAGTTTTTAAAAGTTGATAGAACGCCGGCTACAGTGGTTGTAAAATTGCTGTTCTTGGCGTCAAGAATGATCAAATACTCGTCAACGTACCGAAATACTCTGGCAACTCTGGGGGATCGAGTCAAGGCAATTGTTCAATAGTCTGTCTTGGTGGGCGAGGTACAGATCACTTAGCACTGGAGCTATAGACGACCCAATGCAAACACCTTTCTTCTGTAGATAAGTTTTTTCTTTCCAGGTAATGAAGGTCGAGTGTAGGTAAACCGAGAGTTGATGTAGAAAATTGTCTTCAGAAATACCCGCGGAATTTTGGAAGGCTATGCCACCAAAAGAACCAATACTCTCTTCTACACATCGTAAAGGCCGTCCTGAGGAAGTTCGTAATATAGGTCTTTTATGTCGATGGAAAAAGCTTCTAGGTGACTATAACTCTGCTGTCCCAGGAACTCTGGCCATCGGGGCATACACTGCAGTGATTGTGGGTGCGAGGTTCACCTGCCATCTTGTAAAATGTTAGGTAGGAACAGTAAACAAATATTTAGAGAAATTATTGAAGCCGAACACATCGCCAGGATTTATGAAAACTGTATCAGTATCTTTAAACTGTATCCTTAAACCTGACAGAAAAAGAGGAATTTTAGGTGTCTAGGAGATTGGTGCGCGTGATTCGAGAAATTCGGTAGTGCAAGAGGTAGAAGAAGACAAAGTATATATAAAAACGAGTTGTCAGTCAGCGCGGTTTGTTTGAATTTTGCTTTATTTCTCGTGTGTAAGTAGTGAGTATATGTTTCAAACAGTGCGCTGTAGTGTGTGTTAATATGAGCAACCAACTCGCCCAAGCTGCTACGTTTCCAAAATATATTTCTAGTACATCGGGCCTTTCTCCGCATCTCTCCTGAACCTAAAGTTTCCTGTCATCTGGATTGCCATTAGCGTGTGTCAGGCAAGAACCTTCGGATATTGCATACGCAACAAGATGATACCACCTGAGGTAAATGCCCTTTTTAAAATCTTCGCCCCATCAGTCGGCCACGGCACTAAAATGTGCAAGATATTACAATCGGAATGGCATAGACAGACACGTTTTACCGGACTTCTCTTTATGTGAGCCTATGCAATTTTCCCCATGGGAGAAGCATTTGGCGTGAGCACTCTCAACACACTGATCGCCTAACAGAATATTTATGGCGAATTACTTTGAGACATCTCCGCAATCAAATCCCCAAAAAGGTGAAACGTCCCAGCAATCCTGTGCATGTCATAGGGGACATTAATCTACCCAGGCTGTGCAAAGTGTTCTCAGTCTTGGTTCCAAATTTGTTTTGGAACCAAAGAGGTCACCGCAAAAAATGCTATCGTTTTTTCGCCAGGTTTCGCGCCGTGCTCCTGAGTTGGAAGTTGACCGGGTTTAATCCGAAGGAGTTGACCTGCTACTCTGGCATGTACCGCAGGCCTCTTCTATATCTACCGGGAGGGTGATTAAATATCTACAAGAGCATACCCTATCTCTTTTGCATGAAGACAAAGAAGGAGGCTTTGTTGTTATTCACCAAGATAAGTTCGGGACAAAAGCCATCTCAGCGATCGAGTCAGTTTTCCAATGTCATGAAGATGTCTCCCTGAGTAAGGTCCAAAAATAGGCTAGGCAATTGTGCCAGTCGTATGAACTGAAAAATGTTTGCACCCACATTGATCGCAACAAGCTGCTAAGCCTCAGTGTATTTTTCAGTGCCAAGACCCATAAACCCGGTTACCCCTTCAGAGTTATTGTATCCGAAAAAGGAACTTGGCAGAAATCACTCGCACTTTTTCTTAAAGAAAAGCTAAATCATCTTAGAATTGACAACCCTTTCTTAGTTAGGAGTTCCAAAAGGGTCATCGCATTCCTGGCACAGCAGAGTTATAGTCACCTAGAAGCTTTTTCCTTCGACATAACATACCTATGTCACGAACTGCCTCAGGACGGCCTTTTGCGATGGGTAGAAGAGAGTATTGATTCTTTTGGTGGCATAGCCTTCCAATATTCCGCGGGTATTTCCGAAAAAAAAAAAATTTCTACATCAACTCTCGGTTTACCTACACCCGACCTTTATTACCTGGAAAGAAAAAACTCATCTAGAGAAGAAAGGTGTTTGCATTGGGTAGTGTATAGCTCCAGTGCTAAGTGATCTCTACCTCACCCACCAAGACAGACTATTGAACAATTGCCTTGACTCGATCCCCCAGAGTTTCCAGAGTATTTCGGTACATTGACGATTATTTAATCATTCTTGACGCCGAGAACAGCAATTTTACAACCACTGTGGCCGGCGTTCTATCAACGTTTAAAAACTGCCTGAAACCATTGGATATTACTCATGAGCTTCCGGAAGAAAGATCTATCCGATTTCTAGATCTCAGGCTCCATTTCCGACACACTCATATATGCTGGACATATGAGCCAAGGGGTAAAAAAACAATTCTTCCGTTCAATTCGGCACATTTTAAGCTGATAAAAAGAGGAATCGTAAAATTATGTCTAAACAACTCTCTTCAAAAATCCTGCAAGCACTCTATTTCAGTAAGCTTTGATACGCAAATTTCAAGATTAACATCCGCCGGATATCCTATCTCTTTATTAACGTCGATTGCAGAGAGCATCCTGAAAACAAAAAATAAAGGAATATCTGTCACACCAAGAGCCAGAGATAGAACCGCGAGACCAGTCGTTCCTCCCTACTTCCCCAAGTTCTCTTATGGCATCAAGAAAATCGCTAACAAGTTCAACATCAACGTCGTCGTCTCTGCTCCTTATAAGCTTGGTAACCTGTGCAAACAAGTCAAGTCACCATATTCCCACCGAACAGTAATCTGTACCAAAAAACATCAAAATAGCTTCGTCTAGTGCGCAGAGGAAGTGGTGTATTCATTTCCCCTTTCGTGAGGGAAAATGTACATAGGGCAGACTGGACGATGCCTTAATGATAGGCTCCGTGAACACAAAAACAATAGCACCAGAGCTAACTCTGGCCATCTGGGCATACACCGCCGTGATTCTGGGTGCGAGGTTCACCTGCCATCCTGTACAATTTTAGGTACGAACAGTAACCAGTTAACCAGAGAAATTATTGAAGCCGAACACATCGCCAGGAATTATGAAAACTGTATCAGTACACCATCTTTAAACCTGACAGAAAAATAAAAAAAAAGTTTAGGCGTCTAGGAGATTTGTGCGAGTGATTCGAAAAAGTCGGTAGTGCAAGAGGTAGAAGAAGACAAAGCATATATAAAAACGAGTTGTCAGTCGGCGCGGCTCGTTTGAATTTCGCTTTAATTTTTATGTGTAAGGAGTAAGTGTATGTTTACAATAGTGCGCTGTAGTGTGTGTTAATATGGGTTCTTCTATGTTGCCTGCACGCAAGGAAGCACGTTGGTAGATGGCGTTCGTCTCGCAACCTGTGACGACGCCTCCACAAGTAACGGAGAAGGACTGTTTTCCAATGACGCTATTTTTCCTCAAAGGTTTTCGCAAATTTGATGTCTACCGTTAAAACCACACTAGAATCACTTCCCACCGGGTGCAATGTGCACATAACATTCCACCGGTCCCTCCTCTTCTATCCATAGGGCGGTCTGATACAGAGTCATGGGCTGATTGATAGTGTGGTCAGTGCCACCAAACGGACCTGCCGCGAAAAGGCTCCAGGCATTTAAAGAAGCTCGTCGAAAGACTTAGATCTAGCAACGTTGGTCAAAGTCTGTGCTCGGGCTAGTGGTTCGAACACAGTCACACTCACTAACAGCGCAAGATGAAAGCGCGCTCATCGTGCCTGATTGAAATCGCCGGTGGTAGCATATACGCTAGAAATATTACGAACGCCGTCACGTTGAGATTTTGACGCTGCCTGATTGGCCATATATGGGCTCCCAGCGTCAGCTGCACTCTTACATAGGGAAAAATGAAGTAAACACCAACTCAACTCTTTGACGTCACGCCCCTGCGGTCGCGCTCCTGGCAACAGTGCTTACGCGCAGATGCGTCATATCTTGCGAATTTGCTTTCTGCGCAAGCGCAGTGCCCAAACAAGGTGTGGGCAAAGCGGGAGGGTTTGCAAAGACGCCTTTCAAAAGTCCATCATGAGCAAGCAATGGCGGTCACCATCGTTTGCTCACCAAGCGCGTGATTGGATACGATTCCTCGCAGGAAGCTGACGTCAGCGCTTGTGCCCAATACAAGCCGTGCCGAGTTCACGCCGAATGCTGACGCAGGTATCGTGTCTAATACATACCTGCAGAGTGCAAGCACTGGCGGACAGGCGGTGGCGCGGACTTTTGAAAGCGCGATCGATTGCTCCGTTCAGCTATTGTGGTTAGACGGGGAATTGTGACGGGCGCCTTATGCGCGCAATGATGGAGAGGGTGGCGACTCGCGATGAAAATTTTTAGGGAGCCTAGATTGAAGAGAGGGTCCATCTCAGACCACGGGGAGCGTTTGCAGTTGAATGACGGAAACGTTTTGCGGTGATCGGTCGCTCGTGCGCATGCTCTGCGTTTTTGCGCGGCGTGGGGGAGAACATCAGGAAAGGCGAAGACGTTCGCAAATGATCAATGCTTTCGTCACCTCCTCGCAGTTCGAATTCAAAATGCGGCCTATGAACCACGTGACCCTGATCGAGAAGTTGGAAGTTCTCTGCAATGCAGGCTCTCTAAAACGTTTAGGGACCTAGCTCTGACTCGCCTGCTGGCTGCAGCGTTCCTAGCGATCCCGAAAATTTTCATCGCGGAATTTTTTGCCGCGAACTTTAGACGCACGACTTATTGAACGGGTGAAACGTGTGCAATTCATGTAGTGTTCCTTTTTGCGGTTGCTATCACCGATTAAACCAATTACACGCACTGAATGCGCCAAGATTGTGCGTTTTTATTTTTGCGTAATGGGTTTAGCTAAGGCCCCTTGATGCGTTGGCGTTTGTCTTGCAAGTAGAGTCGAATGCGCCAGTGTACGAGGCCCGTGTCTCGAGATGCCCTTTGCAGTACATGGCGGCCCAGCAATGAAATGTGCGGCCCTTGGAAGTGAATGGCGTCGGAGCGCCCAACTCGTGACACGTGTCTGGCGCGTTTACACAACAATGGTTGGTGCTACTTGTAAGCCTGAATTTCATCCAGGGCTTTTAGGTTTAGTCGGTCCTAGGAAACCCACAAAGACAACGAGAGGTGATCATACTCTCTTGGCACTGCTTCATTGGCAGCATCGGATTATGCGGAGAGCAAGTCGTCTGCTTCTTGCGTAAGAGTTGCCGTGAAGTCAAGAAGACGCCGAGCTCCGATTGGCTCTGATCCAAGGATAGGGGGTAGACCTCAAAGCAAGCTGCCTTGATATCTACCCACTATCTTTCACTCCGAACCAACGTTATTAAACCACTCAGCTGGGAAACTGCCATAGAGGCTGCCTTCAAAAAGTGGCCCCAATCTGTCCTCCAGCACCGAGCTAATGACGAACACAACGCCACCATTTCTCCCGCAGGGGCCATTCGAGGAACCGCACGTCACTTCTATTTTGGCTTTAATCGGCCATTTGGGCACCGAAACAGATACAGTGGTAAAGGTTACAGGGGTGCCACCCCCGCCTCCTCAGCGGACGCGCCGCGTCTTGCTACCGAAGTTAAAATGCACCTAGGTCGGGACGCGCCACCTGAAAGCACCGTTCTATAAAAACAATATTAATTGTGCCACAAAACCTTGCAAACTAAAGATTTTCAAAACATCACGCGCCCTTCATTTTGTACTAAACTCCAATAAATTTCATACAAAAGGGTCTTTTCCGTTTGTTTTTATGCAAAAAAAAGGCTTTCTAAAAGCTCAAGGTGACCACAGTACAGACAAATGACAAAGAGTGGCGCTGTTGTCCCATTTAGCTCGGTCTCGGTGGACGCCAGCGGCCCAGGTTTCGACGGCGAGTTTCCCAACTGAGTGTTTTAGTAACGTTGCTCCGAAACAATCAGAGCTTGACGTTCTGACGTGACCACAACCCCTGCAAAAAAAGAGCAGACGAACTTGCGGTCCGCATAGCTTCGGCTGCGATTGAGCTTGAAAAAACGGCCACGAAACTATTTTTCAACTTGTTCCTCCTTAGCTTATAATCTTCAACTCAACAAATAAAAACGCGAAATCATGGGGTCGTGACGCGCTTGGGCACCGGTGCGATGACTCCAAGCTTCCGCCGTTATTTTCAAGCACACCCTGCATCTTGTCATTGGCAAGTGATGATAAGTGCCTTCCCAGCACTCACTGGCCACGAACGCGAATCCAAACATTCGTAGACGAATTGATTGTTGACGGGCGCATACGTCCGAGTGACACAGTTCCCGTGTCCAATGCGTGAACTCGGGTCGGCTTACATGATTTGGCTACTGCGGATTCATGAAAGTGAAAAGGCGGAAAGCTTTCAATTGAAACCCTAATCTACAATTATTTCTCCCTGCCCAAAATTCATAACATGACCCCTTTAAAATGAAACGGAGTATAAGAATTTCGCAACGCTGTCAACATTCGAGCTCGCACAAATTCGACTTTTTGTTTTGCCTCTATTACGTAATTTGACAAAGGTTCAATTAAAGGTTGACTATTAGGCGCATGGGAGGAAATTTTGAATCACCTTATGCCACCGGGTGGAGAAGAGTAACAAACTAATTACGTTGTTAAAAGCTTAATATTTGCTTTCAGTATGAATAAACCAATGAATGAACCCTACCGATCAATTGAGAATGAAGAGAACAGTAGACATTTCCGCCATGAAGAAGACATCTAGGGGCCGGAGCACAAACTGTGTTCGGTGGGAGGGGATTAATGCATACGACTGAACCCTTTAATGGAGCGGCGTCCTCGCCACCAACTTGGTCCGCGGCGACAATCCAAAATAGCATGCTTTATTTCGTTCTTATTTCGTCTTAATTTTAACTTAGTTTTAATTATGGTGAAAGGGTTTTCGCGAACTATTCCACGTTAATTTTTAATCTTTTTCACTCTATAAATTGTTACGCTTAACCTCACACTACCCCCTATTCACTGTGACCTTGAAACTTGAATGGCGTCTTAGCCACCACGTGATCAAGAGTGAGTGTGAGGGCAATACGAGGAAGGGCCGTCGCGTTTATTTTCGGGCACGAACAACAACCTAAGCGGGACAGTCGTAAAACTCACGCTTAGATTCTACCCACAGCGTCAGCCTACTGTCCTCATCATGCATATATACGGTATATATATATACAGGGTATTCCGCGTAGCTTGAGCCAAGGTTTAAAAATATTTTGATGCGCTTCAGGAAGACGAATCCAAACAATAAGTTTGTTCATTGTTTGGAGCAAGTCAGGCTATTGTTTTTTTTTATTTTTCTTCATTACCTAAATAATTAAGATTAATTATTCAACTTTTGAGATATTCAATTTAGAGATAAAGTTTCAATGACAACGTTGTAGAGCGTCCTCAGAAACATAACAATTCAGTGTTTTTGTCAAGAAACCTTAAAACTTTTTAATGGGCTTCAAGAAACGTTTACAAATTATGAAAAAAAAAAAACTTGCGATTTTGCACATGTGCACCTTGTGTTGATGAGCTCTCTGTCGTGGCTTGAATAAACTAGGCCTGCATGCTGAATAGAGCACTGTTGACTGGGCGGTGTAGACGAATTTGCGTTTTTTTGTGTGTTCTTTTTTTTTCTTTTGTTTTATAAGTCAGACACTTTTTTCAAGCCCCCCAAAAAATGAACCGTGTTAGAGGTTTCTTGATAAAAACCACTGAATTTGAAGTTTTTGGGGACGCTCTACAACCTTGTCCTTGGAACGTTTGCTCTAAATTGAATATTTCAAAAGTTCATATTAATTTTAATTATTTAATCAATTAGGCAAAAAACAAAAAAATAGCCTGAGTTGCCCAAACAATGAACAAAGTTATTCGCTTGGTTTCGTCTTCCTAAAATGCACCAAAATATTTTTAAACCTTCGCTCAATTGGTTACGTGGAATACCCTGTATATCCGAATGCATCATATCAAGTCGGATTTTTTTTTTTTTTTTTTTTGCTGTGAGTTGCGCTTCTTGAGCTTTCCCTGCTTCCACAGCCCTCGACACGAGCATGAGATGGTCATCAAGGTTGGAGCTGGTCAGTGCGGTTCAACAACAACAAGAAAAGCATCTCATTAACACAGAAGACAACACCGAGCAGGCGTTGTCTTCTTGATCTCCAATACCTGTTTTCATCTCAAGAAAAAAGTACGTTTTGCGCATTGTTCTTACGCGGCGCGAAATAGTTCTTACGAGATTCGGTTGTCGGAGGAAAAAGCGATGCTTTTGGCGTTTGGAAGGTGTACGTCTTGATAAGATAACATATATCTAATCTAACATTCACCTACATATGTCTTCATTATCCACATAAAGGGGGAAATTAGTAATGTTCCGCGAGGCGCCGGACTTGTTTTACTTCGGTTCTTGAGGTGAAAACAGGTATAGAGGAGGTAGACGCTGCAACTGAGCATGCACACCGCTAGCTTTGTCTGCAGAATTCCAGCGATTATTTCCGGTCGCCGGAGGCTAGCGGGATGGCGGGTGTAGTTGCAGCGCTCACTTCCTTGTCAGCTTACAGGTGAACGGAGTGCAACTATATTGTTGTTATAAAATGTCGTATTTTATTTTTACAATAACTATACCATATTGCCGGCGTATAAAAAATAACAAGTAGTGGTGCGCAACATTCTTAAAATCATTCTAATGATTTATACTGTTTTTTTTTTATAAGTGTACGGGAAAAATAACGTGAAAGTAATTTCTAACCTCACGAGTAAAGTAATCCGCTACTTTTCAGCGAGAGTGATTTGTAACGGTAATTCATTACATTTGAGGCTCGGTAAAATGTAATTGTAATTCATTTCATTTTTTCAGGTAACGGACATAAATCTGCTTGTATCGATCATCACAATTTGTGCGGAAGTACCTTTATGAAAGCTCTTTGTGTGATCGAGCGCTATCGGAGGTGTATGATTGACGTTTTTCCCGGCCTGGGACGAGCTTGTTCTCTGCTGGACTCGACGATACGAGTGAGTTTCTTGCTCCATGTGTTGCATCACTGCCACATATACTTTAAAAGTATACTTTGCCTAAACCACTCATTTGTTCATGGTGCAACTTCGCTCAGAGTCCGCGTTTTACGTTTCATTTTCTAAGACTAACTTTGGCGAAAGTAATTGCCAGGCTCATTCGCAATAAATAACCAACAAAATTGCCGGCTCGCTCAATATAGGAGCAAGCATTGAAATGAAAGAATATTAAAATATAAAAAAAAAATATTTATTGATTAAAGCTTTTTCGGGTGAAACCTGGCAAGTTATGACGGCACGTTTGGCATTATATAAAATTAACTATAAAAACGACCTCTCTGCGAAACGTCAGTGGGGACGAGCGTGCAGTTTAGGAAACAAGTTTTTATTCAGCGATAGCCGTTATGGGCTCGTCCCACCACTGGAAATGATCGGGTATTCATGTCGTAGTTTCTGATGATGCAGATGATGTTGTAGTTGTTAATGTTGTAGTTTGCGTAGAAGGGCGTAGGATGTCCGTCGTCGATGTTTCGAAATCCTTGAAAAAAACATCGCCTGCCGCCAATGCCCAACCTTCTGGGACATTTCCTGGAATAAAACGTTTTCAAGAAAATATACAAATTATAATTTCTTTGCGTTCCATGATTCCCAGGATTAGAGTCCTCAGGAACATTACGCTAGTTTGTCAAGAAAAGCAGATTTTTTTGCAACTGCAGCTTATCGGGTTAAAATAAATTCTAGAGCCATTGAATAAAAACTATACGCGTACGAAATTTTAATTACTGCTTATTGATATTTTGTGACTGTCATAAAATGTTCCCGGGGAACATTGCGATGTTTGTTGTTGTTCAGTTGGAATTCTCATTTTAGTGCATGCGCCGAGGCGTTGATGTGCCAGAAAGTTGGGGATGAGCGGGAATCGAACACTCTAAGAAATAGGGAGTGTATAGGGGTACACCCCTCCTCCCATATGTAACACCCCAAAACATCGATTCGACATTCAGTCCACAGACATCGAACCGACGATACCAACTTTCATGAGTGGCTTGATAGTCGACTGATACAACTTAGTAAATAGCTAATGTTCGTTTTAAAGGCTACTGTAAGACAATAAAGGTTTTTCTGGCCCTGCAGCAAAACCTGAGTATTTTTGTTTTCTAGACTCTAATAGGCACATTACCTATTTAATACGTTATATCCGACAGCTATCAAGCCGCTCGTAAAAGTTTATATCGCCTGCTCGACGTCAGCGGACTGAACGTCCAAATGTAGTTTTGGGGTGTTATATATGCGACAAGGGGTGTCCCCCTATACACCCTCTATTTCTATGAGTGAGCCTTAAGCCTGGTTCAGACAGTTGCGTTTGACTGCGTTTGACTGCGTTGCGGCAGCGAGAAACCAGGACATCCCTGCTGCTTATATCGCGTGCCAAGATGATTCCTTGAATTGGATTCCACGCTTCATACGAAGCACAGATGTGCCGGTGACTCGCTTTCGGTTCTCGACGCAACGCAGTCAAACGCACTCAAACGCAAGTGTCTGAACCGGCCTTTACTCCGCTGCGTGCGAACCCACAGGCGTGCCACTGACCTACACCAACCCTTTAATAACCTTTTTTTTATATATATATAGGGTTTTTCTAGTACGCGAAGCCAGCTGCACGCGATCTCTGAAAAAAACAAACAAAGGTGTAGCCGATAACTAAATGCCGCCGTAGCACATGTCAATGCCAAAAGCTCGTGCCAGGGTCGTGCTTTTCTTTATAAAAAAAAAGCGTTCGGAACAAAATACTTAGATGTTCATTTCGTTCCAAACGCTTTTGTTTATGTGCATCATCGCAGCGTTCTCAGATTCGTCAGTCGGCAAGCTGCATGAAAGAGCGGCGTTCGAAATGGACCTTTTCCGAGAAGCGTTCTGCGCACGCGCGAGCGCCCGATGCCAAGCGGCGGAAGTCGGCACTAAAAATCGAGGAAATTCGGAAGGAGGCTGTGGATTAGCGAGTAGAGCACGTAATTTCCGCATATATATAATTGTGTTACACAAAAAAAGAAAGTGGACGGAAAGAAAAACACGACGTTTGGGTCGTGTTTTTCTTTCCCCTCTTTAAAGTCGCTTTAGGCACGCGCCGCAGCTCAGAGAGCGAAGCAACTGGTAGCGTAGCTCCCATTATCGATTGGTAGCGCAGGTAGGTCACTTCCTCGATTTTTAGTTCGTGCAGCCACCGCCTGGTGCCGTCGGTATGTGGAAAAGGTCCATTGATTATTAGGTGCAAGTGAAACGGAATATATCACCACCAGCGTCACCGCCTCCGGGCATGTAGAGCGAAAAAGACCATTTTCAAAATCCACCCCTTTCGCGCCGACTTTTGCGTAAACATCATTACCACAAAAATAAAGCCCGATAGCATTTTTTTTATTAAAAGTAATTTGCATTTAACGTTCAGCCGATTCCTCAGCGCCTGTCCCTTGGGCGGGTAGATAGTGTAGCGAGCATAACCGAGCGTAGGTTCTCCTAAAACGCGCCAGACGTTCTAGGAAACTTGTGAACTGATTTTGATTTAGTAACGTCGCACCCTGGTGCGTGAACGCCATTCTGCTGCCCGACGACTTCGGCGTCACGTGTCGCGACCATCGGTCAGACTGTAGTGTGAATTAACGCTGGACTGCTCATTTTTTTATTGTTTACGGGACAGCTGAAACGCACATATAGTAGGTGATATCATTTCAAATTGGGCATGCTAAGAAACTGCCATTTTTAATCTTGAAGGAAAAAAAAACGTTTAGGAAAATTTCTGAGATAAAAAACGGTGCAAATAGCAAAAACCGCTGCATTTTTATTTTTATTCTCAAGTTATGCAACATTGTAGCTCTCAAGACAGAAACTGACCTATTTCTTGCCGTTCGGGAATGCATGTCCGACTTTCTTCCCTTTCCCTCTTACTTCAGCTACGGCGCTCGGGCACCTTTTAAGAAACTTTTTAAATGGACAATATTATGCTCAATGAATTTACATTTTTTATAAACATTTTGAATATAAAAACAAAATGTCAAGCTGTGTTTCTCACGATATTCGACAAGATTTCACGAACTCGGTTGTCTGACCCAAGATTTCCTATTGATACTGTAGATATCTCTAGAAAGCTCAGAGTTAGCTTTTTTGTGCGTTGATGATAAATGCGATAGCTTTTCTTTTGAAAAGAACGAGTGTAACGTGCATTTAAATAAACGAGTGTTCGGGAAATCTTGCACTCTCAAAAATAAGTTACCACATTTATTAAGATAATTCACATTTAGGAAAATGAACAGGTCCCTGGTTCGATACCAGGACCAGGCACATTTTTTCGCTCGCGCACCCGTCACCTAGCTGTGTGCGGAGATTTTTGTTTTTTCATTGTCCCCCTTGTTCCTCCTCTCCGGGGATTATTATCGTAAAATAAAAATTTAATAAAAAAACGTATTCTTTTATATTTTAATGTTTTGTTCACAGGAAGTGGTTACTGGGACAAAATGTCATGAAATTTAGTTTGTTCTTAAGGCCTCCTATTATAGCTTGAACCTTTCCATGCCCGTGACCTGAATTTTGATAATATAGTTGAGTAGCGAAAACACACCCACTGCAAAATGCTTACCTTTTACATTTTTATTCCATGTCTGGCATATAAACTATTCAATCAGCACTTGTTTTGGGTAGCTTTAAATGCATCAAAAATATTACACACCAGCAGTGCGCCCATAATAAGGACTTATGATGCACTTATAAAACTGACATCGGAGAAATGGGGTTGCTAACACAATTGATTATGACCTTGCATGCATTCCGAAACATTCGTTTATTTAAATGCATGCGCGAAACCCTGGTGGGCGATTTGGCGCTTCAAGACGCCGAAGCCTACGTCCCTGTATCATGATGGATACACCGACGTTCGAGGACTGAACAAAGTCTAAGACCGCTCACCACGAAGTAGGATACGACATTACGGCATGCCATTCCGACAGGCGAGAGACTTGTCATCATGCTCCGTGATAACGAGATGTCATACGTCACAAAAAAAACAAAAAAAAAAACGCCTGTCCTTAATGATTTGAATATAAACATTCGCGAAATTGGCGTGACATTTCTCGACACTCACCCAGAATCCCTCGAGCGACACAATCAAGGAACAATTCGGAAATTCAAGTTTGGAAAAAGTTTGGTGTCGATAGTCACGACAGTTTGCGGAAAATCGCCAACGGTAAATGGAGACTAAGCAAAGCTTTAATTCTCTATTTTCAGCGATGGTGGTACCGCGGTGTGAGAATCGGGCTTCCTAGCTCCTGGATGATCGGCTTCACAATAGAGGTGCTTGCCAACACCTTCCTGACGAGAACAGCATTACGAGGCTGGGTCTGCGACTTGTGAGTAATTCTAGCTTTGCTATATACGAGCAGTAGTAAGGCTATACTACTGCTCGTATATACCTAAACTAGAATAACTCACAAGTCACAGACCCAGCTTCGTACTCCTGCTCTACGACGATCAACCAGATGACACCCATTTAGATAGGCACCAGTGCGAATTCAAAAGGAAATTATTTGTCTCTACGTTCACTGTGTCAGTCGGCGCGTTTTCCGCCCATATACAACAGTACATGAGAACCGCGTCGCCCGAGACTCTTTGTCTGTGTATTTCGAAGTGTATTGTCGACAACCCCAGTCCCACTAGGAATTCGGAAACAAGTTTCCTTGTCCCCGTTGTAGCGTTCCCTAGGCAACTGTATCCCAGTGTTCTGTGTTGTGTCCGCCAGGTGGGATGGCGGACTCCGACGAACAGGCTGTCTGTCGTTGTTGTTTGTCGCTCGCAGTCGTGTGTCGCTGTCATTTGTTGCTGTCTGTCGCTCTAGTGGGACGCGGCTATAACTATCACCATAATTTTTCATACGGCAAAGGCTTGAAATATACCGAAGACTACGGCAGCAGTGAGCCCATCAGCGCGTCAGAGTGAGTTACGTGACAGATTTTCATCCAAGCGCTTTTTGTCCAACGGAGAGTGGCCACGTGCTTCGCTCCAGCCCTATGATTTCCCTGAAGCGGGCGTCGTGCTCGCTCACAACCACATGAAGTCACAAAGCAAGGTGGGGATGCTTAAAGGGACACTGACAGGGCATTTATGCTCGCCAAGGTTTTTATTTGTACAGTCGGCAGCACAAGTTTGCGGGCACGGGAGCGCCAGCCGAAAAGACTGGCTGCGCCTTCTCACGGCGCGTTGCCCCTCTCAAGACTCACGCTCTTCGCATGCGCTTTCTTTCTCGTTTTCGGTCACGTTTTTTCGCTCGCGTCCGTTAGACACCCACGAGATAACAGAGAGTGGCACAAGGTGGCGCGAAATGTTATCTGTACCATGCGTAAGCTCTGTCACCCATCGCAGTGGCTCAGGCAGGCGCGGGGCATGAGGGCTCACAAAGCAGCGCCTTGCGCAGGTTCGGATTATCTCGTGCACGTCGGGTGCAAGCAAGTAAAAAAGACATGACTTCGAGCCCGAAAGGAAGCACATTCTCGAAGCGTGAATCCTGAGAGCGATTGCGCGCCGTCAGAAGGCGCAAAGAGTTATTTCGGCTGACGCTCCCGCGCCCCGCAAACTTTTGCCGCCGACTATACATGACATATCAGAGCCCAACTACCCAGACCATCATTTGCGGCTCGAAATGTGTTTTCTTTCCGCCCAAAAACCGCCGATCGAGAACTGGCCGGTTTTAGTCGCGCTAACTATCTTCTCCGTGGTCACGGGCTGTTGTCGATGGTTTAGACAAAACCACCAAAGATAATCAAAGTCGTGGGTCATCGAAGGCTCACACGCCATACTAGAAATGGATAAAAATATGATACCCACTTTTTGCGGCTCTGAAAAGATGCAAACACGTTGATTGAATAAAAAAAAATGTTGCACAGCCACGCGACTTTTTGCAACGCTCTCCTCCTCTATATTTCTTCCTCCCCAGTCCAGTTTCGGTTTCGAGCAGTTGCGTTTTTTTACTTCATTAAAAATATATGTGACGTCATAGCAAAATATTGTTTGGGTAGTCTTCTGACACCGTAATGGATCGCGTGGCAAAAATAAAACATTTTTGGGGGGCGTGTCAGTGTCCCTTTAAAGACCGACGTCCAGATTCGAGATTATGCAAGGCAGAAGATCCTCCTAGCTATGGGGGAGGAGGAGACAGGAAACGGTGGAGAGGGTAGAAGGAGAGAGAGGAGGAAGCGAAGGAAAGCTGGAAGGCGCGAACTGGTCGTCGGTCTTCAGCAAAAGAAAGGGAGATAGACAATGCAGCTAAGCTTCCTCCGCCTCTTTCGCTCTCTTTCACGGGATAAAAGTAAGCAGACTCCATTCTGCTGGATACATTTTTTTTTAAACTTCGGTTTTGAGTTGCTTAGAACATTAAAATATTTCGCCAGCATGGCCGATTCACAAACGACAATCTCTACACTAAACGAGAAACGGCGGCGTGTACGCTACGTCAGGGTGGCGTCGGCTCGACCCATCCGATACTTCCCAGCTATCGGATGGATCAAAATAGTTTTTCGACAATCCGATTTGACGCCACTTTTGGCGCAATACTGCCGGATATCCAGTACTATACTCTATTTCACCTTATGATGTACCGCAGGAAAGGCTACAAGCGCGAGCTCCTTGCTCTGGGGCACATCTCGGCGGCACAAGCTCTAGTGACTTAAGAGCAGCTGCCAACGCTATGAGCTCGCGCTTCTAGCTTTCGCTGCGGTACAACATAAGGTGAAACGAAGTATAGATGTTACATCGGTAGCTTGAACACATAACTGAAATGCAATTTTCGAGGATATCGAATACAGGCATCCAAAAAATAGAATTATAAAACATATTGCCCAGTTCTGTTACAAATTTAATTTGAAACAGCCGTTATTAACTGTCATCAGATTTTCAATGTGTGTATGCGCATAACATTTCACTACCAAAACAAATTACTCTTTTGGTAGTGTCAGAAGCCCGGCACGGCTTCAAATATGTGCCACTCTCCGATGATTCTCAGGTTCCCACTACTGCAGTTTTCTTAACCTTGCTGCTAGGTCCCCCGTTGTCGCTGCCATGTCCTGACTTAACATGATGAAGAGCCCTTGCCGTTCTCGTAATTCTCTTCAGCGTTCGGAGCGTTCGGTTTGTCCACGGCACCTTCGTCGGCAGCGGCTCATGTTATTGTATCCGTCTGACAACTGACATCACAGTCATCGTTATTAGAATTATGAATTCACAAGCTCCACGGAGGAGCGTCGTTGGGAAACGGTATTTCATTGTTGTCAGCACGCGAGCAGGTACGGGTGAATACCGATCCTCGTGCCGCCAACGGCACCACTCCCAAGGGCAACAAAGAGCGACCGTTTCGAACGCTCTTTTGTCGCAAACGTTTGCGCAAACTTTATGTTCACCATAAAAGCCTTAACAGAATCTTCCACGGCCGGCAATGTGCATCCAATATTTAACCGGTTCCGTCGCTTCTGTTCATATGGGATGGGCAGAAAAAGACCTTTGCAAAGAGAGCTCGCTGGCCGCCGCAATTTTGCGACTTGAGCTACCCCTATCAGCTAGAAATGTTTGCCACAATTTTGAGCTATGCAAACGCAACTCCCCACCTGCATTGTTCATTCGGAGTTCACAGGCTTTTCTTTCAGATTTTTACTTTATTTGCCTGTTCAGGATGCTTACCCTTTTTGTGTTATCTTCCACTGTGAGAACTAAGGAATGCCAGGGCTCGTAGCCTGCTCGGCCCTCGCAGGAAACGAACGAAAAGAGCGAACGCCAAGAAGCCATCGACGTGGGCCGTTCGACGTTCTTTGAGGATTATTTCCGTTGAGGCATTTACCGAACAGCCTTCCCGGTTATGTTCGAAGTCTTAGCGAAAAAATGCTAATAGGGTCGGGTACGGGGTACGGGGAAGGAATAGACATGTTCGTTCATTTGGTTTCATGCTGTGCAAAAAAGCAGCTCTCTTCAAAACGTGCCCCAAAACAACCCGGATTCCGTCCGATCGTCATGAAGTGACTGTCGTCGACACGGTGTATTGGATATGTTGTGTTATTTTAGACTTTTCTAAAAAAGAACCTGTTTGGATAACGCGGCACCATGGGGTACGTACAATATATGTTGTTCGATTGAAGAGACTCGTCGAATTTCATACTGTGAGCCCATGCAGTTCGGCTATTCTGTGTGGTCAAATATTTTGACAGTCAAGACCTTTGTAGGTTGGCACGGCTGAGTGTACGGCGTCGTAAAAAATCAACATAAAATGAAACAAATATTTCAGTTCCGCTTGTTCTGTCGCGCACAAACTCGCGGAAAACAGCTTTCATTTGTGCTTTTTTTTTTCTCCAAAAATAGCACAATGCTTTTTTAAAAACCTCAAGAAATTTATTCGCCATTCAACACAAACTATACAATAAAACGCTGCAGTTTAGACGCCACCAGACTCCGGAATCGCACCTACGCAGTCTGCCAGAGCCCAATGGCGAGAAAGCGCACTGTCCCGCGCAGTCGGGCCACACTGACGTACACTCGTAAAACCAAGGTCGCGCGCTGTAAATCCTTTACTTCGAGATAGCCGCCTGAAAGGTCTATAGACAAACTCATGTTTACAAACAAACCGGAGCGCCCCTAGTGGACGCCACAGGCACTGCGCAGCGCATGTGCGATTGAGTGTGGGCAAGAAGCTCGCCGTTGCCCATAAACAAACCATTGGAATGCGATGTTGTCTGTGTCGTTGTGAGTCCCCGTGCTCTTTTTCGCGTTGGAATTTTTGATTCTACGTCTTCCTGGCAATGTCTGACTACTTTAGCGGCCTCGGCGAAATTAACGAGGCTCGTTACACCACAAACATCACGTGTATGATGTGACGTGCGGCGATTCATTCCGCGTGGACGCCGCAGAATGTACGCTAAAGCCTTATTCGCATGATGAGATTCTGCTCACCAATTTCAGTCGTGATGTCGCTCGGGCTGCAAAAGCGTGAACCGTATCTGAGATGGTCGACGTCGATACTGAAAATCGCAAGTAGAATTGGACCGAGTGAATCAGGCATAACAAGTCGGTGGTGGCCACTGGTAACAATTATCAACATTTCCTTAAATATACTGTTTACACCGAGCCTACTTACCCCAAACAAACTGTCAAACTTAAAGGTCTTTTGATGCCTGAACTTATTTCCTATCGCAATTACCGGGTCAAGGTTTGGTCTAAGGGTCGCTGTCGTTTGAACGAGCAGACGACAACAAGCAGAAACGTTTGGAAGAGCAGACAGCAGTTCGAACGATCAGGCGGCCGTTTGAACTTGAAGGCGCACTTAACTTATTCCGAAGGTGGTTCGTACAACTTGGCGGTTTTCCCGCGTTCATGTTGGAACCAAACAAATAAATCTGACGACAACAATTATCTGTGAATTCAACACAAAGTGCTTCCCGTACAAGCTATCGTGGTCACACGGCGTCTGGTTTTTCTTTTTCATGGCACCTATCTACGTTCTCGGACGAACCGAGCAGGCTGAAAGCACATGAAAACTGACCTTCAAACCTTTAACGACTATTTTAGTACAGCCCCAGTCTCGGCGTTTTGAAGAGAATGCAGGTTTTCTGGTTGCTTCCAAAACAACACAGAAATGACGTTCCGTATGGTCACTGCTGGTGACTTCCGCCCACAGCCCCAGATCGGAAGGTCGCCCGACGCGCCACCACCACGCCGTGATGTAACACAGCTGAGTTCTTGCACAGGTTACAGTGTAGCGAGCCCCACCGAGCGGATGCGCCACGAAAAGACGCTAGGCGTTCTAGGACACTTATCAAGTGATTTCAATCTAGTAAAGTTCACAGCAGTGTGACCCGCGGCGGGCGACTACAAAAGCTGCCACAAGGAGTGAGGCGCCCTGGACATGATATCGCTTTGAGGACGTACTTACGTAGAATTTACTCACCTTTCTATCGCAGGTAGGTGTCTGGCTGTCACGTTAACGAGACAACAACAAATTTGTTATGACGCTGTCATGTCCACCTCTAAGCAAACTTTTTGATTCCGTGAAGTAATCATAAGAGGAATAGGATCCATAAAAGAAAGACAAGGTAAAACAATATCCCTCTTAACAACGCTAAAAAAAAAAAAATATTTACGCCATCAATCCGGAGGTTTCGAGCCACAAAGCAACCAAGTCCGATTCTCCTTCCGTTTCAGAGCTTACTCCACAAGAAAACGTTGTTCTCAAACTCGTAGCACAAAGGTTTTTCGTGCTTGGAAATTATGCACGAAGTAATAATCTCATTTTTAAAGCGATAGCTTTAAAGGAATGCCGTACCAAACATTTCAGTCTCCATAATAAGTGTAAAACGACGTTTGATTTCGCTAGGTGGTTTGTATTAGACATGATTAAAATACCGCGAATTTGACAAGGACAAAAAAGGCACACGTAGGACAGGACTGGCGCTGGCTTCCAACTAAGTTTATTGCATCATCCAACCAAGCAATATATACCATCGACCGCGCATATAAAAACACTAAAAATAGTTATACATTAAGATTACATACCTACCACGCGCCTATCTTCAGATGACACCATCAAGAAAGGATAATTCCTTGTCAATGAGACAAACAGACGGAATCCTGACGCACGTGTCTCCAGTTTTGTTTATAAAAAAAACGCCTCTGTAATTTCCCACTCTGTCTAGTCCTTTGCTCTCTTCAAGAACTTGGTCAATTTCAAAAGCGGTTTAAACCCGTATCGTTTAACGTGCTAAAAAAAATGACCACCCAAATTGCCTCGTACCGACAGATTATGCTCGTGCGCTCTCTCATTGACACACAGACCCATTTGTCCAATGTAAATGTGGTTAAAGCTAAAAGGAATTTCGTAAACATCCCCCTTGTTCAGTTAGTGTACATGACGGCATGGTCTGGCGCATTGATCGCTTTTATGCCCAGTAAGCACAAGACATATCATGCCAAGCTTGCAGGGGGTCGAAGAAAATGAGATTAATAGCATATTTACCAACTATCTTTTTTTTTTTAATTATGTGATACCTTGTGCATATAAGGCACAACTTGCACTCTTATTTTGTTGATTTATTCTAGATTACATTTTTTTTTATTCTGTGATCCTTTAAGTTCCTGTAATATGCTCTCGCAAACACTTGGTAGTAGCATGTTAGGTTACCCCGCTGGGATTTTAACTACCTAAACTGCTGATCGAAGCCGGTTGACATTTTGTGCTCGCAACGTTTTGTGAGCGCCGCCAGGAAGCAATTTGCAACTATTCCTTTTTTCATATGCTTGGAGTGGGCACTTTCAAAATACAAAATACTTTTTTTTTGATCGGGGGTTGTACATCCAGCACAAGTGTTGCCTAGAGATATCAAACTGCAAATCTAAAATCTGAATGCAATTCTGGTTTGCCATTTCGCAAGTAAACTTTGAACCTCCAGAGTGAAAATTAAATATTTTGATAATGATTGAAGCAACATCAACTTCATTTGTCCCAGTCAAATCTTCTAAAACAACAAGAAAATCGTCAACGTATCGGTAAACCTTGAGCATATGTACATATATCTTGAAGATACCCAGATATACGTTTATCCATTTCACCCAGATAAATATCACGCAACACTTGGGCGACAGAGGACCGAATACATATAACATTTCGTTTGTATAAAAACCTGGTCATTTAATCTGACAACTGTCGGCTTAACATAGAATTCCAGGAGAAGTTCTTGTTTGCCATTTCGCAAGTAAACTTTAAACCTCCAGAGTGAATATTAAAACTTTCGATAATGGTTGACGCATCATCAACTTCATTTGTCCCAGTCAAATCTTCTAAAACAACAAGAAAATCGTCAGTGTATCGGTAAACCTTGAGCATATGTACATACATCTTCAAGTTCTCTCAGTTCATGCCAGCCGAATTTTGGAACTTGGTCCGTCCGGATTTCTTGATCTTGTCCCTCACAACATTCAAGAGTCCATCATGTGGCACTGAATAATACAAAACTTCTACATCCACTGAGAAGGCTGACCTTGCAGTTATAAGTCCGTCCTTGATGTCCTCTGCTATCTCCACTCAGTGTTTTTTTTTTTTTTTTTTACAAAAAAGGTCATTACTTGCCAACGTGTTCAGTTGGCGCTGCAAATACCGACTCACTTGGAGTTGCCACGAATTCTTCTCTGATACTATTACTCGTAGGTGGCACTCTGGTTTGTGAGTCTTTCCGGAAATGAACACTTCTAAAATACCACTTTCCGCTTTGTTAACTGCCTTTCGTAGGCTATTCAGGTCCAGGTGCGCTACCATCTCGAGTGCTGGTGTCTCCTGAAGCTTCGGTCGACAGTTGTCTTGAATTTGTTTTCTATTGCCGATTTTGCCTTGTCTTGAAACATGCCTTGAGGCATTACCATTGCTGAAGGCATGTTTCATGCCGTCGGTGTGTCTGATTGACAAAATATTATCCTTTTTTGATGGTTTTATCTAAAAATAGGCGCGTGGTAGACGTGTAATTTTGATGTATAGCTATTTTTGTGTTTTTATGTCCGCAGGCAATGGTATATATTGCTTGGTCGGAGGATGCAATAAACTTAGGTGGAAGTCAGTTGTAAAGTTCGCGCTATTTTAGTCTTGTCTAATACGCACCAACTAGCCCAATCAAAAGTCGGTTTAGAACATAATTCTTCTACCCTGGGCCATTTATTTTTCAATCGATCCAAGCAAGAACCTGCCATCACCTGTATCAACCTTTTTGCCATTTCCACCTACCAATCCCGGGTCCTGGCGCACTGCGTGAAAAGGAAATACATTCCTTTAGAGGTGCAAGCTCTGTTCAGAGTACTGGAACCTTCTTGGGGTCATACAAAAAGAATCGGCGAGATCCTGAAATCTGAATACTGGAGACAGGTTCACCTGTTTCAAGACTGGGTGAGGATCATCGCTCAGGGAGAAGACGGATACCACAATCAAGACAGTTGGTATGCCGAGTACGGGAAGTTGGCGAAACAAACTACAGAATTTCTATGACAGAGAGCGTGATTAAGCCTACCTTCATCAAGAAAAAACCACGCAACCGCAATAAATAGCAACCTTACGATTCTGGGGAACGTCCAACTACCGGAACGCGTTAGCAAGATCCTTGAAAAAGGTCCAAAGTTCAACAACGAGCCTTCCTCCAGTCGGCACCAGCTACTGGCTATGGTACATCGAGTTTCAGGAAGCGCTGGAGAACAGGACAGGGAGAGAGTCATCGGCGACGGAGTGGACAGCCTGAGTCGCAAAGGAGGTCGAGACCGCAAAAAACCTCCAGTCCGGAAATTAGTCAATTGTTTGAAGCAGACTGGTTTGGCTATTGTACAAGCGGACAAGGAAGGTGAATTCGTGGTAATGCCTGAAGGCATGTTTCAAGACAAGGCAAATTTGGCAATAGAAAAAAATTCCAAGACACGAAACTTTCGACCTATAACCATCAGAAGACAGCAGCACTCAAGATGCTAACAGACCTGGACATGAATAGCCTACGAAAGGCAGTGAACAAAGCGGAACGTGGTGTTTTGGAAGTGTTCTTTTCCGGAAAGACTCAGAAAACAGAGTTCCCTCTCCGAGTAATATTAGCAGCGAAGAATTTGTGGCAAGTCCAAGTGAGTCGGTATTTACATCGTGAACTGAACACGTTGGCAGGTGATGACCCCTTTTTTGTTAAAAAAAAAAAACTCAATGGAGATAGTGAAGGACATCAAGGACGGACTCATAACTGCCAGATCAGCCTCCTCAGTGGATGCAGATTTGTATTATTCAGTGCCACGTGATGGACTCTTCAATGCGGTAAGGGATAAGACCAAGAAATCCGGACGAACCAAGTTCCAAAATGTGGCTGGCATCAACTGTGAGAACTTTCTAACCCTCCTGGAATTCTATGTTAAGTCGACAGCTGTCAACCAGAATGACCAGTTCTTTCAACAAAAGAATTGTATATTTATTGGGTCCTCTTCGCCCCAGTGCTGTGTAATATTTATCTGGGCGAAATGAATAAACGTATATCTGGGTACCTTGAAGATATACATGTGCTTGAGGTTTACTGATACGTTGACGATTTTCTAGTTGTTTTATGAGATTTGACTGGGACAAATGAAGTTGATATTGCTCAAAAATTGTCGAAATTTTTAATGTTCACTCGAGAGGTTTAAAGTTCACTTGCTAAATGGCAAACCAGAATTGCACTCAGATTTTAGATTTTCAGTTTGATATCTCTAGGCAACACTTGTGCTGGATGTACAGCCCGCGATCAAACAAAAAGTATTTTGTAATTGAAAGTGCCCACACTAGGCTTACAAAAAGCGGGATAGCTGCCAATTGCTTATTGGCGGCCCTCGCAAAAAGTTGCGAGCACAAAATGTTAACCGGCTTCGATCAGCAGTTTAGGAAGTTAAAATCTGCGGGGTGCCCTAATATGCTACTATCAAGTGTTTGCGACAGCCTATTGCAGAAACTTAAATGATCACAAAATAAAACGCGTACTCTTGAACAGATCAACAAAAAGAGAGTGCAAGTTGTGGCTTATATGCACAAGGTATCGCATAATTTAAACATATAGCTGGTAGATATGGAACAGAAGTCCGAGATTTATTTTTTCTGATTATTATTTTTACACTAGGGTTTCTGGTTTGCGAGAGCGAGCGAATCTTCCTGAGCTCGATTTAAGGCGAAAAATATCTCAATTGACTCAGTTTTACAAGATCTAACACCTCAACCCCACGCTTAGAACATTTTACTGCCACGTCCCATTTCGTTTTTCCCACTAAACAACAGCTTAAAATAGAGCCCATATCGGCCTCCACCACCTCCTATGCCAATTCTTTTCTCCATTTGACAATATTAGAATGAAATGCATAGTTCCAACTGACAATGTGGACGTATTTAATAAGCTACTAGATGAACATTTAGATTTCTGAGCAAAATGATGCTAAGTCTTAGCATGCTAATGACGTGTATTTCTTTTTTTTTAGTATTTATTTGTATTTTGTTATCCCTGCTCACTGGTTTGTATTACTACGTTTAGATATTGAAATGTTTAGTTTTTCATTCCCTGTGTTGCTGCTCACGAATTCGTATTACTGTTTCTATATTGAAACTTTTTTGTTTCCCATCCCTTGTGTAATGCTCTGTAATAGGACCTTCAAGGTATTATGAAATAAATAAAAATCTTCTTTTTTCGGCTCCCTGCAAGCTAGGCAAGATATGTCGTATTCTTACTGGTCATAAAAGTGATCGATGAGCAAAAATACATGCGGTCATGTACACTAACTACACTAGTGACGTCGTTACGAAATTCCTTTTTGCTGTGGCCGCATTTGCATTAGACAAACGGGTCAGTGTTTCAATGAGAGAGCGCGCGAGCATAATCTGTCGGTACGAAGCAATTTGGGTGGTCATCTTGCTGAGAACGTTAAACGATGTGGGTGTAAACAGCTTTTGAAATGAACTATGTTCGTGAAGAGAGCAAAGGACAAGACGGAGAGAGAAATTATAGAGGCGTTTCTATCAAAAAAGCCGGAGACAAGTGCGTCAGCATGCCTTGGTGTTTCAGTGACAGAGGAATTTTCCTTTCTTAATGGTTTTATGTGAATATAACGCGTGGTAGACATGTAATTTTAATGTATTACTATTTTTGTGTTTTTTTATGTCCGCAGGCGATGGTGTATATTGCTTGGTTTAATGATGCAATAAACGCAGTTGGAAGTAAGCGCCAGTCTTTTCGTACGTGTGCCTTTTTTGTCCTTGTCAAGCTCGCGCTATTTTAAGTATAATAAGTGGCTCACGATCTTTCCACGAGCCAGCAGCCACCGGTGTGCGCGAGCACACGCAACGAACTTGACGTCATTGTACACTATTCACGCTTAAGACGGCAGCGAAATCTGTGGGCTCAGGTGAAAAGTAGAATGCAAATAGGCTATTCATCTCCGCAGTGGGGTCTGGTGTAAAAGGTAGGCGATTAATTGGTCTAACAAGCACGTAGCTTACACTTGTGGAGATGAGAAGCCTGCCTTTATTCACAATTTCCCCAAAGTCCACACATTTCACTGTCATCTTAAGCGTGGATGGAAGACTATGACGTCGATTTCGTTGCGTGGGCTCGCGCACACCGCAGGCTGCTGGCTCGTGGAAAGATTCTGCGCCACTTACTATGGCTACCAAAATGCTTGCCTCAGTATCCAATCTAAGAATCTCGCGTCGCAGAAAAACCGGCTTCGGCGTAGGCGGCGTGGGACGGGAAAATATTGAGTTATCGATAGGGTCCTGACGTCACACTCTAATGACCTCGCACGGAATTTTAGACAACCCACAACGCTCACGTGAAACGTGACGTCACGCGCGGAATGGAGGTTCACAATTTTCTGTAGAGCCGAATTAGAGTTCAGCTCTTGAGGAGGAAGAGGGGAGGGTATGGAGGGGAAAGTATACCCCTCTTTATTCCCCGCTAAATGTTTCGCGAAATATTTACCCTGATGACGTCACGGGTGACGTCACATGTATCGTGACACGTGACGTCACGAGAATAAATTTAGCGAGAATATTTTTCTGCCTAATTTAGTGGAAAAATTTCTCCACTAAATTGAGCGGGAATATTGGCAGTGTTAGATGCGCATGTGACGTCATACGTCACGCGTTTCTCATAATGACGTCACATGTGAAGTCACGTGACGTCACGAAGGCAATTCTCATGAGGGTGCCCCGTAACCCTCGTGAGGGTGGCCCCCATGACGGTAACCGTCGTGACGTCATACGTGACGTCACGTGTAACGTTATTATGGGAAACATACCATAATGCAACACGCGGTTACGCCGACGGCTACGCCGCTCAAGCCGGAAACGGGCCCCTAAGAGCTGCGCTCTAGAACATTATATACAACGCATCCGTGGGGCTCCCTAGGGACGACTAGAAGCAAAGGCATATCGAACGGGCCCCACGTTGGATGCGCCACTTTGATGTGGGGTTCTTTATGAGGAGGTCGCTCTACTAATAATCGCCGCTCAATCGGTATGCGTTTCGCTCGTCACCCAGGGAGTCGACATAACAACAAGAAGACAGCGAATGGGTTTTACTGGACCTCCCGGTTGCCTGTCGTTCAGAGCCGGCAGTCCAGGCACGCCGACCCTTGTTGACGCCCGTTGATCAGAGCTCGTGGTCGGAGCCCGTGTCCAAGCCTGCGGATCGCCCTTCCCACGCCAGCACTGCGTAGGCTGGCTGTCGCGGGCTATCACTGCCCGAGTCTCGCTGCGGAACCACCCCAAGATCCTCGTGGCCTAGGCCAGATGGCCATGCAGGGCTCGCCGTTTCCACCGGTCCGTTTCCAATCCTCGCTGGGGGACCGCTCCGGGGTTTGCCATGGGCCAGGCCAGGCAGCCCGGCTCCATCGTTCCTGCCCAGCTCCAGCCTCGGTCAGCGCGCACTGTCCCGCGCCAGCTCGTGACTTCTCCGCCGACCGCCTGTAACGTGCCCTCTGTCTCGTCTTTCACCCTCGGATCCCACATGCTTGAGATATTATATGCATAATAAGTGTATGACGAAACACTTGCTGCAGCTGGAATTTGGAAACTAATTTACGACTTTAGACAAAACTTTCTAAAACCTCTTCGTACGTTTTCAAAATGAATGATTTAAGATCCTCGCTTTTATTTTTCGAAACTTCCTAGGCACTGGAGAAGTGCCCAACGATTAGAAACATGCCCGAGTTCTTCCCATTTTTAAAATTGGTTCCAGGAATGAAATTGCGAACTGCATAGGTCAATATGTCTATTTATACTTTTCTCTGAAAACGTGTGGAGTGCAATGGATTATCGACTACAATGTCGTGCGTTACAAACATATTTATAAACAAGTATAATTGCTGAAGGTCACACTCCTGTGAAAACTAAATTTTGGAGTTAACTAATAGTACTTATGACACCTTACAAATCTAAAGAAATATGTGCTACTTTGTTTAATTAAAAAAAAAAACATTTGTCAGACTACCCATTACCTGGCCTTAAGCTAAAAATAAGATTGATCAAATTAGAGCTGTACATAATGAATTGGATTGATGGTTTTTTTGTTGACCTAATCAGAGCATAATTAGGAGCCTAATGAATCACAACATTCAATAGTAAAATCAGGATGACCAAACAAATTGTGACTGATCGTTGCTTTTTCTTATTTACGTAAATAACCTGTCCATCTCTATTCAGAACACTATTGAACTAAATGCCGATGGTTGTAGGATCGGTAATTAGAAGTACCGTACGTTGTTAATTAATGATTTAAATCGTCTTGAAACATGACGTCAGGAGTGGCAAATAAAAATTAACCATTCGAAAATTAAAACAATCAACTTCGCTAACAACCGTACTCCTACACAACTCAGCAATACTCTTTTCGCTTCAACTTTAGAAGACGTCTCTACATATTATTGTCTCAAGATTTACTTTCAGGTTTTCATGAGAACCATAGCTACATTATTGCGGAAACTTACAAACCACCCGCGCTTCTAAGATGTAATTTTTATCAGACCACTTGAGAAACAACAGTTATAGCATAATTCACTTTCATTCGACCAAAACTTGAATACGCGTCGCTCATCTGGAATCCACGAGCGTCATACAACACAAACGAGTTAGGAGCCGTCCAGAACAGAGCCACTTGTTTCATCCTCATAAAATATATAGGGTGGTTCCGTGTGAGGTACTTCCTGCTTGAATCCTCGCCAGTCGCCATGTTGATACCGTTGTCTTTTCATTGTAAAAAAGCATTTTTTATTTTTAAAATTGCTCCAGATATTTTTTTTTTTGCGTCGTAATAGATCTGTTGCTATATTACCCAAGCATCAAGGAGAATGCAGGGATTGGTGTTCCATGCGCCGCACGTGCTGGCATCAGCAGTAGCCACTTTTCTAAAGCAAATACCTAAAACAAATGGCATCTTGCACTCGCGTTCGTCAACGCTTTATTTTGGTTATTTACTTTGAATCTTTTAAACCGGGAGAGGCGTGCGCGTGTGGCGCGTGGAACACCAATCCCTGAATTATCCTTGATGCTAGGGAAATACAGCAAATGGTCTATTCCTATTGACTTTGGTAGCCCGAGTAGTCGGGAACGCAGAAGAGCATAGGCTAATACTCGGTTTTTATATTTCTTTTTTTATTCGTCTTTAAGGCGAGTTGGCGGTCAAAACGTCGACCCGTCGGCTGTCAAAATTGTCTCTGCTAGACGACGCCTGGGTGAATTCGAAAATAGAAAAAGTGGACTAAGCATGGATTCATCGGCCCAAAATACGTCCTCGGTTGTACTTACTGGGTTCTGTAGTCGACGGAGCTACTCGCCATGCTTGTGGGTTTTACAGATAAAAAAACACGTCATTAACCTAGCATCTGCATGTAAATAATGAGCGGGTGACGCTGTTGGACGACACGGTGGAACTCGGCTTACAGAAGGTAAGAAATCGTTTAGTGGAACCGCCATTTACTCGTAGACGCATATCCGCCCTAAAAAGAAACAAACCAACATTTATTTTCTTGCAGATGGCCCCAGAGTGTCTCGACTGTCCGCTCCCATTACCACATCTACCATTCACCATCAAAAAATAGTGTATATTGTCGAGCCGTTGGGCTAGCGCCTCCTATGTAAGTTACACAATGACCGTTGGCTTCTCTCCATGAAATGTCCAGGTCCCATGCTTTACCTTACAACATGCACGAGCGGCATGTAGCGCCTTTAGGTGGCCATTAATATTCATTTTAAGGCGAAAGGCTTATATGTCTCACCGTTCAGTCGTCCTCCAAAGTCTTTGAGCGAAAACACATCGGCGACATGAAAGGTACCAAAACTTTTACGTGACCACTCAGTGAATGACTAAGGGAATTAAGGTGATGACTCAGCACATTAAGAGAAATGGCTCAACGAGTATATCATGTGTCGGTCTTTCATGCATCGGCGTTTGGGCTTTCGCCTTCAAGTCGTCTTGGGCACTACATTAGAGACCCTGCGATTTTTTTTCTAGCATTTAATATTTACATTATTATTGAGTATATATCATATATAAGTGTTTTAAGAACATGCGAAAAAATTTTCTGGAAGCGACAACCTTGATTCAAAAGAGTTTCCGCGAGAGAAGCTACCGAAACTACCGAAACCAAAGCATGCACGGACAGGTGACGCTTGTGCAGCGCAAACGCGGAGAGCGCGATGAACGCGTCGTCGTCTGCTTCTGCTTTAGATGTTAATCAATGACGTTTAAATACCTTACTGTCGGTGCTGTTGGTGCAACATAATGGAGTGTCCTGCGTATAAGATGCTTGGCTTCACTACACAACAGGTTTGTGCTGAACGCCAAGGTGGCTCCACCACACGGAAGCCACAAGCGCAATTTGCCCTTTCTCTTCCCTCTGCCTCTGCTTGGAGCCGACAGTCATTGCATTACTACATAGGAGATGCACGAGAGTATATATATTTTTCACGCGCAGACCACTTATAGAAACTCTATCAAAATATTTTTATAACTAGCATCTTCAAAATCTCTCGACTGCCTATATCTGTTTCTGACTGTAAATTGACCTCGAAAGACATTATCGTCCTCCCGATTTCAGTAATGCTTTCGCTGCCTCGTTTGATATGTAACAATCTTACTCTTCTTTTACAGTGTTTTTCTCGGTGTTAGCTAACGTGTTTCTCCTTCATTCTTATGCAAAGCCCCGTGCAGGCGGTGTAAGAGAACATTATCTTAATTAAATTAATTTACTTTATATAGAAAGACAGCCTTAAAAACTTTCGGCGCAGTTTATAAGGCCGTCAAACTTCCCTTAAAGGTAATTACTTTTTTGTATCTATCTTTCTTTTTCTCTTTCTCTTTCTTTCTCTCCACACTCCACATTTTAACTGGCAGGTAAATACCTACCTTCATTATGGTCAGCCGCAAGGTTCTCAACCGGGTTGTCACATCAACCAACACATGTTATCCCGCAGTCCGCGATCAACTCAGCTCAAAGGCCGATTTAAATGTGTGACCCAACATTCATTCAATTTGTATATTACGGTGACATTTTAAATAGCCACACGATTAAATTTTGATGTTTAACTGAACATTTCTATTACGTGTGTGCCTAGAGAAAACACACATTGTTCAGCCAAAATATTACGACCGTCTTACATTGTGTGAATGAGCGCGCCTAGATGACAAGCCATCCGCGTTATCTGCCATCTGCTGATCCGGATAGGTAGTTAACGGCTGCCGGAGGTGCAGAGAGATTATTTTATCGACTGCGTGCGCGTGTATTACGGACGTCTCCTGATTTATGCTACTTTGACAAAGGGCCGATCATGATGACCCGACTGCTCGGAGCAAGTATCTCGGAAACTGCAAAGATCCTCTTGTGTTCGTGAGTATCTCTCGTTAGTTCTTAATCAAAAGTGGAAGAACGACGATGAAACTGATCGTTGACGTCGAGGCGTTGCACGCCCACGCCTCCCACAAAATGTGGACGTCGGAGGCTTTCCCGCTCCGTAAGGCAAAATAGGCGGCTACATATGGCTCAAATAACTGCTATATACAATGCAGCTCAAGGTGCAAGTGTTTCTTTGAACATCGTTCATTGAAATCTGTTTTTGATATGGAACTCCACAGACCCTTGCAAATGTTTTAAGGGCCAGAGGTGAATCACTACAGTATTAGTTAGGTGGCCAGAATATTTTGCCTGATCAGTGTACAAGGGCATTTATTGTGCAGCGCTAACTACTACACTAAACCTATCCATTCGTTGTGAAGGGAGCTGCAAAAGTATATAGTATCGCTTGTGTAGGCAGTGTCTAATTATATGTTGCTCAGTATTTTAGGAACGTTTTCTAATAATATCATGTATGTAATTTGATTTGTAGATCCTTTAAAAGCTCTCTTGAAGGCATTACATACGGAGAATGATGACAAATGTAACATTGCTACATAGCACCCAACAACAGCACAAGCGTGAAAAGGACCCGCACTCCTGCGTGCAAACACAAAGAAAACCATGAACTGCAGTCCCCCGAAAAAAACAATTAACTATAAATAATACATGTTAAGAAATGACACGACAAAGAAAAAAGAACAACAGATAAGTCGGGGGCTACATTTTAGAACGCTCAATATATCTACATATTTATTTTCAGTTTCTTCACGTATATTAAATAACAGTACCAACAGGCGGTCCCAGAGGCCTGAGAGACAAATTAGGCTTTCCGAGGGGGTATCTAAGGCCTGTCAGGATATTGCCTGAGGGATGTGTGAGACGCCATATATTAGGCGTGAGCTTTTTGGGTTACTTTGCTAAAGCTAGCCTAGGGTCCACAGCGCAGCAGCCCTGCACAGTGTTGCGTGACCACGTGGTTTCACCTTCCGGCTTTTTCTCTTACGCTTGAGTGAGTAACGTTGAGAGCTTGCCTGAACAATGCAGCAACAAAAAATGTTTCCGCCGTATGAAAAGAGGTCCGTTCAGTTAGTTAGAGGATGCACAAAAACCTCTTAGAAATCTTTGGCGGAACCCCTCAAGCCCTAACAGGTGCGTCAGAGATATGTTTCCTTTTTTTACTTGAGCTACACAGTTTCGTCAGAAATATCTGTCCTGAGATTTTTCAGTAAATCTAGGAATGTTTTTGCGGTTTTCTTTGCAGGTCATTGAACTGTTGAACCTTAATATGAAAATAGGTGGTGAGTACATTTTTGTAAATGCGTCAACTTTATAAAATAACTACAGTTACAAAAAGCTGACGCACACAGCAGTCGTCAACCCACTTTAGAAGGATCAATATATGATCTATAAGACTTCAGCAGAGTCGCTTTCACTGGCTTGAAATTGACTTCGTCAATTACGCTAATCTTTCTCTATCGAGTCTGTGAATAAAATCGAAATTTAGTTCAAACATTTCACTGTTTATGAAAAAATACCTTTAGAAGGTTTCTTATTGGTCAAATATAAAATCAATATTACATTGAAGGAGGAAAGGGCGAGTTCAGCATTGACCTCATAAATTATGTTACTCAATATGTTCGTTATTTTCGACTTGGTTGAATACAACTATTGGTATACGTGTATTTGAATTCATAAAAGTCAAATGTTATCAAACATTTATTTGTGCCTTCTTTCAATTTCGATCAGCATTCTATAATTCCTTACTTTTGGGAGATACATTCAAGAGATGTTTACTTAAGATTTTAAATTCTTTCTTAATTGCACAATTTTGTTTTATAAAAAGACTGAATTTAATAATGAATAATATTGTAGAAAGATTTTTATTTCAATCAATTAGCTTTTTAGTCTCTATGAATTGCATTGATTTGTTCATACAGAATAATCCGGGGCTATATGTTTCAACAAAAAATATAAAATCGCAAGCATTAGCAATCATGACCATGATTTGTTAACATTTAATTTGTTTTTGACTAATTTGTAATCTCCCTATTTGCGTATCATTTCCAAGGCATGAGATTTTCTTGAGAAAAGAAAATTAACCATTAATCAATAATGAACGAAACAATTCATAAAATGAATGAACGAATGAAATATTATTGTTGCTGTGCTCGCCTTGCTGTAAGCGTGAACATCTAAATGCATTACCACTGAAACCCGAATAGTCGAACCATGTGACTGACATCCTTCTGCGAATTTACTACCTGTAGACGAACCTTTCTTTAGACGCAACAATTCTTGATTCAGTATCGTTTCAGTCTTACATGAAACCTGCTTTGAATAGTGTCCAGTGGTTTGCCGTTTTAACGCAGATGCGTTTCACTAGAGCAGTAAGACCTACAACTTCGATTTCTTCAGGAGAGCACAATCTCTGATTGTTGTAAAAACTTAATTTCTTGCGTACTTTATGAAGAATGCAATTATTATAAACTAGGGTTTACTAATTTTGGGGTTTATATTTGTCCAAACTCGGGTGTTTTTTTTTCTTTTTCGGGGGGGGGGGGTGTATTTTTCACACATTTGGTGTTTTTTTGTGTTAATATTTGGCGTCCCCCAAAAAGAAATATTGGCGTTTATCTGAGCTTACGCTGAGAAACGAAGACACGGACCTAAAATTCCCCAACTTCCGAGCAACATCTGCGTGACCCCAATAATAAAAAAAATATCTGGGTATTGATGGTGGAAGAAATCAAGAGATGGGTTGTGGTTCCCGAAAAAAGAAGCAGCCTTGCAGACGGTTCAGCGGGGACTTTGTTCCTAGTCAACACAAACATAAAGTTGCAGATAACTATTTGATTCAATAAACTTGGTTGTTGTTGTTGTTTTTCCCCACAAGCAGATAAGATGCTTCGTGGGGAACATCTTTAGAATTTATGCGCATTTAGCTAAATCATGCAACCTTATTATCACGACACTCCTATACTCCCGAGTTTGTCCGTGTGTCCCTGTGCATTCCATGGCAGGGCATGACAGTACAACCGGTTTGGTTGCCTTGGCAACATAAGCAAAACAAAAGTACACAAGCGCTTGCTCAAAATGAATCTTATGTAGGTATACCCCAAACCTTTCGTCAGCTAGAGCGACTTTTTACGTGCACCGGCTACAATGCTTGTATGTCCCAAGTCCCCCATTACAGTTACCACGCGTTGAGACTCTCTGTAGCGGACGACGGGGGACCCAAAAGTAGGCGGAATGAATTTCTGGAGGGCGGACCGTTCGTAGTACTAGCTTCCGCCGCTAGCAGCGCTTAGTTGCACCTCCTCCGAGTCAGTTCGTCGACCGGCGCAGTCTGATAAAGCTCTAGCAGCACGGTGTGATATTTTTTTCCTCAAGAAATTCAAATCAATCTTCGTTTTTTGACGTCTGAATGGAAGGAGCAGCATTAGGCAGTGAAATTGTTTTATTTTAGGTAAGCCGGTGGTGGAAACCCTTCTAATGCTTCAGACAGCTTACAACGAACATGCTATAAAGGAATCGCAAATCTACGAGTGTTTTTGTTTTTGTTTTGTTTTTTCAGGGCTTGTGATAATAGTTCTGTGACCAACCTCGTTCAGGGTAACCCTCAATCCCTTCAACTGATGAACACATCGAGAAAATTCTGGATTTGGTCTTGGCAGACCGTCGAAGGACAATTTAAGGACTGGCTGAACTGAGTGGAGAGTACTGAAGCTCGTGTCAACACAGTTTGACCGAAAGTTTTAACTTAAAAGGAATTTCAGCAAAATGTGTGCCTCGCTCGCTAACTGATAATCACAGACATTCCCGAGTGAACGCTTGTCACAGCTAAAAGACCCTCTAGAAAATGACCGAAACTTTATTTCAGAAGTCATTACAATTGACGAAATTCAGTGCTACAGATACGGATTCGCCAGTATAAAAATTCACGAAAGGGAAATGTTTTCTAGATGTGGAAGAAGTAAAACAAAAACAAGGGCGGAATTTAAAGGCATTACTTTCGATAAGTTCCAGAATTATTTTTTTAAAGTGAAAAACACGTTCAGATCAACGTATTCACTCAAATGAAGGCACATTTGAGCGTGATTAGTGTGGGAAATTGTAAAAATAGAGAAATGCATCTTATTACGAAATTCCGGTTATTTTGGGGGTACCCCGTATGTTGATGTTAGATAGGATGTGATGGCAATTAATAAAACATGCTCATCTTCAACATTATTAGGATAAATGCATGCTGATGACGCCAGAAAAAAAGTTTCCAATAGGAGCTTCACTATGTCAGGTCTCTACACGTACAGAGCGCGTTAAAATAATAAAGTAAAGCAATGAAAATGTTTACATAAACAACATGAGCAAGCACTGTTTTTTTCTTAGTTAAGCAATGAATATTAATCTGGTCGAAGGTAAAGTTGTTAAGCAACGTGGCCAGGTTATGGCCACATTGCTTAAACCTTTGTTCATAATTTGGTGTTTTTAATTTAAGAATACTGAATTCTTTAATTTTGTATTCTTCGTTTGAGGACAAAATACAAGCTCTAGAATTCTTAATTTATTAAGAATGAAGGAAATCTCTAGCATTCTTAAGTTAAGAACAGAATACAAGCTCAAGAAAGCGCTGAGAAATGTTTGTATGCAAATTGCTCACTAGTTTGCTGTTTTTATTATATTTCTTTGTGTGGATTTTATATTACATGTTTCCTTTTGCATGCGGCTGGTTTCAGTGATTGTAACACGCTGTCAGTCAAGCCCAATGTGGCTTAGACAGGTCTGACTTCGCACTCGCTTTGTTCATTTGCAATAAAATTATTATTAGTAGTGGTAGTGCTAGTAGTAGTAGTAGTAGTAGTAGTAGTAGTAGTAGTAGTACTAGTAGTAGCAGTAAAAATAGTTGTAGCAGTAGTAGTATCAAGAATTGAAATTTATTACTAGTATGGAAACGGGGAAAGAAAACCGGAATGCCTGGTGTCGAATACTGATAATAAATGAGCGTTTATTAAAGTTTAGAAGATGAGACAAAACAGCAATATTCTCCAGATTTGAAAATACATTCAAACAAAATAAACGATACACATAGCACTAGAATCTTTTAGAATATTGTGGCTAAAACAATGGTTCGGCATGAGTGTCGCAGGGAACATTTGCAATGAGAGGGGGTAGTTTTGTTTTTTTAGTCACTAGCTTGTTTATGTTAGTTTTAGTCGTGGTTCCCCAAACCAAATGATAGTAGCTAATTTCTGAAGCAAACGAAGCGGGATAAATATGAACTTTAATATTCATAGCCAAACCACAACGACTATAACCGTTCATACCAGGCTTGTACGTAGTTCAACTACTCTACTCAAGTTACTGTAGTTTAACTATTTTTCTGAGTAGTTTAGTAGCTTTCAAATTTATTTTATTTCGGTAATTAGTAGTTTGCTTTAATCACTTTTTCCGAGTAACTTCTACTCAAGTTACAAATTACTTTCGAATTTTAGTGGTTGTTTTTCCTATCAACAAACATTTCTGCACAAAGGAGATAAGATGTTGGAAGACCAGCTGATATTTGCAAAGAGGGGGAAGCATGTGCCGTAGAAAGAGGGGGAGGGGGGAGAAAATGGTTTGGAGAGTCCGAAATCCCCCAAACTTTTGACAAGCCCCCCCCCCCCCTCTAATTTACTTTGTACTTTACTTCAAGTACTTTTTAGATGTACTTTACGCAACACTGTAAACAAGCAAACACTGTCTAAAAAATCAAGCTCAGACAGTGCTAAACCTCACAGTTGAAATGACACATTCTCACGCAGTACATTATCGACCAAACAAACAAGAAAGTACAAAACCATTAGGCACGCCGAAGCAGAACCAGCTATTAAAACATTTCTATGAAAAAAAAAACGATTCATATTTGGCTAGCACAATTTCGCTAACGATTAAAACCTCTGTACTTTCTTTTGACAATAAAAACATATAATGTAAACTTCTAAAGTAACTTCAAATGTAATTCGCTACTTTTTTACGGTAATTAGTAATTTTCTCAATTACTTTCTGTCTGAGTAATTTCTACTCTACTCAAATTACTTTTGACGTCAATACTCAGTAACTTAACTTAATTACTTTTTTTGAGTAACTTGTACATGTCTGGTTCATACCAATTATTTTGCCAGGTTATAATCTAAGCTTTTTGCATGATCATCCAACTCCATATGTTAAAAAAAGTTAAAACCAGCGTTTTGTTTAGGTTTATTATTTCTATCTGGCCGCTACCAATGTTTAGAGTGTAATTTTTAACAATGTTCCTATTTATGGATCTAGCTACAATAGCGTTTGATTTGGCAGAATTACTTTTCAGACTGTTTTCTGTTCATAAGGTAAATAAATTCCTTCAAGGCAGCATTTCCGTTAGCTATACGTTAATTCATATTTGTTGCAAATAGAAAATAATATTGTCTTCTACCTTCATGATAACACTACATAATTAATATAAACACTGCATAAAAGCGGACTAAGTATACTGTCCACAAGCACAAAAATCTTCAATAGTCGAAAAAACAAACAAAAAAAACATAATCATTTACTAAGACATTGCATACGCTCTTCCAGATACGGATGAATAAGTGTTAAAGTGCACCGCACATCATAAGATGAGAGTTTGTTAAGGAGTGTAGTATGGTTAAGGCAGTCGAAAGCTTTACTGAAGTCAAGGAAAAATCTCAGTCAACTGCTTTTTGTTCTATGCTACGTAATATGTTTTATTTATTTATATGTGTTGCGGATGCTATCGGTGGAGTGGGTATACAAAAAAGGCATGGTGCATAACAGCTCCTCGGCCCCCTGAATTCAGTTCAAGAGGTTAAAAATACATACATATTACGGATATAAAGAACAATACAGCACTTGCCTCGACACATCGCAGCCGTGTCAAGAATTTGGAATACACATGCTCTCAAATACATGGAAGTTTAATCATAATTTAATATTAATAAAAAAGTATATATGTATATAAACAACCCACTTTAAAACATCATATGGTGACACTGTAGATACCCAAGGGGAACACAGATATAGACATTAGCACGTACAAATAAAACAATATTGAACCCAGACTACACAGATTATATAATAATAAAAACATTTTTCCATTGTCAAATTGTATTACTGACACATCAAAATCATATTTTTTTTATTATCCGAAACGATTGAAAACGATGCCGGGACATTACCCTCAAAATTCGAAACTTGAAAATTCAGTATTTGTGAATTCAAAAAACAATTTCCAAATGCCGAATTTGAAGTTCCCGCGCGATCTGCGCCAGTGCAGTGAGTCAAATTTTGCGGTCTCCTGCGACTCGACTTTTTTTCAGACCTCCGCTCCACGCTATGAAGCGAAGCGCGGTTGCCACGGCGACCCCAAGCGAGGAGGAGGTGATATCAGATCGGCGCGGGAAAAAAACGGTTTCTTCCCTGTTCTTCCCGGCCTCGCCGACGAGCGCTGCCAAGTTTTTCGAGGGAGGGTACAAATCCAGGAAGCAACATCACACCGAACTCTGATTTCTGGTATTTCAAAAAGAGGGGCCGTAGTGCGTTCGCAATTGCGTTAAAAAACATGTTTTACGATTGCCGTTATTAAATGTTATAGAAATGTCACCTACAAAGCTTCTAAATTTCCTGATTTTTGACGTCACCGATCAAAAGAAGCGAGGAGGTGAGCGCGGGAAATTTAAACGCCAAAAATAAAAAGACGCGCGCGCGCGCGGGAACATTTTTTTTTCGCGATGCGGTTTTTTTTTGCGTGTCTATGACTACAACTTGCATCGTTTTAGACAATAAAAAAAAATACGACCTTTGGGTTGTCAGTGCCCCTTTAAGGTTTTATTGTCTTTACAAAACGGAAATCCGATATCACTGCAAACAAAGGATAGTCTACAGTCTTGTTTTAACTTAGGAAATGAAACGCTCTCATCAATGTCAATACCTCGTCAATTTAATAATTTTGTAATCTCATAGTTTAATTTTTGCTTGCCGTAATTAGTTCCGATCCGTGGGATTCCGCGTTTAAGGTCTCGTAATGCGTCGGTATTAGAAACTTCCGCTGGTACCGAGTGAAGCTTGTTTCCGTGTACACATTGAAATAATTTGAAGTGCTGTATTTGATTCGCTTCAACCTATTTTATTTATTGAATAGTGGTGCGGTGTTCAAATGCTTTAAATCGCCTCAATAATTTTCGCCAATTTGAAGAATTTTCATTTTCTGGATTATAATTAGTTTGTTATGGTTGGATGTAATTGTCTTACCACACACTAGTATTCAATACCCGATCTATGAATAAAACAAAACATATTATAACGCAATTTTAGAGAAAATGGTATTAAATTGTGTTTCGTATATATATTATATCAGCGATTCTAGAAAGCTCTGATTTTAATTTATTGGTATGCCTAGACCGTAATTCTTCACTAAACCAGACGCATAGAAACTTATTCGGTCACTTGTTCGAGATTTTTTGTTTTTCAATTTTGGCCTTAATAACGTCACTGTCTCGCTTACTGACTGGCTTGAAGATTTTATATTTAGTTTTAGATGTATTTAGTTTCAATCGATTTATGCGTACCCAAGCTAAACGGTTGACATTTTCAGAAATTTCTAGGCTCTCTTTGTTAACCCAAGTAAATAAAGGCATTCGTATCATCTGCGTTAATTATCAGATCGGGGGAATCTTGTATCATCGTTAATGAGATATAATTTAATCATATATTGTGCGCTTAATAGAAACATATTGAAAACTATTCATTAAATAATTTTTAATTCGTTTTAAAGCTACACGTCTTGCGCTATAGTTCTCTAGAATGTCATTTTGAACAATGAGCGTGAGCAATTTATTTTCAACGTTTTCTACAATTGTGTCTTAATATCCAGAAGTGCTTACTCCCCGGATTTATGCTCCTGAAAAATATATTGCGCAATAATTATTTTATTATGCTTCCGAAAAAAAAAGTTAACCTATCATTGATTTTGCGTTCATATATTTTCGAGAAGATGTGAAGGCTAGAAATTGGTAAGTAGTTATAGATTATTCTTTCTTCACCTCCCTTGTACACAGAAATAACCCCTGTCTAATTTCAGCCCCTCAAAAAAGTACCAGTTTCAAGCATTATTTTTATAACATAAATATAACATAAATTTAGCCAGTGCAGTACAACCGCTATCCTGGCGTTAAAGACCCCAGGCTATCGGTTGTACTGCACTGGCAAACTTTCACATCTACAGCTGGGAGACCCGTTGAGGCGGACCAAGTTCTAGGCTGTATAAACATACATACACTCCAATTCTTTTTTTTATAACGTGAAATAGAATTGGACTGAGCAGAGCCGCTACGTATTTACTCGCCAGTTATTTTACTCTATCGTCTCCAGCAGAAACATTTTTTGTTTAGCTTTACAATAATTTTATTACTTCACTCGGTGTAATCGGAACAAGCACGATAGATCGCGAAGGATTAGCTGTCGTTGCGTAGTTGTCTACCATGTTATGTTGTTCAATGTATGGGCCGATAACCAGTGTTGATTTAATTTGTCGGCAAGTTTCTAGGCAGAAACAAAATGTATTATTTACCAGGATAAATTGCACGTGTCCGCTAGCTTCCTTTCTGTTAGTCAGATCGTTGACGACGTCCCATATTTTCCTTTGATAATCGTGAATTGGTTCGAATTTATTTGGATGATATTCGCATTTTGCCCCTTTAGGACCGAGTCCAGTTTATTTCTTATATTTTTCAACTTCAAAACATTATATGATCATGATGTCGAATAAATGCATAAATCTTATTATTTTTACCATTAATTATGTTGAGTAGGACACCAATAACCGACGGCTTCCTCGTTTTTTTCCTTCTTACTTTTGTTTCCTTCAGAGGTAATGCTTCATCGTAGCAGTTTTTACATTTCATTATAAAGCACTAAGCTAGAGTAGCATCATTTTCACTGTACACGTCATCCCAGTTTGTAAGGAGGACGAAATGTCCTAATGTTTTCTAATCTGTTGTTGGGTGCCAAATTGTGTCTGTGTTAATTGTATGCACCGTAGCAGACGTATATCCAAGGAAAAAATGGGGAGAGGATTGATAATCTCTTCCATTATAATAAAAGCTAAAATATATTTTTCTATCTAAGTTTGGGACACAGATGTCGAGAGATTTTGCAGTGTTCGAGGTTCCCCTTGTAATAGCCTCGTCCCACTAGAGCGACAAACACTGATTTTTGTCCGACGACACCACAAAGTTCTGTGTCGCCGATGCTGTCCCACTGCAACGACCAACGCCCGCGACAATCGCCGACAAGCGCCGACAAACGATCGACGACGGACGAGTTCTTGTCTGTCGTTGGACTTGAAGCGCAGCAAGCAGTCCCACTGAGGAACATGTCTCGGAGACAAACTTATCCTCCTCGCCCGCTTGTGCATTCTGTTGCCTCCCTTCCCTCCCTTCTACCCTTCCTCCCGTTCCCCCCGTGGCTCGCTCCGCCGCTCGACCTTCAGAGAAGCCCTTGGCGGCCACTCCACGTTACCGCAGTTCCGGTCCCTCGATTGCTCGTAGTGGTCGCGGGCGCGGCTTGCTTGCTGGCGCCGGGCTGTCGTGTAGCGAAAGGGAATTCGCTGTGGCTGGTTTTGCTCGCAAAACTTGGTGCGCGAGGTGGTGCTTCAAGACGCCGAGGTCTACGTACGCCCCTGCATCAGGATGGATACACTCATGTTCGAGGACTGACCAAAGTAAGACCGCTCACCACGAAGTAGGACACGACGCTCCGCGGCAAGCCATTCCGGCAGACGAGAGACTTGTCATCACGCTCTGTGATATCAGTATGCCGTATTGTCCTCCGAAAAACGCCTGCCCTCGATCATTCGGATATTAAGTTTTAAACATCCTCAAAATCGGCATGAAATTCCGTGGCGCTCACCTAGAATTCCTCGAACGACCCAAAAAAGGAACGATTCGGGAATTCTAGTTCGGAAAAAGTTTGGTGTCGATTGTCATGACTGTTTGTGGAAAGTCGCCAACGGCAAATGAAGACAAGCGGAAGCTTTAATCAAGAAATAAAGCAATCGTCTCCACTTTCACCGTGTTTGTCGGCGCGTTTTATGCCCAAAGAGCAAAACACGAAAACCGCGTCGCCAGACTCCGTTTGTCTGTGTATTTTGAAGTGTTTTGTTGACAACTCCAGTCCCACTAAAAAACGAATGTCCTTGTCCCCGTGTTCTGCGTCGTGTCCGCCAAGTGGGACGGCGGACTCCGACAAACAGGCTGTCTGTCGCTTGTTGTCGTGTGTCGCTGTCGTTTGTTGCTGTCTGTCGCTCTAGTGAGACGCGGCTATAAGCAGTGGCATCCCACTATAACAGACGTACTTGTGAATTAGGTGATTGAATTATCTTGTATTTATATTATATAATATACTATATACGATCAGAAATGATGCTTATGTGTATGTCTTTAAGAATTATAATGGCCTTTGATGTTAATCCAAGAAAAAAAATACATTATCAAGCAGTTTCATAAATTCAACAACATTGCATGAAAGCGGTCGGTACAAAGCCTAAACAACAGTATTCCATATTTTTATAACCAAGCTTTCAATGTTTTCCACACTTTACTGAATTTACCGCGAATTCGGTGCTGCAGATTGTCCTTCATTTAGATAGCCATGTCCCCGCCTCTTCTTTCCTGCCTGGTCAGGCTTTCGCCTTTATAATTTTGAAACTCCGGTGGTATTTCGCTGCTGGTTAACCATGTTTAAGTAAAAACCATTGCACCAAAGTCCACATTCAGGGAATGTAATGGAGTTTCAACGTTATCTACTTTATTTTCATGCTTCTCGTGTTCATGGTTTATTGCCGAAGACTGCCGTTCGCACTTGTACATTTTACTAAATGCATTACAGTCATAATAATTACATCCAGGCTGTCTATCATCACGATGGCTAGGTGCACAATTTGCGGGTTTTCGTCATTCGGTATTTAGTTAGCAATATTATCGACATCGGTCATGCTAGTAAGTCTTATCGCGTCGGTGTCCTTTTCCTACCGTGCTAAGACCTTACCACTAGAGTAACAGGCATACTTCCAGCCCGCAATATTTTCTGTGCGATCGAAGCACCGAGTAGTTTCTTACTTGTGCTGGTCAAGTGCTCGTTTACGTACCTAACTGGTATGCCCACCGTAATTAAGGTCTCGTGTTGTAAGTCCGCTTTCTGGAATTTTTCCACAATTTTGTTTATTTTTGTACGCTGAACGAAACGGACAACAGAGTTGTTCATTTTTCGTCTGGTTTAAAAGTAGAAACGCTGCGACGTATGTATACTTCAGAATAAGAGATTGGTTCATTTAGCTTGTTCGCAATTCATTTCACAATGTTAAATGCCACACCCTCTCCTGGGACTCCTTTTATTTCAAGGTTATTCCTATCTTCGATATTCCTCGAGTTCGTCCCCCTTGGTAATAAGCCTGGCGTTCTCTGCCGCCAGCTCTATATTTCCTTTCTATAACCGTTGAACTTCTCTCCGAAGTTCTTTCAGTTGATCTCTTATTTCCTTAACACCTTCGCAGGAGTCATTGCGAAAATTCACGCTGTCCTTGACAGTTCTGAGATCAGCCCTGATCTCGCGCCTAAAATCGTCAAGTGCCTTCGCGAGCTTGATGCGGCATCTTCAGCAACACGATTTTTGGACCTTACTTTCTAGTAGACAATCTCTACAGCAGGAAGTACACAGTGTATGTACTTGATGAATTTGGCAATGATTTTGACAGTGTTCTGCCACTGCAAGGTATGCGACAGAAGTGGTTTCAGCACGATGGAGCACCATCTCATTTTTCGTCTTGCGCTAGAAGTTGGCTTGACGACAACTGTAGAGATCGGTGGATCAGACGAGTAGGACCAATGATTTGGCCTCCCAAATCACCCAATTTAACACCGCGTGACTTCTTTTTTTTTTTGGTCAAGAAGGGGGGGGGGGGGGGGGTCACATAAAAGTTAAAGTTTACGCGACGAAATCTCGAGACTTTATGGACTTGAAACGGAGAATCGACGATTCTTGAGCAAGCATCAGTCCCGAAATAATGCGGCGAGCCGTAGGTTCGATGAAAAAGCGTTTAATGGTTTGCATTGCAGCTGAAATAAGTCACTTCGAACATTTTTTTTTTTGCTTTACATTTTAGACAAACGCTATTTATTTATTGTTGCTAAAAGGTAGAGTATTCTAATTAAAACATGAACCAGTCTTACCAGTGGCACATATTATTTTGGAGAATTTTGGTCAGCGGTGAATAGCCAGCAGGCGTCGACATAAATGACTGGAATCACACGGTTGTACCAGAGGAAAACAGGCAAATATGGCGACAGGGCCTAACATGTTTTCAACAGCAATGATAGAATATTGAGAAAACACCGCACGGGTAACAGAGTTCAGACATTTTTACGGTAACTTTTTGCTGCGACTAAGACCAGAATTTGATTAGAAACATGTTCAATTAGAACGCTACTGAAGGTACAACACTAACACCTCCTTGCAGCCTGCTGTGGACTACAAGAAGCTAGACATGCTATTTCAGCTATTGACTCTTGATGTTTGGGTGCCGCGATATTTGAACTCTTTCCTCGCCAATTTTAACGTTCTTTTCCTTATTGCTTTTTTTATTTTTACGTTTTTTTTTGTTTGTTTTTTAGCTATGGTCCCTTTATTGGTTGTGGACAACCCTCCACTCTGTAGTAGTAGGTGAACGAGCGCGCCGAGTTATAATTCACCTGTTCATTAACCACCCCACGAGCATTTTTTTCTGACAAAAATTCTTGTTAATTTTTCTTGCTGCAAGTCCCGTTCAAGCATTCACTTTTTGTTAAATACTTAATGTTCAGGTGTTTTCTAATTTGTTCTTTCAAAAAAACGTGTTTTTTTTCTTTTGTTAGTTGTTTCGGATTTCGTGAAGCCGAGTTTCATGAGGCCACATTTTGTGAAGCCGCATTTCGTGAAGCCGTGGCCTGTGTTTTCCCCTAAAGCAACACGCGCAGTCTTGCATGATGGGACGCCATAGACCTACATACTGATTCAGTTTCTCTGCTAAATTTAGCGGAGAAGTTGTATTTGGATTATACGTCTGTGACTCCCGTAAGGTGCACTTACACACCAAGTAGACTTCTTCCAAAATCGAAGCGCGCCATCGCGGCAAAATGCCACGCAGTGCACTCTGGGAACTAGTTGGCCACTCAGTTTCGGTTTCAATAGACCGATCTCACTAAGCGTTCGGCGCATGCGTGACGCCGCCGTAACTTTAGTTCACGGGAGGCAGACAGCCGTGTATGCGAGGGCTCGTGCCATCTCGTGCTCCACAAGCGCAGAGCTCCAGCAAGGTAATTGCACGTGCAGAAAGACTAAAGTTCCCTCAATGCATTGCGGCAGCGGTGGCGTAGTCAAACTGGCTGGTGAGATCGGTCTATTGAGCAGCTTCATCTCATGCCATCACGCCGTGACCGAATGCGCTGCTTGAGTTTTCGATTATCAGACGTTTTATGAATGCACAATACACTCATTCTCGAGCGATACAAAACAAAGACCGGTGCACCTTCCTTGGTTCCCGAAACACCGGATAGTGTATTTGCCCGTGCGTATGCAAACGTAGCAAGACGTGGCTCAGTCACCTCACCCCACGAGTGCATCTTAGAGCTCAATTTCAATAATCCCGTCTAGTACCAGTGAACTACAACTGAACTTTGGTCACCTTGAGCCCCATACGTATTTTGTTTGCAAAACGTCCGCTTCTTCTTACTTCATTGGGCGAAAAGCAAGCCGCATCCTCACAGGAGTATCAAAGTTGAGCCCAGCGTCGACGCATGAACGTTTATTAAGGAAACGCAATAAATTCGACCTCACTACTGCACAAAAGTTACTATGATATCTTCCTCATGTCCTCATATAGATCCCACTAAATGTTATGCTAATAGGAGATTAAGTTTTCGCAAACGCTGTGATGGGCTAGCTACGACGGAGGCCCTAACAAGCGTCCCTTACTCCTCGCTAAGCCCTTTTGGACGAGCTTCTGCTGACGCCCAAGATCTGCGTCTGAACGGTGTGTCGGACATTTTCTCGGCATACCCAGTCAGGAAGAAAGCAAACACATAACAAATGTTATGGCCATTAGCAACCGTCAAATGCGGTTTGGATAATTTTGTTCGTTTGGCGCACCGCATAAGAGTTCACGCCCGTCCGGCGCTCTTACGGCGAGCGGTGCGACATTCTTCACACAAGTGCTGACCATTGCTTTCTTAAAACGGTTTGTATGTGCGAATGTGCCTTTATGATTGCAGGATAACTTTATGCGCATACGCGATGTTGAGTATTAGCGAACTGCAAGCAGCGGGGACTTCGCTTCGTGCAGTGCTACGGGTCACTACAGATAAGACATAAGAAGTTAGTTCGATTTGAGCTGTTCAATGGTGCCTCAAGTTTTACCTCGGATACCCAGGCGTATTAAGAAAAACAGTAATTGCAAAAAGTTTTATTTCGTCTATGGACGCACAAAACAAACAAACTTCCTGACCAGCAACTCTAATATAAAAGTACGACCTCGATGTATGCGTACTTATTGGTTGTTACAGATTGCTGACTCGTACACAAGCAAGATCCCCGAGCTTCGCAGCGTCGACATTCCCAGCACTGGCTCGTTCACATACCTCGAAACGCTAACAGAAAGGCTCGAGTACAAAAATGCAGCAAGCATGTGTTAAGACAAGCTATACGGCTCGGACCTGTGCTGAAGCTTCGATATCTGGCCATTTAGGTTAGTTCAGAGACCAAAAAAAAGTGAAAGCCGTTTACAACTCCCCGTAACGCCGAATTGGAGCGCAGCTCTTGAGGAGGAGGAGGGAAGGGTGCTCAGGGGAGGGTATACCCCTCCTCCTCCTCCTCCCCTCATTCTTCAATCTCCTCCGGGGGGAGGGGGGTCACGTGACCCCTCAGGTCACGTGACCCCCCCCCCCCCCGAGGTCACGTGACCCCGGGGGGGGGGGGGGGCTCGCGCGGTGCATTATGGGACATCTCCCATAATGCACCGCGCGGTTACGCCGACGGCGACGCCGCTCAAACCGGGAACGGGCGCCTAAGAGCTGCGCTCTAAAATGGCGCTCTCGGGAGCAGAAAACATGAGATACGCTCTGTGTATAATCTCTTGTCGACGTGTCGATCGAAACCGAAACCATGTCATTCTCCTCCTTGGCCAACTCGTTCCCAGAGTGCAACGCGCGCAGCTTTGTATGCAGGGGTTTATGGAAATAGTCCAGTGGTTCTCAACCATCGATGATTCGCGGACCCCTTGTGGATCGGTGGAGATGATGGAGGACCCCGTTCCTGGTGAGGTGAACGGAAAGAAATAGCTTAAATATGACAGTGATTTCATAAATTAATATAACTAAGGGCTAGTGTGAAGTAAGCCTCTCTTATTGATTGATATACACACGTAAAAACTCGCTCGAGAACTGAAACATTTCTTCTCAACCTGGAAAAAGACAACTTTTATTACCGGCCTTGATGAGGCAGGGCTTCACGGACCCCTAGAATGCCTTCGCGGACCCCAAAAAGTCCTCGGACCCCCATTTGAGAACAACTGAAGTAGTCTATTCCGTTCCTCGCTTAATTTAGGGGGAAGTTGAATTGGTGTGTAGGTCACGTGACATCAGGTCACGTGTCGCTAAATTCCCCGCTAAGTTTAGCGGGAATATTGACGTCCCGTGACACACACACACCAGTTTCCCCGCTAAATTTAGAGCAGAAACTGACGTCACGTGACCTTATGTTACGTGACCTATATGGAAATTTAGTTTCTCCTCACATTTGTGGTGAAAATTCACATCACATGACCTATACCAATTCAGTTTCCCGCTAAATTGAGCGGGAAAATCGACGTCGCGTGATGTCACGTGATGCTAGAACGTTTCACGTATGCAACGCAATTGCCCAGTAATGCAAAGCAACGTGTCACGGCCGCTGAGGTGGCTTATCGCTTTAGTTTGTCAGCCACGTAACACGGACTGCATTCAGCTCCGGGGAGCTGTGACCTAAACATCGTCTTTAACACGTGACCAACGTCAAACGAGTGTTGTTTTTTCGGCGGGCATCGCGCGTTTCGTTTCGGTATCGAAAGATTTCCTGAAGAAAATTTCATAATAAATGACTCCAACTACGTGCTCGATCCAGGATTTAAAAAAAAAAAAAAAAACTGGGCTGACCTTTAACATTGACTACCTTTTCAGTTATTTTGATTGAAAAATCCTTTAACGTTGATTGCCTAAAATTTCTTCAATATAAATAGATCTGGTTTAAAATGCATGTTTAAAAAGTAATTAGTGCATTGTCGTTAATTAGTCATATTTTAGTTATTTTCTGCCTTAAACATAATGTCCGCCTGGCCGTATAACTTACTTGCATAGACCGCATTTGTGTAGATTTCATCAATTTGCTTTTGGAAAAATGTGTTTTTATAAGGAAAACCCCCTGTATAATCTTGATGGAATGCCTGTGCACCGCGTCTCTCTTGTGGAAGATATTGGCATGGGTATGGATAGTGCCTCAACATTCAAAGATGTTGAGGCAATATTCAAAGGAAATATTTTATTATGGGTAGCGCGATAAAAACATTCGAACTTGATTCACGCTTATCTTTCAATTCTGGGAACCCTTATAGCTTGAATATACTTTTAACTTTATGGTAAGGTCGCGACTTGAAATTTCGTCAGTGACATGAAATTCTCTATCAAAAACACAAGAAATAAATATTAAACACGCTCACAAAAAAAAAATCTTTTGTCCAGAGCAGTAAACAAAACACGAACCACTTTCAATCTAGCCGAGTCAGAAGCAGTTTATAAGTACGTAATGTAGCCGAGCATAAGACTTCCAAACCGCAACCCGTCTTTCGATTTAAAACGCGTTCCATTTCTCTTTATGGGGGAAGTGCTCGTGTGACAGGGAGGGTGGCGGGGGGAGGGGGGGGGGGCAGGGAGGGGAGGGGAGGGAGCCGCGAGCCGCACTTTAACACGCGAAGAGCCGCATGCGGCTCGCGAGCCGCAGCTTGGCCACCTTTGGTACACCTTATCATCAGCAATGGTAGAATATTGAGAAAACACCGCACGGGTAACAGAGTTCAGACATTTTTACGGTAACTTTTTGTTGCGACTGAGACCAAAATTTGATTAGAAACATGTTCAACTAGAACGCTACTGAGGGTACAACTGTAACACCTCCTTGCAGCCTGCTGTGGACTACAAGAAGCTAGACATGCTATTTCAGCCATTAACTCTTAATGTTTGGGTGCCGCGATATTTGAACTCTTTTCCTCACCAATTTTAACTTTCTTTTCCGTTTTGCTTTTTTTCATTTTTACGTTTTTTTTTTGCTATTGTCTCTTTATTGGTTGTGGAGAACCCTCCACTCCGTAGTAATAGGTGCACGAGCGCGCCGAGTTATAATTCACCTGTTCATTAACCACGCTACGAGCATTTTTTTCTGAGAAATATTTCTTGTTAATTTTTCTTGCTGCAAGTCCCGTTCAAGCATTCACTTTTTGTTAAATTGTTTATGTTCAGGTGTTCTTTAAAAAAAACGTGTTTCTTTGTTTTCTTTTGTTAGTTGTTTCAGATTTCGTGAAGCCGCATTTCATGAGGCCACATTTTGTGAAGCCGCATTTCGTGAAGACGTGGCCTCTGAGGTCCTTTAAAGCAACACGCGCAGTCTTGCATGATGGGACGCCACAGATATACATACTAATTCAGTTTCTCTGCTAAATTTAGCGGAGAAGATGTATTTGGAGTATACGCCTGTGACGTCCCGTAAGGTGCACTTACACACGAATAGACTTCTTTCAAAATCGAGGCTCCCCATCGTGGCGAAATACCACGCAGTGCACTCTGGGATCTAGTTGGCCACTCAGTTTCGGTTTCGATTGAGCAGCTTTATTTGACGCCATCACGCCGTGACCGAATGCGCTGCTTGCGTTTTCGATTATCAGACTTTTCATGAATGTACAATACACTCATTCTCGAGCGATACAAAACGAAGGCCGGTGCACCTTCCTTGGTTCCCGAAACACCGGATATTGTATTTGTGCGTGCGTATGCAAACGTAGCAAGACGTGGCTTATTCCTCACCCCACGAGTGCATCTTTGAGCTCAATTTCAATAATCCCGTCTAGTACCAGTGAACTACAACTGAAATTTGGTCACGTTGAGCCTTATACGTATTTTGTTTGCAAAACGTCCGCTTCTTGTTATTTTATTGGGCGAAAAGCAAGCCGCATCCTCACAGGAGTGTCAAAGTTCAGCCCAGCGTCGACGCATGAGCTTTTATTAAGGAAACGCAATATATTCGACCTCACTACTGCACAAAAGTTACTATGATATCTTCCTCGTGTCCTCATATATGTCCCACTCAAATTTGATGCTAATAGGAGATTAAGTCTTCGCAAACGCTGTGATGAGCTAGCTACGACGGAGGCCCTAACAAGCGTCCCTTGCTCCTCGCTAAGCACTTTTGGACAAGCTTCTGCTGACGCCAAAAGATCTGTGTCCGAACGGTGTGTCTGAACGTTTCTCGGCATACTCAGTCAGGAAGAAAGCAAACACATAACAAATATTATGGCCATTAGCAACCGTCAAATGCGCTTTGAATAATTTTGTTCGTTTGGCGCACCGCATAAGAGTTCACGCCCGACCGGCGCTCTTCCAGCGAGCGGTGCGACATTCTTCACACAAGTGCTGACTTTTGCTTTCTTAAAACGGTTTGTATGTGCGAATGTGCCTGTATGATTGCAGGATAACTTTATGCGCATACGCGATGTTGAATATTAGTAGATTGCATGCGGGCGGGGACTTCGCTTCGTGCAGTGCTGCGGGTCGCTACAGATAATAGATAAGAAGTGTGTTCGATTTGAGCTGTTCAATTGCGCCTCCGAGGTTTTCCTCGGATACCCTGGCGTATTAAGAAAAAACAGTAATTGGAAAAAGTTATATTCGTCTATGGACGCACAAAACAAACAAACTTCCTGACCATCAACACTAATATAAAGGTGCGACCTCGATGTAGGCATACTTATTGGTTGTTACAGTTTGTTGAGTCGTACACAAGCAAGATCCCCGAGCTTCGCAGCGTCGACATTCCCAGCACTGGCTCCTTCACATAACTCGAAACGCTAACAGAAAGGCTCGAGTACAAAAATGCAACAAGCATGTGTTAAGACAAGCTATGCGTCTCGGGCCTGTGCTAAAGCTTCGAGATCTGGCCATTTAGGTTAGTTCAGAGACCAAAAATGACGCTCTCGGGAACAGAAAACATGAGATACGCTCTGTGTATAATCTCTCGTCGACGTGTCGATCGAAACCGAAACCATGCCACTCTCCTCCCTGACCAACTAGTTCCCAGAGTGCAACGCGCGCAAAGGCCAGGATTGGGAGACATTTTCCTTAGTTCCCCCAGGAGCCCCCAGATGGCGCGATGAGTGGACTACTAGTAGAGTTCCTGTATATAGCTATATCGAGGAACCCTAACTACGAGCGAAGAAGCGGGGAGCGGGGTCGGACGCGCTGAGCCGTTGAGCGCTAAGCCACCCTTCACCTTCCCCTTCCTTCTCCCTTCTCCTCTCTAATGGCGCGTTCACACTGGAAGCGGATCCGCAAACGCGAAGCGGATCCACGCGTTCTCAACCGCAAAGCGGCTAGGATCGAGCGGTTGGAGCGCGTTTTTGCCAACCGCTTCGGGACCGATTTCTCCCAACCGCCTTCACGAACCGCAAAGTGGCAACCAATCACAACACGACGCTGACGTGATGTCGGTGACTTTCGAAACAAGATGGCACCTGTCGCTGGTGAGGCGTCCAAGGCGCTGCAGCCCTAGCGCTGTAGTCTTAGCTTTCGGCAAATCAACGGAGAAACGTGATGTTCACGTCCGTCACTTGAATCCGCCGTGAAAAGAATTGACTCGTAATTTTAACGGACTTCGCACCGGTGATTTGGTTCGGGTAAGAGTTTGTTTATTATTCCGGGTGCCACAGCCCGAAGATCGCTGCCTTGTTAGTCTCTGCCCGTAGAACGTCGGAACCCGGCCCTGATCGACCAAAATGTCAGCTTTTCTACCCACTAAGATAGTCGCGTGAACTATTGAAAACTTTCGACACCGTGCATTACCACCGGGAAGGCCGATAGAGGCGTCGTGAGCCTGATTGCGTAGCCAACGCGCTACCACGGAGCGGGCAGGGTACCTGCGCTAGCTCGACCTGTAACGTTTACTACTAACAAAAGAAATAAAGGGAACCTACTCAAGGAATAAAGTGTACGTACCAGACGATGCAGAGGTAATCCATACGGCGTTTATTTGAGCTTAATAGAGAGTTTTAGGGAACCGGAACAAAATACGATCGATAAACAAAAATGATCGATACCTTGGATCGGGCGAGTCGACCGATCGTGTGCCTCGAAACGGCTTTGGGGGAACCGTATTTGCAGACGAAAGCAGACCATCGGTACAGATCGCGCCCCCTGGCAACGAAAACCTGCATCGGCCTCATCGGGAAAAGCAAATTTGCGTGTGTTTGTACAAATCGCAGAAACTGAAGCAAATAAAAATCTCATCCTAAAAATATAGAGAACCTAAAACAATGTATACCTACTTATAGTTCGTCTCGATTTTTTACTGGAATGAATGCGCTTACGTAATACAAAACCTGGCGCTCCGTGGCGTGTCGCCACTGGCGCTGCGAAGTTCTAAAATGTTCGTCTGCTAAAAAAGCAGACGAGCTTTCTGACCACAAAGACGCACGTTCTTTTTGACGATGACTTGGAGTTGGCTCTATTCGGAGAAAACAATTTACAAAACGTTCTTTTGTACGACTGTCTGCGCACTAAGAGAGGCGCTTGTTGGCGGCAAGGCATGGGACGTTCAACTTAGCGTCGATGGACGAGGAGGACGTCGTACGGCTGTTCAAGTTCACAAAGGAGGATCTGCTTCATCTCCGATCGGCGCTGCGCATCCCGGAAACGTTGACAACCAACGGCTGAATCTGGGTGTCAGGAACTTGTTTGCCACCGTATTTTTTTTTTTTTTAGTTTACCCGATTCATATCCTCGGGAAATAAAATAGTTCCTCGATCGTACGTGGTAACTTGTTTTGTAAGTCATACGTTCTCAGTGGGCAAGCTTTTTTGTTTTACATCAATCAAATATGATGTTTACTTCAACCACGTCCTGATATGCTGAAAAGTCGCCGACAGCAAACTCGATTTGACACACAAATAAGAACACGCTCGCGCGCGCTTATCATCAACATTCGAAGTCGTCTGCCAGCGATCCTGTGTCTGTCCCTCGAGGCCCACTGCAGGGTCGAGTATTCAGAAAGTTATGGACAAATAAAACTAGGAATATTAAATCGCGAAGAAAATACAAAAATAACAAAAATATACTCGCTTTCTCAAGTTAAGGCGGTCATTTTTCTTGTACAAAGTTACGAGGATGTCAATCCGTTCCTTCGCTCCTCGCAACGAGAAGGTCTTTTTTGACGCCGCGTTCAAGCCTTTAAGGACGTCATTTCAAAGGGCCGGAGTAAAAAAAGGATTAGGGCCTAACACCTCCCGAAGTAGGAAGATATCATCTTCCGCTGAAACCCGCTTGCGAGGACGAGGCGGAGGGACGGAGGTAGATACGGCGCTCATGTTGCTCTCTTACGGTAAAGATAGCAGACGATCACGGTCGGACGCCCGCGAACCGATCGTTGTGCCGTGTACGGTACTACCACGGAAAAAAAAATTAATTAATAAAGGAAAACCTGTAACTTTACTGCTGTGCATTTATTAAAACAATCACCCAATATTTAAAGGGCTCGTTTTATAGAATATATGTGATTAGCATTAGAACACAAATTTTTAATTCATTCAAAATTTTTAAACTAAAAAGTATCCAGATCCTTGATGCAGAAGGCTGTTGCTCACTCTGTTGACACTACAGATAACCCTCACTCATAAAGCAGCTGTAAAAACGGGTGATAAGAGCTCGAAATGCACATCCCAACGTTTGTATGGAAAAAAAAAAACTTAAAATATGAAAAAAAACTTAAAATATAAAAAAACTTAAAATATAAAAAACTTAAAATATAAAAAAACTTAAATATAAAAACTTAGAATATAAAAATTTAAAATATAAAAAACTTAAAATATAAAAACTTCAATATAAAAAACTTAAAATATAAAAAACTTAAAATATACAAAACTTCAAATATAAAAAAAAACTTAAAAAATAAAAACAAATTAAAATATGAAAAAAAAATGTGGATGGGCAGCGGGATTCGAGCTCTCCACTACCGCACCCCTACGAGCTCACGAAATGGACGCTCTAATCCACTGCGCCACTGAGCAAACAGTTCTCGCTGCTGCTAAACATTAATTTATTTCTATCAAGGATGTCTTATTGCGTTTCCATCTGTATTCTCTTTTTTATTTGCTGATTCAAACTTTATGCACTTGCTGTCACATATGGCGCTCCTGCTAGGTACTACCACGAGTATTTTATTCATGTTTGAAGCCACGGCACGCTCTTTCCGCCAGCGAAATAGCCGTTTTGCTAACCAAGCGAGACCGTCCATGTCGGCCATTGGTCGTGCCGGTCGTGCCTTACGGTTCGAGCAGCGCATTACCGTAAGATCGTGGAACACAAGCGCATGCGCAGTGCGTACCGGAGGGCCCATCGTACCGTATCAGATGTGCAAAAACGGTTCCCTAAAACTCTCTAATGTCAAACATACAGCAGACTCGATCGACGTGCGAGTGACGAGAGGAGAGTCCGCCACCAACGAAGCCACGACGGGCTAGCACCGAACCCATTCCCCCGCACCACGGTCCACCCCACCTCTCACAACTTCGAAAATGATAAGAGCGAACGAGGGGGAAAACTGTCCCTCTATCCCGAAAACAAGGTCAACCTATTCATGCGGAAAGGGTCCACTTCGAAGAAAAGGTCGGGGCATCCTGTTCTGAGTCAGCAAGGCGCGCCTAGCTGGGCTTTGCTTGTAGGCGACGTCGAGGAAATCACAGGCGAGTTCGGCGGGTCCATGCTTCTTTTTTCGCTGCCTGAAATCATGATGCGTGCGAACATCCCGGAGAAAAACTTCAGAGTGCCAAAATAGCAAAAGTTTGGCTTTGGATCGTCAATTAAAGTGGATTTTGGATTGTAAAACAAGGTTGCCAAACGCAAGTCTCGAAAGATCACGCGTGATCGCCGAGAAACCGCCAACCGCCTCTCGGTGTGTCTGAATGGGGTCGCGCTCGAACCGCATCCGCAACCGCTTCGCGAACGCGGATCCGCTTCCAGTGTGAATATTATGGCGCATTCACACTGGAAGCGGATCCGCGTTCGCGAAGCGGTTGCGGATGCGGTTCGCGAGCGACCCCATTCAGACACACCGAGAGGCGGTTGGCGGTTTCTCGGCTATCACGCGTTATCTTTTGAGACTTGCGTTTGACAACCCTGTTTTACAATCCAAAATCTACTTTAATCGATGATTCAAAGCCAAAATTTTGCTATTTTGGGCAGTGTTGCCGTTGGTGGCTACTTTGCGCCAAATTGGCTACTTTTGAGTAGGGATGCCGCGAACCACCCTAAGTTCGAATTCGAAAGGTTTCGATATTTTCGAACCGAACCAATGTTCTAAATCGAAAGGTTTTGATATTTTCGACCGTACGGTCGAAAATATCAAAACCTTTCGACCGTACGGTCGAAAATATCAAAACCACAAAATATCGTGGAGTTTCCAAATTCAAAAAGTTCGAAGCTTTCACGGTTTCTAAATGTTTGGGTTAGATTATTTCGAATATTGTTTTACTTGAGGTTCGAGAAATTCGAAGATTTCAAACTTTCCTAACTTAAAAATCGAGAGAATCGAATGTTTCGAATTTCTTTGGATCTGAAATTCGAAATATTCGACCGTTTCGAATTCTTATAAACATAAAGTTCGATGAACTCGAAGATTTCGAATTTCTTTCTACATAAAGTTCGAAAAGGTCGAAAGTTTCGATTCTCTTTCAGGGCTAATTTTGAAGAAAAAAACTTCTAAGGTTTCCAATTTCTTTGAAGTCCAAGTGCACAAAGTTCGAGGTCCGGTTTTAATGTTCCGCCACAGTTTCAGTTTCAAATAACGTTTTCACGCCTCACTGGTTTTCGCGAAATCAGGTTTAGAAAAGTTCGGGTGTGATATTTAGACTGCGCGAAGTTGGTCAGGCAATAAAATGAGACGACGAGTTTCCCGGATGTGTTGGAATATTTGCCAGCGCAGAGTGACGTTTGACCATAGATCAGTAATATTGACCGCCAGCCCGGGGTGGTCATTAACGTGCATCACAAAGTAGTGATCACACGAACGCACTGTTTAACGATACTCATCCAGTTTGAAACGGCCAGGGGCAGGCAGGTGGTTGAGGCTCAGAAAAACCTTGAAGCGATCTGGCAAACTGCCTCCTTACCCCCTTGCACGCTGGTATTAATCCGATCGAACGCCGCCCAAGTGACGCTGGCATATAGTAAGTTTAGTTTGTACATAATGCAAAACCCTGAGACTGGAAATGAAATTTGAAAGACGAAGTGTAAGAAGACAGAAAAAAGGGGACAGGATAACGCCTCAAACTCAGCTCTGGGAATGAAATTTGAAAGAAAAAGTGGAAGAAGACAGAAAAAAGGGGGCAGGACAACGTCTCAAATTCAGCTCAGGGCAACGTCCCAAACTCAACTCAGCTGAAACGTCAGCTCAGGATAACGTCTCAAACTCAACTCAGCTGAGTTCGAGACGTTATCCTGTCCCCTTTTTTCTTTCTTCTTACACTATTTCTTGCGAATTTCATTCCCAGTCTCAGGATTTTGCATCATGATCAACATATATCAGCTCGCTTGCACCTTGACAATTTTTTTGTTTGCAATTGCTTTGGAGGTTTATTTTCCGGGACGGAAGAAACGCCGAGCAAAAAGCACAGAAGCTTATACAACTTGAGGTCGAGGAGCGTTCTACCGTACCAATGGCGTCGGAAGAGGACTCAATTACACTTGATGTAGGACCATTTATTCAAGTTGATTAACGCTGTACACAGCCTCAGTTTATCACTTCGTATGACGATTCTTGTTTTTAGAAAAAATGGTGGCGACATTTTTGGCACCAAGACAAATAAAAAGGCTCCTTTTGGCTACTTTCACCAACCGCCCAACGGCAACACTGATTTTGGCACTTGAAGATTTTTCTTTGGGACGTTCGCACACATCACGAGTTCAGGCAGCGAAAAAAGAAGCATGGACCCGCCAAACTGGCCTGTGATTCCCGCGACTTCGCCCAGAAGCAAAGCCCAGCTAGGCGCGCCTTGCTGACTCAGAACAGGATGCCCCCGACCTTTTCTTCGAAGAGGACCCTTCCCGCATGAATAGCTGACCTTGTTTTCGGGATAGAGGGCCAGTTTTCCCCCTCGTTGTTCGCTCTTATCATTTTCGGAGTTGTGAGCGGTGGGGTGTAGGTGCCTTCATGTGCGCTTCGCATAGAGTGATGCCAACTGCCTGTTTCCCCTTCTCACACCCTCTTCCACCGCCATTTTGTTCCTCTCATTGTTTCCCCGTGCGCCGGAAAGTGGCCTTTGTGTCCATCGGTCCTCCCATCCGAGGGGGAAAATGCTAATCCTCCCTCCGGGGGTTCCACAACGCTGCTCCGAACTTGTGAGATAAGGTGCTTGTTTCCGGGAGGGTTATAAGTCCCACGGATTATCGTCGAGAAACAAAATGGCTGGTGGTTTGTCGGCGAGTGGTATTACAAAGGGTGGCATCACCCTAGCAAAGCGCACGTGAAGGCTCCCTAGTGGGGTGGACCGTGGTGCGGGGCAATGTGTTCGGTGCTATAATAGGTTACAAGTCAAGAAGGTAGCGGCAAATGCCTCTCAAAGGGAATCATATATCTCTCCGCCACCTCACAATCCAATAGCGTCCCATCGTTTCCGTGACGTTGCGGCCAACGCGCGAGGAGGGTCGTGCCTTTCTGTACATATTTGCTTTATCTCTCGACTTTGACTTAACATTGTGGAAGCCACGAGAGGGAGATTAAGTCTTCCCCCTTCCGATGGAAACAAAGACGACTTTCGGGGATTAGCTTCCCCCTCCGATTGATACAAAGGCTGCTTTCAGGGGCTCGGTTCCTTCTCCGATGAATACAAAGGTCGCTTTCTTAAAAAGTGGGGTCTGAGACCAGTTGGCACCACTCTGTGGCCATTATCTATCCATTGAAGCGGAACAAGGAGCGTTTCCAGTGAACTCTTCTTTCGATTGCGGAGGGATTTGAAACCGGCGCACCACGCTTGTGGGAGGAGCTTCTCCTACCTTCTTAAATTGTAACCGACTATAGCCGGTCGTGGCTTCGTTGGTGGCGGACTCTCCTCTCGTCACTCGCACGTCTATCGAGTCTAATGTTTGTTTGATATTAAGCTCAAATAAACGCCGTATGGATTGCCTCTGCATCGTCTGGTACGTGCACTTTATTCCTTGAGTACGTTCCCTTTATTAATTTTGTTAGTAGTAATCGTTACAGGTCGAGCTAGCGTAGGTACCCAGCCCGCTCCGCGGTAGTGCGTTGGCTACGCAATCAGGCTCACGACGTCTCTATCGGCCGTGGTGGTCATACACGGTGGCGAAAGCTTTCAATAGTTCACGGGACTATCTTAGTGGGTAGAAAAGCTGACATTTCGGTCAATCAGGGGCGGGTTCCGACGTTCTACGGGCAGAAACTAACAAGGCAGCCAGCTTCCGGCTGTCGCACCCGGAATAATAAACAAACTCTTACCCGAACCAAATCACCGGTACGAAGCCCGTTAAAATTTCGAGTCAATTTTTTTTTTTTTTTTTTGCGGCGGATTTAAGTGACAGACATGAACATCACGTTTCTCCGTTGATTTGTCTGCTGTAATGCTAGTACTACAGCGCCTTGGAGGCCTCACCATCGACAGGTGCCATCTTTTTTCAAAAGTCGCTGACGTCACGTCAGCGTCGCGTTGTGATTGGTTGCCGCTTTGCGGTTCGTGAACGCGGTTGGGAGAAATCGGTCCCAAAGCGGTTGGCAAAAACGCGCTCAAACCGCTCGATCTCAGCCGCTTTGCGGTTGAGAACGCGCGGATCCGCTTCGCGTTTGCGGATCCGCGCGTTCTCAACCGCAAAGCGGCTAGAATCGAGTGGTTGGAGCGCGTTTTTGCCAACCGCTTTGGGACCGATTTCTCCCAACCGCTTTCACGAACCGCAAAGCGGCAACCAATCGGAACGCGACGCTGACGTGACGTCAGTGTTTTTTCAAACAAGATGGCACCTGTCGCTGGTGAGGCGTCCAAGGCGCTTAGTCCTAGCGTTGCAGCAGACAAATCAACGGAGAGACGTGATGCTCACGTCCGTCACTTGTAATCCGCCGCGAAAAGAATTGACTCGTAATTTTAACGGGTTTCGCACCGGTGATTTGGTTCGGGTAGGAGTTTGTTTATTATTCCGGGTCCCACAGCCCGAAGCTCTCTCCCTTGCTAGTCTCTGCCCGTAGAACGTCGGAACCCGCCCCTGATCGACCGAAATGCCAGCTTTTGTACCCACTAAGATAGTCGCGTGAACTATTGAAAGCTGTCGACCCCGTGCATGACCACCGCGAAGGCCGATAGAGACGTCGTGAGCCTGATTGCGTAGCCAACGCACTACTCCGGAGCGGGCAGGGTACCTGCGCTAGCTCGACCCGTAATGAGCACTACTAACAAAAGAAATAAAGGGAACATACTGAATAAATAAAGTGTACGTATCAGACGATGCAGAGGTGATCCATACGGCGTTTATCTGAGCTTAATGTCAAACAATCAGTAGACTCGATCGACGTGCGAGTGACGAGAGGAGAGTCCGCCACCAACGAAGCCACGACCGGCTATCACGAAACACATTCCCTCGCACCCCGGTCCACCCCACCCGGAGCCACCGTTCACAACTTCGAAAATGATAAGAGCGAACAACGAGGGAGGACAACAAGGTCAGCTATTCGTGCTGCAAAGGTCCACTTCGAAGAAAAGGTCGGGGGCATCCTGTTCTGAGTCAGCAGTTGGGGGCAGCTGTCTGAGTCAGCTTGTAGGCGAAGTCGAGGGAAGCACAGGCGAGTGTTGCGGGTCCATGTCTTCTTTTTCGCTGCCTGAACTCGTGATGCGTGCGAACATCCAGAAGAAGTGATGGCCTGTAGCTGAGCCGGTTGGTTATCCATGCTTACTGATTACCAGCTGAACGTTAGGAAAAGCGACGGAGAGAGAAAGATACACACTGCTGGACTAGCAACCATTTTAATAAACTTCCTTTTCCTCAACCTCATCCTAAAAGGGTAGCTTCTTCTTCTTCAGTAAGAGCTTAGACAGAAACTTCCTTTTTCTCCCCACGAACCGTGGTGTTTTCCTCTTCTTCGACTTTCGGATCTTGCAAAACTTCCTTCATTTTGTCTTTTATATTTCCGGCGGTGTCACTTTCGTTTTACTCGGTCGGATCTTGGAGTCAAAAGGTCCCAACTTGGTTCATCCGAGGGGCCGCTCTCCTCAGATACATTTTTTCTTTGGGCAAGAGCGCGATGGAGGCAACACTCACGCATTCTCCCTCCCGCTCCTCAATTGCCAGCGCCTCGAGGAGCTCCCTTCCAAGCTGCTTTCGGTGTTTTGCTACGACGGTAATGTTTGTGAAATCAGGAGCACATTTGCAGTCCCGACAATGTGCCGAAAGGTGGCCCGCCGACGTTATTGCGGCCACAGAGGCTGCATGTTCTCTGGTGCGGTCGTTTATGCACCTCCCTGTTTGCCCTATGTAGCTTTTGCCACATGACATAGGGATCTTGTAAACAACTCCTTTTTCGCATGGGGCGTAGGGTGTTCGATGCGCAGTGCTGCAGGTCGTCGTCCCGTTCTGGGCGGTGTTCCGGCTCACCCTACGGCACATGGCGTACGCCTTGTTGGGGGCGGAGCACAAAACGTGGATGCCTTGTCGGCCGGCGATCTTTTTTAACCGATGAGTAATGCCGTGAACATATGGGACCATTACGAAAGGCTTTGGGGGTTTCTTTTGCGTTGTTTGATTTTTCTCAGGATTTTGTCGCATTTGCTTACAAGTTTCTCACATATCGGTACGAGGAGGGTACTCGAGTACCCGGAATCCTGGAGTCGACCCAGCTGTCTTTGAAAGCTGCGCCCCACCTTATGAGGGCAGGACTTCTGTAGCGCCGAGACTAGAGCTTTGGACGGACAGACGGACAAGGCTAGACCCTAAGGAGCTTCGCCCCTAAAACCAAGTGGCGCGGAAATTTAGGCTCTAAGGAGGTTTATTGTCAGGCATAATTTTTGACGTACCGCTCATAACACTTTTTTGTGAACCAGATATTTTAATACTGCTTTATGTGCATCGTTTCAGTTTGAACTTTTCGGTGTATGAACATTTCAATACACGATTGTTTTTGTGTCGGAAAGTTTCAAGGAACCGAGCTTTTGTCATAAAGTGCAGGCTTATGCGTAAGGACATATCAGACTCGAATATTTTTGTGGAAGCACACCAGAATGTCCACGCGTAAGGTTAAAAGCCGAAATATATGACAAGTCAGAGGACTCCATGCGTGTGTAACTGACGTACGCGAAACACTTGGTGGTTCGAAGCGGCCGGTTGCTGACAAGTTGTCCGTGCATTATTCTCGCGGCTACGCATTTACGTAAACCTGACAAAATTGGTGTCCAAGAGGACTACGTCATAATTGCGCGATGCACAAGCGTTTGAAATTAAAGCGCGCTTTAGAGCCTAATCCGAAATTCCGAGGTTAAATTTCTGTTTTCATGCTCTGAGCTATCTTTTACTGCGGCAGATACCCAGATTGAAAAGTTACAACCGGCTATATGAAAACAATATATTGGGGCACATGGTAGTCAAGTGAACCTATTCGAAATTTGTCTTTCGTTGTTTTGTTTCTGTTATCACACGGGAACACTGCCGGTCGTTGCTTAGGACTAGCATATAATCGAACTTGTCTCATGCAAAAGGTAATAGTTAATTTCGAGTTACTCTTCATTAGATACGTCATGGAGCTGCGAGCTCAGCTTTTCCGGTAATTCGTGCAAGCGTGTCCGGCCCTTATATACAACTAGGAAGTTTCTCCTGGGTTCGCGTCATCGCGTCAATAGGCGCCTGGGCGGCTCTACGGTGTATCGAAGAGCCGCCCAGGTGCCTCTTTGCTCAATCAAGCGCAAGGACGTAATCAATAAAAGCTTTGCGTCTGACGTCATCGTTAGTGGATCCCCACCAAATAACGTTGATTCCGACCCAACAACTAGCGGCAAACACGCTCGACGAGAGTGACCGCAAAGCGGCAGACGCGTCCGTCTTGGTGTCACCACGTGATAGCGTCGCGTTCCTTGGAAGACGCTGCAAGATGCGCTAACCACCATTCTGACGCAAGTAGGTGGGGCTGCCTGGATTCACCAGCAATTACCGATGAGAAGGGGCCTTGTCTTCTAGGTGGTACACACGGTTTGCTCAATTACCCAGGTAGCAAGGAGCATGCTGCAAGTGTAGTTACACGCGCTGCACGTGCTGGAATCCTCAACGGTAGCGTGTTCCCGCGTTCCCAGATCCCAGAACGTGGCCCGTGTCTCATCGTGCTTCGGCAATTCTTTTCAACCATGAACTAGTGAAGATCGACTCTGAGTGTGTGGTCGTATGGCTATGCACAACCACAAACGGAGCACTGCATTGAAGATGTAGCGAGATTTTTTTTTTTGTAAAAAATTAAATAAAAGCGCATGACCAAACGCCAGAATTTGACGGTTCCAGTCATAAACCAAAGAGCGGCGAAACAAAGCGTCCAGTACAACGTAAATTACAGTGGTGGTTGCCAGCGTAATCTACGGAAAGCAGTATCGATTTTAATGCGTATTAATTTATGAAACCGGCCTGAAGCGGTCCGGAACTCGTTCGAACAACCACGCTATGTGGCTTTCCGGATCTCGACCATCTAAAAAGTTTACGAAGAGCACGACTACGGCGCATCTTCGCATTTTACTTTGAAAGGGTACTTGTGTGGGGCGTCACACTGTATCCCTTAGGGTAGTGCCCAGATGCGCAGTAACAGATTTGATGACAGTTTTTGAGCTCATAGAGAAAAAAGAAAATCAGCAAGTGTTTATCTGCGTTGAGAGCCTCGCGCATTGCGCACTTCGGCTCCTGTGTCGTTATATATCCAGCGTGGGCGAAGTGGATTTAACTTACTTTAAACTGACCGCATAAATCGGTTTCTTAACTTATCGCGCTGCGATTTACTACAGAGGTGCCTGAAGTTGGTGGAAGCTTTCGCTAAAATCGTGGAAAGATTGTCTCACCCCAGTAAGTCAAGAAAAATCAAAAACTATGTTTGCATTATACTTTGCAGGTACACTAAAAAAAAGTTTCATTGTGGCACTTATTTGGGCAAAACGAAGTAAATAATAGGTAAGTCAATTATATTTTTTTTCCACTTCACAAGTTTTTCAATTGTAGTAAAATAGATAAATGGGCTAGTTGGTACATCACTGAATGGAAAGCGCCGAATAAACAAGGACGAAGAAGGGGACAGAGACGAAGCGCACTCACAACTAAAGGTTTATTGAAACAAACATTGACTATTAATACCGTCTATCAGGGTGGGGGCTCAAAAAGAAAAACTCTTTATCTGTTAGGTGCAGTGACGGTGCACTAATACACAGACTCTCCCCGTGCTCTCTTATGCGGAATGCCTCATGTATTTCTCGCGCTGTTTTGTTTGCGTATCTGCCCAGAACTGTTGTTTTTTTTTTTCCGATTCCGGGCCACATGGGCACCTATCACAGTGCACCGCAAGATTGCCCGACGGGGACCGTTTCCTTCATATATGAGAGGATAGAGTACGCTGAAGTTTGAACCCTAGGTTCAAACTTTGGACCTAGGGACCACGCCCCCTTTTTGGCCGTTTTTGATGGGAGAGAGTGTGTGTAATTAAAATAACTCACGAAGTAATCCGATTCCTGAAATGCTCCCCTGGATTCTAAAAATAGACCAAATCTGCTATCATATGTGTGGGGTTAGTACGCTGAGGTTCAAACCCTAGGCGCCTGAGCGCGGCGCCTTTGCCCATATTTTCGGACACGCTCCCGTTTTGACCGTTTTTGATGGGAGAGAGTATGTTCTAATTAAAATAACTCGCGATGTAATCCGATTCCCGAAATATCCCATGGGTTCTAAAAATAGACCAAGGCTGGTTAGAGTGCGCTTAGGTTCGAACCCTAGGTGCCGGAGCGCGGTGCCTTTGCCCATATGTTTGGACCACGCCGCCTTTTTGGCTGTTTTTGATGGGAGAGAATATGTCTAATTAAAATAACTCGCGAAGTAATCTGATTCCCGAAGTGCTCTCCTGGATTCTAAAAATAGACCAAGCCTGCTATCATATGTGTGGGTTTAGTACGCTGAGGTTCGAACCCTAGGTGCCGGAGCGCGGCGCCTTTGCCCATATCTTCGGACACGCTCCCGTTTTGACCGTTTTTGATGGGAGAGAGTATGTTCTAATTAAAATAACTCGCGATGTTATCCGATTCCCGAATTATCCCATGGGTTCTAAAAATAGACCAAGGCTGGTTAGAGTGCGCTTAGGTTCGAACCCTAGGTGCCGGAGCGCGGTGCCTTTGCCCATATGTTTGGACCACGCCGCCTTTTTGGCTGTTTTTGATGGGAGAGAATATGTCTAATTAAAATAACTCGCGAAGTAATCCGATTCCCGAAATGCTCTCCTGGATTCTAAAAATAGACCAAGCCTGCTATCATATGTGTGGGGTTAGTACGCTGAGGTTCGAACCCTAGGTGCCGGAGCGCGGCGCCTTTGCCCATATCTTCGGACACGCTCCCGTTTTGACCGTTTTTGATGGGAGAGAGTATGTTCTAATTAAAATAACTCGCGATGTTATCCGATTCCCGAATTGATCCCATGGATTCTAAAAATAGACCAAGGCTGCTATCATATATGAGCGGTTAGAGTACGCTTAGGTTCGAACCCTAGGTGCCGGAGCGCGGCGCCTTTGCCCATATCTTCGGACACGCTCCCGTTTTGACCGTTTTTGATGGGAGAGAGTATGTTCTAATTAAAATAACTCGCGATGTAATCCGATTCCCGAAATGCTCCCATGGATTCTAAAAATAGACCAAACCTGCTATCATATGTGTGGGGTTAGTACGCTGAGGTTCAAACCCTAGGCGCCAGAGCGTGGAGCCTTTGCCCATATTTTCGGACACGCTCCCGTTTTGACCGTTTTTGATGGGAGAGAGTATGTTCTAATTAAAATAACTCGCGAAGAAGCTCACTGGAAACGCTCCTTGTTCCGCTTCAATGGATAGATAATGGCCACTGAGTGGTGCCAACTTGTCTGCGACCCCCACTTTTTAAGAAAGCGACCTTTGTATTCATCGGAGAAGGAACCGAGCCCCTGAAAGCAGCCTTTGTATCAATCGGAGGGGGAAGCTAATCCCCGAAAGTCGTCTTTGTTTCCATCGGTAGGGGGAAGACTTAATCTCCCTCTCGAGGCTTCTACAATGCTAAGTCAAAGTCGAGAGATAAAGCAAATATGTACAGAAAGGCACGACCCTCTTCGCGCGTTGGCCGCAACGTCACGGAAACGATGGGACGCTATTAGATGCGGAGGTGGCGGAGGGATATATGATTCCCTTTGAGGGGCATTTGCCGTCACGTTCTTGACTTGTAACCTACTATAGTTGGTACATCACTGAATGGAAAGCGCCGAATAAACAAGGACGAAGAAGGGGACAAAGACGAAGCGCACTCACAACTGAAGATTTATTGAAACATACATTGACTATTAATACCGTCTATCAGGGTGGGGGCTCAAAAAAAAAAAAACTCTTTATCTGTTAAAGGGGCACTCAAGTGGTTTTTGAGTTCGTGTTTTGATGATGACAGCTGAATTTAGACCCCCTAAGTATCCCTAAAAACCAAAAAATATAGTCATACGGTGATTATTTCTTTAATAAAAATGTAATTGAAGGTCGCCAAACCTCGGATCCACCCGAAAACGAAACCACTCTCATTGGTCCTCGCACGCTTATCAAAAGGATCTCGGGCCAATGGCGTTGGAAGACGTTCCGTCGCGCAGTGATCCCGAGGTAGCCGCATCGGCCGAACCTCTTTGTCATTCGAGCTTCGATCATGGCGGGGTTCTCTACGCTCGAGGACCTGACGCCGTTAGAGGTTGAAATTCTTCGGCGGACAGCCGACCTGGGGATGATTTCCTATGACGCCACTTCGACGTGCGATGTGGACGATAGCAGCGCTTCGGAGTCATGTTTGGGTTCCGAGGACGGCGAAACGCAGACCTTTTCGGGCATTCTTGGATTTGCGGTTGGGGCAAGTCGTAACCGAACCAACGTTTGACATCGGAGCGTTACCTCTGGTACGTGATGTCAAACGATGTCGCCACTTTGCCTTTCGCCTCGGGAGGACGGGGGAAGGGCTGGTTCAGACATGTGCAACGAGCGCGTACCTACGACTGCGTTTGTTGCGACCGGAACGACCGCTTTGCGCCGCGCGTACACACATCTGCAACCACTACAACAAGCGCAGCGGGTCGTCAGCCCCTCTAAAAAGGGGACGCACTGCTACTCAATGCCGTAACCAAATATAGACAGACAGTTGTCTATAGCCTAAAGCTTTATTATTATTTTTTCTTGATAGGCTTGCAGGGTACAGTGGATGAAAAAAATAAAATAAAAAGATGCAGTACACCGTCTTGGACGATCACGACTCTAATACACGACATTGCAATAGTACAAATATCGCCACACGCCTTTTCTACGATTATAAAAGACAATGTAATCTTAGCAGTGATATAGCAACGTAGAAATATGATTTCGTGATCAGATAGACGTTGCGAGCGTTCAGGATTGCTAACACTAATCACTTCTCTCCGGTAATGAAAACGCGTGAAAATTCGCATCCGAACCCTAGGTGCCAGAGTGCGACACCTTTGCCCATATTTTTGGACCACGCCGTCTTTTTGGCGGTTTTTGATGGGAGAGATTATGTCTAATTAAAATAACTCGCGAAGTAATCCGATTCCCGAAATGCTGTCCTGGATTCTGAAAATAGACAAAGCCTGCTATCATGTGTGTGGGGTTGGTACGCTGAGGTTCGAACCCTAGGTGCCGGAGCGCGGCGCCTTTGCCCATATTTTCGGGCACGCTCCCGTTTTGACCGTTTTTCATGGGAGAGAGTATGTTCTTATTAAAATAACTCGCGATGTAATCCGATTCCCAAAATGCGCCCATGGATTCTAAAAATAGACCAAGGCTGCTATCATATATGAGAGGTTAGAGTACGCTGAGGTTCGAACTCTACGTGCCAGAGCGCGGCACCTTTGCCCGTATTAAAACTCGCGAAGTAATCCGATTCCCGAAATGCTCTCCTGGATTCTAAAAAAAGACCAAGGCTGCTATCATGTATGAGAGGTTAGAGTACGCTGAGGTTTGAACCCTAGGTGCCGGAGCGCGGCGCCTTTGCCCATATTTTTGGACCACGCCGCCTTTTTGGCTGTTTTTGATGGGAGAGAGTATGTTCTAATTAAAATAACTCCCGATGTAATCCGATTCCCGAAATGCTCTCCTGAATTCCAAAAATAGACCAAGCCTGCTATCATATGTGTGGGGTTAGTACGCTGAGGTTCGAATCCTAGGTGCCGGAGCGCAGCGCCTTTGCCCATATTTTCGGATACGCTCCCGTTTTGACCGTCTTTGATGGGAGAGAGTATGTTCTAATGAAAATACTCGCGATGTAATCCGATTCCCGAAATGCTCCCATGAATTCTAAAAATAGACCAGGCTGCTATCAGATATGAGAGGTTAGAGTACGCTGAGCTTCGAGCCCTACGTGCCGGAGCGTGGCGCCTTTGCCCAATATTTTCGGACACGCTCCCGTTTTGGACCGTTTTATGGGAGAGATATGTCTAAGTAAAATAACTCGCGAGGTAATCTGATTCCCAAAATATCTCCATGGATTCTAAAAGTAGACCAAATCTGCTATCCTATGTGTGGGTAAGTACGCAGAGGTTCAAACCCTAGGCGCCTGAGCGCGGCGCCTTTGCCCATATTTTCGGAAACGCTCCCGTTTTGACCGTTTTTGCTGGGAGAGAGTATGTTCTAATTAAAATAACTCGCGATGTAATCCTATTCCCGAAATTTTCCCATGGATTCTAAAAATAGACCAAATCTGCTATCATATGTGTGGGGTTATTACGCTGAGGTTCGAACCCTTGGTGCCGGAGCGCGGCGCCTTTGCCCATATTTTCGGACACGCTCCCGTTTTGACCGTTTTTGATGGGGGAGAGTATGTTCTAATTAAAATAACTTGCGATGTAATTCGGTTCCCGAAATGCTCCCATGAATTCTAAAAATAGACAAAATCTGCTATCATATGTGTGGAGTTAGAACGCTGAGGTTCAAACCCTAGGCGCCTGAGCGCGGCGCATTTGCCCATATTTTCGGACACGCTCCCGTTTTGACCGTCTATGCTTGCTGGGTGGAGCGCACCACCTGCAGCCATTTTTTCATAGTAGCTAATGAATGGGACTCTATAGGAGAAATGGGGAAAACTGCAAATGGCATGGGACTCTGGGGCCCCAACTCTCACTCCACCTCATTTCTCACGTCCATGGCCGCGCTTGCTTGGTGCCAGGGACAAACGGTGAGGCTGGCCGGCGACCACGGACGTGAGAGGCGCAGGCCTGGGACGTGAGAGGTGATGCTGACCGGCCTCACCGTTCGTCTCTGGCCTGCGCCTCCACCAACACCTCCAGGGGTTTCCCCAGGAATTGAAATTAGGGGGCGTCTATATTTTTAAGGGGTTTAGGGGGGGCATTCAGAATGGAGGAGTCGTTGTGAGTTGAGGGGGTGCGTTCGGAAAAACGAGCTGGTGTAAACCACCATAGGGGGGGGGGGGGGGGGGGGGGAGATCACTGATGACCTCTCACGTCCGTGGGCTGCGCCACTCACGTCCGTGGCCCCCGGCCAGCCTCACCGTTCGTGCCTGGCACCAAGCAAGCGCGGCCATCGACGGGAGAGGTGGGGCCTCAGAGCGGCGCCTTTGTCAATATTTTCGAACCACTCCCCCTTTTTGACTGTGTTTGATGGGAGAGACCATGTTCCGACTAAAATAACTCGAGAAATGAAGCGATTTCCTAAATGTTCTCCGGGATTCATAAAATGGACCAAGTCTGCTATCATATGTGGGGGGTTAGAGTACGCTTAGGGTAGAACCCTAGGTTCCTCAGAGCGGCGCCTTTTCCTAATATTTCCGGACCACGCCCCTTTTTGGACCGTTATTTAGTGCTGGGGTTCAGCGGCGCCACCGGCACCTATTGCTTCACACAAGGGAATGCATGCAACTTTATAGGAAAAATGGTAAAAACTGCAATCTCTTACCTTAGTAAGCTGTTCTCGACGATAAGATTTTTATGTATTGCGGGAATGAAAGTTAATATTGTCGTCGCAAATATCAACAGCGATACAATACCAATATATTTTAATAACTGCTTTGTGGTTGAGGGTCGAGGGTTGCGACTTTGTTGGGTGTAAACTGTGATGCGGTTGAATAAGAAGGGTTGCCGAGAGACAATGTGGAGTCGCTCCTGATCTGGACGTCATCACAGGCGAGCAAGCGATTAGTTGGCCTTTACTGAAGACATTTGCATCGTTTCGGGAGCTTGCACAAACTACTGCTGGGGCGAGCCTTTGCTTTGAACTTCAGTGAGGCTTCTCTGACGAATTAAAGCTCGGAGCGCGTCGTTCATTTGTTGAACGTGTCATTTATTTAGCAACTGAAGCAAGCGAAGCCGGCACAATCGGTGGTGCTCTGGCACTTTATAGCTTTTAAATCTACGTTCGAATACTTGAAATTTACCGATTTTATCTCCACACACCTGATATAAAGATCGCATCACATCATAAAGTAGTTGCCTTTGAGCACTGTGTACAAACTTCAAGATTACTATTGTTTTGTGTTTCTCCCTTAGACTTGCGTGTATCACCTGGGGTCAAGCAATGGCCACCTGTGGCGCTACCGACGTTCCCCTGATCCGCAATTCAGCCTACTATACGCCGTTTACGCTGAGACTAGAAGCTCCGCCTTCAGTGCGAGCTTACTGCTTTTGCTCACACAAGTGTGAACGCGCAACGCGGAGCTAAAGCATTGCGGAAGCCAGCGAGCTTGCGCTGAAGGCGGAGCTTCTAGTCTCAGCTTAGGGGTGAACGGAGTATACAACAGACACCTGTGTTGCCACTACTGCCGAGAAGCTGACATGCAAAGCGATCATCTTGCGCGTGTCACGCGCGCGGAGCGTTTTCGCTGAAAACACAACCAAAGGCAACAGCTCCCGCGGCTCGCGCGGTTTCGCGTTTAGGCGATCAATTTCATGTGTGTAATCGCCACTGTGCCCAGGAAGGGGGGATTGGTGGCCGAGTGGGCTAGCGCACACGGCGCACACCAGCTCGGAGCACGTGGAGCGAATGCTCGCTCTGCAGAACCCAGGGATCCTGGGTTCAATCCCCACCCCTGCCCGTTTCGATCTGGATGAGCATCGTACCGGCGTGCGGTCGTGTATCACTACTGCGTGGTGCACGCTAAAGACCCCAGGCTAGCAGTTGTAATGCACTGGCTAAATTGCTCATCTACAGCGAGTGACTCGTCGCAACTTTAAATGGCTGACCAACTACACGCTGTATATATTAGCCCCGAGAGCGAACACAAGCGTCGCTGTGGTCGGCCTTCTACGATTGGCCGAACGCTGACTATGACGTAGGAAAGGGGATTTATCATTGACGAAATAAGAGGAATGAAAGAACTTTAATTTTGACGGTGTTGGCAGTGATCCTTTGAGAGTGCAATGATTTCAAGCTTCCACCATGCTATTTACAAACACCATCGAACTTGTTGTTTGCAAGGTAATGACGTCACAACGGGGAACCATAGGAGGGCGCCACCAAAACTTCTCGCCGCTAATATCCCCACAACCACAATTATTTTGTGTCCAGGAAGCGTGTTACAGCACAGCTCATAACACGCTGCTCATTTTGAGTCTTGAGTATGCCCAAAAGATTAAGATAAATTTCAATTAATGATATTATGGACAAATTTAAAAAACTCGTTCAAGAACGGGTCCTCAAAAATGTATGCACACGTACACTTAAAACACACATCATTATTATAACTGCATGGCTGAAATCCGCGTAATCAATGTTTTTCGTGTGCGTGGCGTTAGTGCTGCTTGATATAAATTTGTTTTACCTTGATTTGAGAAATTAGATGTAATATCGTATCTGCCTTACAAAAAATGCTTTTACCTCCGGGAGAAACATTCTTGCTCCTCCGTAAAAAGAATTCGTATTTCATTTATATTTTTTATTCAGGAACCCCAGGTTCGAACCCCGGGGTTTGGCAACTATGTGCTAGGAATGAATGATGCACATCTATTATGTACTATTTATGGTAATATTAATTCAATTACTTCGTCATTATGCGCGAGAAAAAGCTTTTTACTGCTCTAAACAGCCCTGAATTCATTTGGAGAGCCCTGCCTTTTGTTCTTTTAATGACCATGGCACTTTGCAGAGTTAACAAATCTAGCAGAAAATAGTACCATGATGTAGCTGGAGAACTGGAACTTATACACCTTTTCTGCGTGGGCGCCGCCATCTTCACTTCTGGCACTTCCGGTATGCGTGAAAACATCGCTTTCTTCTCGCCTCGACAGTAGAACGTGTTAACATTTTAATTGCAACCGTAAGTCGTTCTTGTTATGACCCTTCTATACTTTTTTACTTGTTCGGTGTTGTTATCTCTTGCTTTTTTTTTGGAACGCATACCGGATATGGGGACAACGTGGCTGGGTCCGAGGCTAAACGAAAAAGGTGTATATAGCCGTAGAGAGCAACTCGGGATACGGAGTGGTTAGTTTGTAAATCGAGTTTGAACTCAAATATTTCTCCGTAAATCACTGTAATACAATAAGGATAATGCATTTTTTTTTCCGGTTGCCAGTTGGCTCTATTTATCTTAAACATACAGTCCTTAAATTTAGCACAATGAACAAAAACGGTATCTATTAAAAGGTTCGCTGAGAGCAAAATAATGCGCCGCTTAGAATTTCTTGAAATAAAAAATATCTAGTTCGTCCTATTGAGTTACGGGCCGTCCCGCCACCGCTGCCAATAGATGGCGCAAGTAGTGTCGGCGCGCTCCTGTCCCGGAATCCTGGGTATGCGGCATGCAGGGGTTTATGGAAGTAGTCTATTCAGTTTCTCGCTTTATTTAGCGGGGTAGGTGAATTGGTGTGTAGGTCACGTGACATCAGGTCGCGTGACGTCAAACTCCCCGCTAAATTTAGCGGGAAAATTGACGTCCCGTGACACACACACACACACCAGTTTCCCCGCTAAATTTAGCGGAGAAATTGATGTCACGTGACCTGATGTTACGTGACCTATATGGAAATTTAGTTTCTCCTCACATTTAGGGTGAAAATTCACATCACATGACCTATACTAATTCAGTTTCCCGCTAAATTGAGCGGGAAATTCGACGTCGCGTGATGTCACGTGATGCTAGAACGTTTCACGTATGCAACGCAATTGCCCAGTAATGCAAAGCAACGTGTCGCGGCCGCTGAGGTGGCTTATCGCTTTAGTTTGTCAGCCACGTAACACTGACTCCAATCAGCTCCGGGGAGCTGTGATGCAAACATCGTCTTTAACACGTGACCAACGTCAGACGAGTGTTGTTTTTTCGGCAGGCATCGCGCGCTTCGTTTCGGTATCGATAGATTTCCGAAATAAAATTTCACAATGAATGACTCCAACTACGTGCTCGATACAGGATTTAAAAAAAAACCTGGGCTGGCCTTTAACATTGATTACCTTTTCAGTTAATTTAATTGAAACATCCTTTAACATTGATTGCCTAAAATTTCTTCAATATAACACAGATCTGGTTTAAAGTGCATGTTTAAAAAAGTAATTAGTGCATTGTGGGTAATCAGTCATATTTTAGTTATTTTCTGTCTTGAACATAATGTCAGCCTGGCCGTATAACTTATTTGCATAGACCGCATTTGTGCAGATTTCACCAATTTGCTTTTGGAAAAATCTGTTTTTTATAAAGAAAACACCCTGTATAATCTTGATGGAATGCCTGTGCAGCGCGTCTCTCTTGTGGAAGATATTGGCATGGGTATGGATAGTGCCTCAACGTTCAAAGATCGTATATCTTTTATTATGTGTAGCGCGATAAGAACATTCGGACTTGATTCACGCTTATCTTTCAATTCTGAGAACCCTTATAGCGTGAATATACTTTCCACTCTATAGTAAGGTCGCGACTTGAAATTCCGTTCGTGATATGAAATTCTCCATCAAAAACACACGAAATAAATATTAAACACGCTCACCAAAAAAAAAGAAAAGAAATTTCTATATAGTTTATCACAGGTATTTAGAATTGCATAATTATCATGACAATCAATATCTGCTAGAGAAATATTCTCGTTTAAATTCATTTGAATTAAAATCGCCACTTATTCCTATTTTTGCGCAAGTTTGCAAATAGAGTTATTGGCTTGGCTCATCTCTCTGTAACGTAAATTTTCATGCCAATTTTCGCTATTCTAGGCATTTAATTTTTTTTTCATTATATATATTCGCTCACCCTGAAATATTTTACCCTTTTCTCGGAGTCAGTCGCACTATAACCCTGTCACTAACTCCGGGTTTCGACATATGTACATTAGCCTCTGAGTTCCGCCACCTGTTTAGAAAGTCGACCTTTATTAAGCAATTGATATTTCTCTGTTTTGTAATATATTTGTTTTAGCGTGTCTTCAGTGTGATGCTGTATATAATTTCTTGGGGTGTTTTTTGTGGAAGTGCAACAATTAATGTCAATTGTGCTAGCTTTTGGGCAGTTTAAATAAAGATTTTCTTATTGTTTTTTTACCAATATTCACGTGTCTGTAGCGGCCGATACTACTGACGGACTCGCCGAACTCGTGATCTGGCCTAAGTCCTGCCTCTTTCAGCTTTGCAGAGGCTGCCTGCGCAACGAACGAGATGCTGCGAGATGCTGCATAGCTTAAACAAAATCAATGGGAGAAAAACCAAGGTTGAATAGCTAATAGAAGATTTGCCATGAGAACGTTCGAGACCTTAGGACAAAGGCGGATACTTTTTTTTTATATATGTCGTCTCTTTAAGTATTTCTGTATATTGTCTAGCGGAGGCCTGGTCATGCTCAGACATCGCGTCCCCCGACTAGTTTCCACTCGGGTTCACTGTGCATCGTCCAACCCGCGACGGAGCAGGGACGGAAAAAAAATGAAAGAGGCGTCCTGGTTGCCCTAGTGGAGAGTACTGAGTCACTTAGGCGTCCTAATTTTAAAAAGTGTCCCGAATCGATTTCGGTAGAAATTCGCTCCAAGCTCCGGGAACGAGTTCTTGATGTTTTTTTATTTTCCGCATCAGGTAAACCGAGACATATTTAATGTATACGTTAGCGATATAGCGGAAACAGCTAATGGAGAGAACTACCGTAGCTGTTTAATCCTAGGAGATTTTAATGTCTCGGGAATTACTTTGGAGAATGATAAAAACATTTACGTCTCAAACAAGTGCACTCTCCCTAATGACTTTGGCCGCTTTTTCAGGTTTAACTCAACACAACGCGATCCTTAATTATAAAGGTATATGTTCTCAATTTGTTTAATCTCAAACATTGATTATCCAAGTGTGACTTAGTGCAAAGTATCAGTTGTACCTATGGATAAGCATCATCCCGTACTAGAAGTAGCTCTCCCGATTTTGTCTGGCTTAAACAGCGCCGACTCTAATTATTTCATTTTCGCACAAAGTTTACAACACTGCTGCGGGGAACTATGCTAATCTGTAATATAATGTTTCTAAAGTTGACTTGGAATCAATTCTACGGCGCCACAATGTCGACTACAGTATTAGGTCGCCGAATTCACTAAAACAATTCAGGTTGGCATGGACATCTATATTCCACTGAAGACACATCGCCGGCCTAAATTCCCTTACTGGTTCTGCCCTGAGTTGAGGATACTATTAAATATAAAATATTTTTTTACATCAAAAGTACAGGAAATGTGGCCCCCCCAGAGTAGGAAATTGGTTTCAAGCGCTGCTCGCGACAATGCAAGTAAATTTTAAATCTGAACCGTCAGGCACATCGGGAAACGGTAAAAACAAATTTAACTCAAATTTCTAAATACAAGAGAGAGAGAGAGAGAGAGAGAGAGAGAGAGAGAGAAAAGAGAGAGAGAGAGAGAGAGAGATTTAGCAGTACATGGATTTCCGTTCCGCGAAAGTGAACAAACCAAAGATTATTACTTTATATATTTGGAAAAAACAAAATACGCCTGAGATTTTTGCCTACATATTTCAAGTCCGTCTACAGCGATAGCGTAAATTCTTTCTGCAATGCTACTTCCCGCACGTGGCCTGGCAATGCGCAGAGATCGATCACGATTTATGAGGACACGTTTTTGGAGTGTAATAAAAAACATTAATCTGAAGCAGTCGACTAGGCACGACAGATTACCATCAGCCATATTCAAAATTTATTGTAAATATTTACTCCAATAATATGTGACATATCTAACAACTAAGTTAAGACAGATGTTTTTCCATCAACGCGAAAATTTGCGGTAAACGTTCTGATTCATGATTCAGAAGAAGCGGGGATACATCAAATTATAGACACATTTTTCTCCTGTGCCCGCCTTCAAAACTTTTTAAAATGATCGTTCGCAGCTCTTTACTATTTTTTTTTTATTGAAAAGCCTTCTCATTCTTATAACACGGCTTTGTATCTGGCAGGCCGGCGACCATAAATCTGGAAGCTTATTTATCGAACTGTCGTATTTTATGCAATAAAGGCCAACTCGATGTTGTTTATTTTGACTTAAGCAAGGCTTTTGACCCATTGATTATAAATATCGAAGCTTTCTCAAAATCGACTCTGCGGACAGGTTCTCGAATGGTTTCAGAGTTACTTAACTGGACACGGAAGGTTTTGTTTGAGTTAACCATATAAATTCCACGGCATACAGAATAAACTCAGGCGTTCCTTAGTGCTCCTTTTACGCCCACTCCTATGTACTATTTTAGTTAATGATGCTTGCCATGTCGTCTCGCATCCATCCCTCTTACAGTATGCTGATGATATTCAAATATATCGCGAAATTTAAAATGTAGACGTCGGTACGAGGTTCCAAGACGACAGGAGTTCATTGAATGATTGGCGAAAGGCAAACAAGCTTTTTCTAAATTAATCTAAAACTAAAGCGATGACATTTCCTCAAAAACCTCAGAACGTCTGTATATCTTATTGTATTCGTGGAGATTTACTGTCTCGCGCGAGTCGCATAATATATCTCGGCGTTACATTGGATTTGATTTGATGACCACGCAAACGAAATAGTTGGAGGATATTTACGCGTCTTGGAAATAGCATAGCATGGTGTTTAACAAGGGAGTTTGACAACCCACTTGCCTTCATGACACTCTATTGCTTATTTAGTCGCTCCCAACTAGAATACCAGCCGTTTGTCTGGAATGGCATCTGCAGAACTAACTCGATAGAAATAAAACGTGAAAAAAATGCATCTTCGTGTTTAAACATCTGCATTTGAATGGGAATGAGCATCACCTGAACTATTAGGTTGTGCTGGGACGCGTGAACTTACTTACCTAACATCGACGTCGAAAGAAATCAAAATTGCTCCTTTTTTAAAACTCTGTATAATTTGATTGATCCTTCACAGCTCTTGTGTGAAGTGTGTATAAAGGTCCCGCGAGTGTCTATACGGCTCAAATCGTCATTTTACGCTGTTAGAAAACTTTGTCAGCTCCACTTAATATTTAAACTGTTAGAGTGTTGTAATTGTTCCAGCAAAGAACTGGATATTTTAACTGCTGCTGTCAGAAGTTTCATAAGCAGATTGAACGCCTGTTTGAGTCTACCTGGAGTTAAACAACACAAACTAAACGAACTCACATAAAACATACCTTTGAAAGAAGAAAACATACAATAGTGTCCATTTAGGCCTACAATAAGTGTATGAAACAATGAAACATAAAATGTAATTAAAACATTCCACATCTCAATAGTAAAAAAAAAAATCCGGATAGTTAACCCTCGTTTTCATTTCCAGAGGTGAGAAAAAAATGAACTAGCTATATTGCATAAATAAAAATAACATTTGAAAATTCCTGTGGACAGTTCATCGACAAAATATTGAGAGGAAAGATATTCCATAGAGGTGTAGCAGTCTAAAAAAAATCTGGTGGTAAAAGAACTCTTAAGGGTTCTTCCGCTTTTCTATATTTTGCATCCTAAAAAGGTTTTAGGCACCCGCTGAAAGAGTTCTTCGTGAAAAACCTTCTATGGGGGTGTTTTAAACTCTTTTTTTTCATGCGAAAGAGTTCTTCATCGCCCAGTTGCATTTCTAGTGCGCCAGGGGGCGATAACGCTTGAGGCAAAATCCTTCTTCCTTCACGAGCTGAAAGAGTCCTTGGGTGTCAAAGAACCTTTCAAAAATAATTTTTTTTTGTTTTTTTTTAGAGTGAGTTCTAAGGAAAATGGAGTACCATATATACGTCACTACGAAATTTCGGAAATCTAGTTTGGTGCTTGTCAGATTTTTTTTTAGCTCAAAATTACCTCGAACCGCTACTTTATTTTTTTTTTTTTTTCCAATAGCTTGCACGTCACTTCGGTCCCTTGTGAGGCAGGCGAAATCTTCCGACGCACTCTGAGAGGAGGAGTCCCCCACCCCGTGGCCCCTCCCAGCGAATGTGGCCCGAGCGCGCTCCCCGGCCGTACACGCCTCTCTTCAACGTCACCGAGTTTTCGCGGCGCCCACGCCGCCGGGCTCCGAGCGAGTATATAAAGGGGTCGCGTTCCCGGGCCCTTCGCGCAAGTCGCGGGCTGAATTTGAAACGAGTGCGTCGCTGCCAAAGAAAGGCGTACACCAAACGGGAGCGAGGCAGCTGACGATCGAAGCACCCTTTGAGCAAAACTTCGAACTGTGTCCGTCCCGTCTCGCTGACGCTGCCCCACCGGAGTCGTTCCAGAGGTTACTTCAGAAGCTGCCCGACGAAGTTGTCGTCTTGAGTCGGCGTGGTGGTCCAACAGGTGTGCCCTCCTGCGAACAGTGAGCAGGTCAGTGGTGTCGTTTTGTACCTCGCGATAAGTTCTGGGCAGATGCGGACGGCTATCGTTATATAGTGTACATATCACAAACACTATCAATTGAAAGACCCGAGTCTGCCTTCGTATTTTGTCTGTGGTCACCACAAGTTCAAAGTTTTCTCTTTATGCCATAGACCGAAGTATGGGACTTTAACTTCCTCGAAACATTGCTGATACGCCAAACAAACGTTAAAGACGTTTTTTTTTTGTTTTTGTTTTTTTTAACCACACAACTAAACTACTTATTTCTCCACAAGCTCGATCTTTTCCCAAATTTAGCGCTGTCGGTCTGGACCAGATGGCAAAGCATCAGGGGTGCCCGTTATATAATTTTCGAGTTACAGCTTATTTTTTTAACTTTCTGTGAGAAAATGGGGTCCGTTCAGTCTAGAGGGTATCAAAAAAAATGTACGAACGTTTTTTGTTTACCTTAAATGAAAAAAACAAAACTACGCTTCGCCGACTTCTCAATGTGCGCCAAAATATAGCGCTAGCGGCTCAAACAAGGTGCCAAAGTTTCAGAGGTAACCGTATTCAAAAGTATGTGATTTGTTTTTAACGTTTTCAATGGAGTAATGGCAACTCACAGAGCTCCCCAATACATGGAGCTAAACGGCGCAGTTTACCGAAAACTGGCAGAAACGAGCCTATTTTTTCGTTCAAATTTTCCGAAAATCACTTATACCTTTCGAATAAGATAATGTTTAGTTCTGAAACTACCTCATCTGGTTCGGACCACTAGCACTACTCTTGCGCAGAAAGAGAGCGTTCGGAGATGCGTAGTTCATTTTTTTGCGGTGAAAAAAACCTTGTAAATTGACTTGGCGGACACCCTGTTGCTGACGTCATTAATGCCCCTGAGGTTAAAGGACGTCAACTACATGGAATGGGCCCCATTTTCCAACTGAATGTTCTCAAATTTTGGCATCCGTTTCGGACCGGTTATACATTGGCTGTGAATGAGCTTTCGGTGCGAGCTACATTATTTCTGCGATGAATAACACTGTAAATGGTTTTGTGCTTTCTTCGGGGACATCCTGTTATTGACTTTCCTTGCACTCCCGCCCAGCGTACGGCACACCACTTGCACGAGATGTTTGATGTTTGTGGGTTTAGAGATCACCGCACCACAAGCCGCCACAATCATTCATATCGATTAACGACTTCGATCGAATTCAATTTAATTCTTTTTTTTTTATTTTTTAGCAGCAAGGCATGTGCAAGTTACAGAAAAAAAGCAGATGGACCCATAGCCAGTATACTAAACTCGTTTTACACCTCAAGAAAATAGGACATTTTTTTGCGCATTGCTCATACTGCGGGCGAAGTAGATCTTCCAAGATTCGGTGGTCCGAGCAAGGAGGGACATTTTTTCTTTGACGTTTGAAACGTGTATACCTTGAGAAGACGACGTAGATTCTAATCTAAAATGCACCTGTCCATATCTCATTTATCTACGTAAAAAGAAAAATTAGTGTACTATCCGCGAAGAGTCCGGACTTTTTTTTTTTCTTTTTATACTGCGGTTCCTCAGGTGAACACGGTTATAGTTCGCGTGAAACTAAAGAAAATTTATATTCCCAAGAAAGCTGCTATGGTCACTGACCGCTTAAAATAACGCAGGGTGCAGCCTTTATTTTTATGGTTCTCGCTTCGTGATTGTTTCTTCGGCGTTTGTATCGGCGGATGCCCCAATCTGATTGGCTGCCGAGAGATAATGAGATGCATGTGTTAGAGCCTCGACATGGTAAACGGGGACCAGTGAAGGTTTAAAAGGGAGCGTTTAATACACGTCTGGCGGGTACGCCTGCCCAGCAAAAAGAACGGTGCGCCACGCGGGTGGTGGCGCGAGCTTGGGGTCGTTCGTCTTCTTTTGCGAGGGCGCTAACACTCGGCCATCCTGAAATTCAAGTGTCCTCACTTGATGTTTCTTCAATGTCAACGTCAAAAGTGTTGACTCGTTTCAGCATGTCGACGGGAGCTGTTGACGTGTAGAAACGTTGAGTCCGCTCGTGGCCAGGTATATCCTCAATGTGGTAGGTGTCACTAGAAAGTCGCATCGAGTTGCCGCTGCAAGTGCGACCTCTTGTTCTTTTTCTTCTTTCTCGAGCCTCTGCCGTTGCTCACGGAAGGTTTGTTGTCGTAGCCACTGTTGCTGTTTTGGTGCTGTTGAATCGTATTGGGGTGATGCCGTTCCCTTGGTTGTCTTCTTGCCGACTTGTCTCCGCTGTGCACCCGTTTGCGGCTGCCCTTGCCTCCTTTCTGCTTGTTCGGTGGTGCTCGCCAATTTCCTTCTGACTGTCTACTCTGATTTTGAGACTTGTGAGGGTCGTGGTAGGAAATGATGTAGGACATACCTGGATTGCTCCCCTTCTTCATGTGGCATTGGTGACCGAATTGGCCTTGGCCTGGGCAGTTGTAGCTGTAGCGTTCCTTAATTGGCCGCGTCTTGAAAGGCGTTCGCATGATAGGACCGTCCTCTGTTGTGAGGTGGTATCTCCTCCAGAGATCAGGGCAAAGCTGAGGTCCTGTTCGCACATCTTCCGCTTTGATCGGTTCCAGGAGATCCATCGCCCTTCGCTTGATGGCGGTTTCAGGCGTTTCTGAACACCAGGAGCCTCTGGCTGCTACATCGCCTTTCGAAATATTGACGTTGTAACTGGATATGTTCCATATAAGCAAACCCGTATCGCGATCTTCTGTGACGTTGATTACACAAGCAGGCAAACAGTGTTCCTTGCCTTCTTCCATCCGCAACTGTGCGTCAACAAAGACGTGTCCTGCTGCAGACTTCTTGCTGGTCAGATGATCGATACCCACGTAGTTCGGCGGAATCACAGCAGACTCCTTGGCCCATAACACCAGGGAACGTGGTGGAAGATCAGGGACCTGAATGTGTTGGAGCCGTTCAACATCATCAGTAGAACTGCCTTGTTCCTCGAAAATTCGAAGCGTGTTCCTTCGTCGCACGATGGTAACATGCGTTTGCTCTGTAAACGGTTGTTCAACAAGAAGAGGAATCGCTTGTGCTTCACTGGGAACAACGTAGATTGGAACGCGGGCTGTCGCCTGGTCTACGGTGACGCTTGCTTCCGTGATTCCGCACGGTAAGACCTGACCGAACCATAGCCTCCAATCTTACATCCTCGGGATGGCTTGTTATAGTTGATTCCCAAATCATCGGCATCCACCTTGCGCAGTGTAACGCACTGACTTCCAAGGTCAACATAAGCTCGGACAAGCTTCCCGTCCACGAGAGCGTCTTGAAAATCCTTTTCGTTTTGCGCATTTACTTGTTCTTTGTTTTCAATGTGATGATTTTCTACGGACACACTTCCTCTGCCGCTTGATCTGCAGTCAGCTGTTTTATGTCCTGTTCGGTGACATTTTATACAGCGTTCTCGCTTCTTTGGTTTACTGCAGTTTACAGACATATGTCCGTACTCATCACAGTTGAAGCACCGTGGTTCACCATTAGAGTTGAATGGCGGTCTTCGTTTCGGGAGTCTCTCGGCATTTCGGTCACTGGGCGAACTGTTCTTTCCTGCCCTTGAACCGGTTGCCGCATCGGATCGGTGGGACACTTCCCCGACAGTGGTGAGTCGGTCGTCCAAACGTTTAAGGCATTCCAGCAGATCCTCTGGAGTAGAAAACTTGACTACGCTCAGGCTCCGAACGAGCGCTTCGTCACTGATGTCTGTAATGACGTAGTCCACGATCTGATCTTTCGGAAGTTGACAAAGACGTGCCAGGCTGAGTTTCTCATGAAAATACTGTTCGACGATTTCGTTCGGGAGTTTTAACCTCTCTTCCATTTCCTGGTGTCGGCGCTGCAGGTTTACGACGGGTGGAAAAGCCTTTTTCAGCTCCAGCTTCCATTCAAGCCACGAACGCTGGACACTGACGAGGCCGTCATACCACGTTTTAGCGATTCCTTCTAGCTTCGTTAGCGCGAAACACGCCGTCTGTATCTCGGTCCACGAGTATATCGCCGATAGTTCGTCAACTTTCCGTATCCAATGTTCAACTGTCTGCACCGGATTCGTGACGGGGTTGAACACTGGTACCAGCTTACCGGACTCTGCAGGTGGTCTTCGGTCGTGCGTGTGCTGGGTTACGGGACGAAGGAGGTCAGCCATGCCCGCGACCGCTCCTCGCACGGCGGCTTGTACAGCCTCTTGTAAAATAGTCTGAAGCCCAGACAGATCACCTGTCGGTCAATACAACCCAGTCTGGATTGTTGGTGGAACGTTTGCTGGGCCTGCCAGCGGTATTCGTTGCCCCACGGTGTCGGTGTCGAAGCGTTCCGAATCTTGATCTGCCACGCCATCTTGGCTCGTGGTTGCGTCGTCGCTACCGCCAAGGCTCGTGCTCCCTGTTCCAGTCGCACCGGTTGCTGGAAGTCGGGGAGGGCCCACCGCCGCAGTCTGCCGTGTTCGGTTCCGCTCGCTCCGCCGCCGCCCTTCCTCGTCCATGTCAAGGTGCTGGTCGGTGCCGCTGCTGTGACGATTCGTGGCCACAGAAGTTGACTTGCGCTCGGTCGGGGCCGCTGGATCAGGCTTGGTCCATCCCACTTCTGATATGTTAGAGCCTCGACATGGACGACGTCACAGCAGCGGCACCGAGCAGCACCTCGACATGGACGAGGAAGGGCGGCGGCGGAGCGAGCGGAACCGAACACGGCAGACTGCGGCGGCGGGCCCTCCCCGACTTCCAGCAACCGTCGCGACTGGAACAGGGAGCACGAGCCTTGGCGGTAATGACGACGCGACCACGAGCCAAGATGGTGTGGCAGGTCAAGATTCGGAACGCTCCGACACCGACACCGTGGGGCGATCCATGTATACACCCGACACTATTTCTTACGACGACCGTCACGAGTCTCAACATCAGAGTAGACAGTCCGAAGGAAATTGGCGAGCACCACCGAACAAGCAGAAAGGAGGCAAAGACAGCCGCAAGCGGGTGCACAGCGAAAACGCGTCGGCAAGAAGACAACCAAGGGAACGACCTCACCACAATACGAATCACCAGCACCAAAGCAACGATGGCAGATATGGCAACAAACATTCCGTGAGCAACTGCGGAGGCTCGAAAAAGAAGCAAAAGAACGAGAAATCGCACTTACAGCGGAAAATTGATCCGACGTTCGAATGAGACCTATCGCCTCGAAGATATACCTGGCCACAAGCAGACGCAACATTTCTACACGTCGACAGCTCCCGTCGACAAACTGAAACGACTCAACACATTTGATGTTGACATAGAAGTAACATCAAGTGAGGACACTTGAATTTCAGGATGGCCGAGTGTTAGCGCCCTCGCAAAAGAAGACGACTGACCCCAAGCTCGCGCCACCACCCGCGTGGCGCACCGTTCTTTTTTCTGGGCAGGCGTACCCGCCAGACGTACATTAAACGCTCCTTTTATACCTTCACTGGTCCCCCGTTTCCCATGTCGAGGCTCTAACACATGCGACTGGCCAAGCACTGCTTTTCTTATGCTCTGTGTGACTCCAGCTGTTAATAACTACACACGGTATGCAGACAATAAAATACGAATTTATGATAATATTCTTTTACTTTCCGTGACTCTAGCTAAAATTGTAAGGCAAGGGGTAAACTTTTTTTGCGTTTGTTTTTGTACCGAATAACTGTGGTCAAAAGGTTTAATGTGTATACACGGAAATAAACAGCGCGCAGAAGCTGAAGCGATAGTGCGGTTTACTTCGTTGGTGTTTTTTCAATAAATGTTTAGTTGTGAGTCCAGCGCTTGTGTCGTTCGCATCTTCCTTTCGTCGTTGTCTATTTTTGCGCGCTGTTTATTTCCGTTTACCATGAACCAACTCGCCTACATCACGACACTAATGTGTACACCTTGCGGGTTCCTCATTAGCACCGGCGTGAGATGTTCAAGGACGTCGATCCTTAATTGAAGAGACCACTCATAAGGCGGACGTCTTCGTTCGGATTATGCAATTTTATAATTCGGCGAGGCGACAAACGTTCAGGTCTACGGTCGTCTCACATCGGTCTTATCGCATCTGTGCGAGGTAGATGTCCTCGATATTGATTCGAAAACGATTACTCTTAGTCGACCTCGAAGAAACGTCCAGCCCTCCGTTAAGCGCACAAAGCAGAATGAGACAATTAGTGAAAGATTAGACAAACAGATTAAAGCTAAAGATGGAATCTGTTGGCTGGTATATTGCACGACTGACAGCCGAACGACGCCGAGAAAACAAGCACGAAGCTTAAACCAGCGGAAGGCGTCCTTGAAACAAATGAACATCTATAAATCTATGATGAATCAGACCAGTCAATATCTCGTTTATTCCACTAATGAGTGAGAATGTCTTGTCCACTACATGATTGCTCTATTTTTGCAGAGGCAACAAGTATTGCGAAGGAATGCCCTTATTCTCTGGATATCAATTTTTGTCACTTTGATGGTAGCTTGGATACACACTGAAATCAATTGTTATAACAAATAGCCTTCACTCGAGAAAACAGACGAAAGGAACGGTCAAGGCAAAGCGGAAGTGCGACAACACGCTAAATATTTGACGCTGCAAAGAAGGCGTTTCAGTGGCCTAGGCCCATAGCTACGCCTTTTCAGCATTCTTATTTTAAATAATGCACCCCAATGAATAGTAAAATTGGGCGCTTATTGCATGGAACACATTTCATTTGAACGATGTACAAAAGGGTGCACAAAAAGGTGCTACGCGGTGAAATGAAGCAAACACTTTATAAATGTGCTTTCACCTCACCGACACCAACTTCTGACAACTTTTTTGGAGATGGTCTAACAGCGCAAAGTATTGCATGGATCTAATTTTTTAACAATGTCTATCTAGAGACGTTTAATGCAAGGTCAACAGACGGAGAAGAAAACCGTGCGCGAAGCTCCTTTTGAAACGCATTACGTCGAGGTGCACATATTGGTGTCATAATTCTCCATTGACAAGTTTGAACACGCATTTAATAATATTATTATGAATGACATCTTTATTTCTTCTGGAGGTTTCAACTTCTAGAAACGCCACCCAGTCAACTGAGTTTCACTAGAGTGGTAATTGCTTGCAAGTACGGCATAATGGGAAACTTCTCTTCGGCTGTCTATAGGCTACCGCACGCATTTAGATTTCATGGCTAAAGGTTGGTTGTTGACATAATTGCGTGTCACAGCATATCTAGGAACTGTAACTTTGCTGATTGATTTCGGGGGTTCGTTCTTTAATGAAAAATATTGAAACATGAGTAGTAATTAATACTCCTTGTGGCTCATGGGTTTGTCTGCACGAACGATATGATTCTCCTGGCATATCTTTGGTTTCTTCTTCCCTTTAAAAAACAAAAAAAAATAATTAGAAGTTAAGTGCTTGCTTGGGTGGACGTGTGCACCATGGCGCGAGGATTTTAGTATGCGAGGGTCAATATATATTTTTCTTATTCCCAATTCATGTTTTATAAACTGTGACTTAAACATATATTCAAAACTTGTTTTCGTAAACTTACGTTAGGACATCACAAGTGTTCCTTAAGCTCTCTAAATAAAACACAAACTTTCCTTATTTTGTCGGTCGAATTGTCATTAAATGATCGTTGTCGTTAAATACGAAGTAACTCTTTTAGCGTGTTTCATGAATGTCCTCTACACAGTGGATCCAGTTAATTATAGTTCACGTGTTTTGTTTTGTTTTGTGTTTAGTCGCATATAAGCTGCAAAGTTGTGCTGACATAATTAACTATAAAACAGTAACTCATATCAAATGAATTGCTGCAGCAGAGGTGATTGGAAAAGAAAATACGAGCTGTTTGTTCTTAAGTTAGACATTTCATTTTCTCCTCAACGATCCTCCACAAAGTGTTCGTTCATCGTTTCAATCAAGGTGGAGCGATTGATTTTTTATGAAATAGGTATGGCAAATAAAAAGACAAACCATAAGACAAGCAAAAACAATTATGAACAATGTAGCGCACATTTTTTTTTTTTTTTCATTCGTGACGAAAGGTAAGCAAAGTACGATAAAGCGCGAGACACATGGACGGCAGAATCGTCCGATCCGACGTCCGATCCGACAGTCCGAACACCGCCCCGAATTGCCGCACGCGAAAGTTTGAGACACACGCTTCCGACCTTGCATGCTACACGACGATCCTTTCGGCTCCGCCCATGAGATCCAAGTGCTCCAGCGGAGGTCCGCGTTCATAGATATCTGGTCCCAGATTGACGGTTTAGCTCGCACGAGCGAAGTTAGGAGCTCGTTCTCGCTAGCGTGTGCATTTTTTGCCAGGGCCATCTTTTTCGAATGGGTCAGTGGGATCGACGCCTCCAGCTTCCCGATCCCCCGTCCCGTTTTCTTGTTCGCCCCGCCAGACCCGCTACGTCATCATGACGTTCGCACTAGCTGTGCTGTCATTGGCTGGACACTTCCGACAGTCCGTCCGCCGTGCGAAACTATCTGGCACGTTGGACGCACGTCGGATCTCCGATCCGACGTCTGAAGCGACCAAATATTTCGGATCAGGCAGTCGTACTGCCGGATCGGACGTCGGATCGGATGGATTTTTCGCGCATGTGTCTCGCGCTTAAGAGCTTGGGTCGCCCGTCGAATCACGCCTCAGTGTCTGTGCGGGCTTGGTTTAAAGAGCATCTGAAACAATTATAATAATTATAGCAGCCGGAAATCCGATTATTTTTTAAGTTCGCTTCCCTTTTTAAAGCGATATTCATTATGAATAAAACAACGCTTTCAATCAACAAATCCATTCCTTTCTTGCACCAAGCGATCCCAAACCTTCGATAAGCAATTCTTTTTATCAGACCTACGCTAACTTAACTCTTCAGATGGCGCTACTGGATAGTTGTACACTAAGATAAATAAAAACAAGGTTATTTAAGTTTGTAAACCTGCCTGTGGTAATATAGCTTGCAATAATTAAACAACATGTTTATGAGTAACATTAGTTATTGTAAGCGGACTAAAATATTGGAAATAATGTTTTACTGCTGCAACACCGTACTGCAAAAAAAGATGAACATAAATTTGTCTTTCACAAAAGTAAAATACCAGGTGTTCTGCCGGTAGGATAAAAATTTGCTTAATAAATATTAGTCTTAATGGTAACCACTAAAACTAAACCTCACTACTTCCGCATAAGCCTGAAAATTTATTCTTCGACTTTGTTTTACCTACTCAAATATTATAATATTTTCCTTTCCCACCCCCCCCCCCCCCCAAAAAAAAAAGAAAGAAAAGAAAAACGAATTGCATCTGGCACGTTCAGCCAAGGCATGAAAAATGGTCCCCACCATCTGGGGATCAAATTTTGACGTGCAACCGAAATTTCAGTTAGACGGCACATTCTCAGCACAGATCTCTGTGAGATTTCGGAAACCTCTGCCGGGATTCCAACCCGCCAACTGAGTTTGACGTACTGACGACCAAGAATAGCTTCCGCAATAAAGTGGAAAGGTAACACGAACAAGTGGATCGTTCGGTTACAAATTGCTCGGGTTATGAGGCGTAATCTCGCAGACTACAAATCAGAATAGAATCAGAACAGGGTTGAAGCCAGCAAGAATAACTATAAAAAAGAATCATGGTGGTCATTTAGATATTTCATTTACATTTCGCTACGAAACGTAAACGGGCGATGCAACGATTTTTGTACTTTGCGCAACTTCCGCTTTGAAAGAATCCCTGACGTCAGCGACCGTATGAAACACCCGTTCCTTTTTCACCACATGCAATAAAAGACGCCGAAAAAAATAAAGGAAAACGAACAGCGTTCGCCCCCTAAACTCGCAGCCAGAACAAGTGGCCACGTGATCTGGAGTCCGTTATATGCCGGAAATGTTGATCATGGCCACGCGTTGTGGTTGGCAAGGCACAGGACACGCGCTGAGTTCCAGACAATGTTATGGTTCGGCTATTCTTGTCATTGCAGCGATTGGAGACGGGCCACTAACCAAATGCTTCTCAAGCTATCAATTATCACGAGCCCGAATCGACTGCCCAAGCAATGCTCGGGTCCAGTCTATGAGCCGCATTCAAATATTGTCACTGGGGGACTGCAACTCAACAGCTACGTCATCAAGATCTGCAAAAGAAAGACTGAAAGAAAACGCTCACTTTCGTTCTTAAAATTCCACCGTAACAAAAGAGTTTCTTGTTCAGTTGCGTTGCGTGCGAGTATACTTGGGTCCCACTATACTTCGTTCTTTCTTAACCTGAGACTGCAACCAATTCCATAAGCACGAGAGCTTGAGGTTCCTGCTTTTAAGCGTTCTTCCGCAGAACGAGCGCTCGCGCTACAGATACTACATGTATCAAAGCCAGGAGTGCGGGCTCGCCCGCGCTTGAAGCTTTGACTGCAGTCTCAGGTTAAGGGTGAACAAAATATAGTGTCAGCAAGTTCGTATAAAATGGGAAAAAAAAACATTCCAAGCAAGTATCATTGCATGGCCCCTTTAACTTCAGCTCCGAAATAATCAAGCCCCTCATAAAAACAATAGCTTTCACGCTCAGGCTGTGACTACACCAGCCTCGACTACATCTAATACTTCTTCTTGTATACAGGACCCTAGGAAGGTCAACCATGGAGTAGACTTTTCAGGGGCAGGTGGCTGATATAGACCTTTCCACTGCTGATCACCCGTGCGACAAATACTGAGTCACTGAGCTAAAGGCGCGTAAATGCAGCGTCCGATCTACCGCACAGCAGACTAACAGCGTATGGCCAGAAGGCGTTTCGCTGCTCAGCAGACAAAAATGACAGAGCGCAGAAGCCGATTTTCGCAAAGGTCTGTAGAACGACTTGCAAATGCATATTGAGGTATTTAGCGCACAAGGTAGAGAGAAGAAGGTCAAGACAGAAAAAAGCGCTACTCACGACTACATTGACAACTAAAACTACGTAAACGTAGTTGTGAGTAGCGCTCTTTCCTGTCCTGTCCTTCTTCTCGCTACCTTGTGCGCTAAATACCTCAATATGTTTGACTACCAACTAGCCCAAATGTAAACTTTATTACAAATACAAGTTATGTGAAAACTGATATTCGATCTCACCCCGTTTCACATGCAGTCCGACCGGATTCAAAGCCCCCAATTCAATGTAGCCGGTCAAGTATAGCGGCAGAAGAAGGAATCCTCATGGCGCTCATCGTATTTTTGGTTTTGCTACGACCGGTCAGACCTATCACGCAAATGAAAAATAATATTACCATTGATGGCATTCACGACATGTTTACAGCGCGTAGTTGCATGGTTTAGCCGGTGAATGCGACCGCACGACGACGAGCACCATGACAGTAAGCTTTCGGTGCTACTTGATTAGCTCCAGTGGATCGTAGCGTTGTCTGCAATAGAACTCAATGCCAAACGAGGTGTATAGTTGTGCGAGAATCAGCGACGTATACGGTGTTTCAATGTCCATCGCGTTTGAGTAACAAACGGCATCCCCGCCCTTTTTTACTTTTGAAACGGACGCGGCGAGACTATTAATTGTAACGCAATCCCACTGTCCCTCTTCACTTGCAACGCAGAGTAAATAGAGATCTCTGGTTATTGCTCATGTTGCGAGAGTGCGTCTTAGAAAAGCGTACATCCAGGAAGGTTCCTAAGTTATGAACACGCTTCGGGATATCTTTAGAATATGCAGTCTTCTTTTAGATGAATGGACGACGAAACCAACAACTGTATTGTCCAGTGGAGAAAGTGCGCCGAAAAGCGCCCGGTACAGAGCAAGGTATATCCGTGGTCCTATCTCACTGCGGAATCACGGCCAGGCGCACAAAAGAACATGCGCGTCCACAACAAGGGGTCCGTTGCTTCTGTTTCCGACGCGGAAAGGAACGGCAGAGCCTGAAAGGAACAAAAAAGAAGAAAAAACGCGAGCGTGCTATTTCAATACGTTCATGGAGATTACTTTTTGCTTGTCTTGTTTAACCTTTGGGTTAAAAAGCGGATTTCCAGTTGTGAAAGGTCCAAGGCCATTTTAACTATCAGACCAGCCAAGTGAAGTAGTTTGACGAACTTTAAACGTTTTCAACTATTCCACTGACCGTAAAAAAACAAAACAGTTGCTTCAAACGTAGTTTTGCAGTGAATTTAAAAGATATCAGGTATAAAACACAAAAAAGACTTAGTTTTCAAGGGGACTCATTTTTCGTGAATTTCGCGACTTGCATAATATTCTGAACAATAGATCTCGCGAATACGTTACCGCAGGATAATGAACCAGTAAAAAACTACTCCCCCGCCCCGAATTTGTTTTACTCGCAAAATGTTTCCCATTCCCGCGAATTTCACGAAATATTGAGCAAGTGAAAATAAAGTTGTTTCAGTAACAATATAGAATCTAATACCCAATTCACACGGCAGCGTAAAGGTACCTTCAAATTAGGTCCCTTAGCTGAAGGTACCTGTAGTAATCGGCGTTCTTGATCACACGATAAATAAACGAAGCACGTGAGGTTGATGTCGATTGCATTCCAGCTTAACCACGAGAGGAGCACGTGACAAATAAGTATTCCTCAAAATCGGTTTGACGCGCAGTTTTTTATTATTATTATTATTATTGGATGTGAAATATCACATTTAAAACCGAAATATTATTTCTGTCTGCTTTTGCGGCACTTTTGTTTTCTCTAAGTCTAAGGGCGCACCTAAATAAGTCTTGCTTTAAAACGTCCGACCCGTCTGGCCACACTGGCCCTAAATCATCTGCGTTTAAGAGTTTGCATTGCGAGGTGGGCGACCTTTTTATGTTTAGCAGCTCAATTTTCTTGCAAAGTTCTCACTGAAGTAGCTAAATATTGCCCGGCAGATACGAACCACGACGGAGTCTCACGGTTACGCCTGTCACGCGATCGAAAGAGATGGACGACGACGAAGATAAAGGGTCCTGGGCGGGAGAGTCGGACGACTCGCCTACAACCTCGAAAAAGAGCTCGCAGTGGTCCATCGCGTTCGGGTTCGTAGCAGACATTGTTTTCCACATGCCGCCGCTGCTACCTGCTAGAGTATGCGTTCATCATTATTGTATTATTCCATCACATTTGAGTTCACAATCATTTCATAATTTGATACTTAAATATATTCAATTTGTTATAATGCAATAAACAAGATATATTTATATATCTGTGATAATATTTTGAGTTCGTGGGTTTGAGGCTACTCCCTGTAACTGTTAAGGGAGCTCGGCGAGCTCCGTTTAACACAGGACCTCCCTTAGCGAAAGGGACCTTTATGCGCCGTGTGATCACGATCGCCAGCTCCCATTACGACAGGTACCTGGGCTAAAGGTACCTTTACGCTGCCGTGTGATTTGGGGGTTACACGGAATGGATGCTAAAAATGTTTCTTTACGAATTCATTTTCAGCGAGGCGTCTAAAACTGTATTGCGGGTACATTTGTTCGGTGTTTCACTAAGACATGTGATCTTCGTTATAACCTAATTATATAATTACAACTGAAAAGATGTAGCCGGTACGCGTGCATGGCGGAGTTGGCAACGCATGCGGTTGACACGCGGAGGAGCTGACTTCCAACCTCGCCAGGCCTGATGTTTTCATTTATTAAGCAATGTTTTTGCTATTTTTTTATTTTTTCTGAAAGGTTTTAGACACTTTTCAGCTACAGTCGTATGTTCTGGTTAAGAACAATCTTGAACATATTGCACTCCTTCGTCACCGTCGCCACTCCGTCTCCGACAGACACAAGGTGCCGGTGCGTTTCTCTTTAAGATTGTAGATACAAAGTTCGCCTCATTAAAAATCTATTCTAAGTTTCATGTTCATTTCTTTCTTTCTTTCTCGTGACACTTATATGTTAGGTAATCTCATAGCTCACATCAAAACAAGGTAAATTTGTAATTGAGGTCTACTTTCCAACAGCGTTTTCGAATGACTGAAGCATGCGATTATAAGGGTTCGTTACATTTACAGCACCGTGTTCAACTTCTGCGTATATACTTAAACAGCAGTCATACACACATTCCCACAGCACACTCAATTAACCAATCACAGCGATGCACGAAAGGACTTGGACCAATGAGCACGCCCAAAACGAAGCATGTCGACCTAAAGTTTCAGTCATACCCATAATACTGCGGGAAATTTGCCCATTAAGCCCTCTCTCAAAAATTGTCACCAAAACTTCGTGAAAACAATGTTCTAGCTTTATTTTCGAAATCGTAATAAGTTCGTAAATATTTATGCACAAAAACACTACACGATTATCAAAAACTAATCAGAAAGACAGGAACGAACCCTTCCCAATCCCATACCCGACATATTTGTTCGTATGGGACCCTACGTACCACCTTTGAAAGATCTCAACTTTCTTTCAGCCATATTGAAGGACCGTAATATGCGGGCGATTATATTAGCACGAACCTTCTAGCACCTACAAAACTTAAATTATTTCTATTTCCATAAATAATGTTTATTACTCGGGAACGTTTCGTGCTGACCGCATCATTATCCCCCCTGAAGCTACGATTCACGTATACTACTCCGGACTACGGCGAAACAGCCATTAGAAACGTTCATGGAATCATGGTCATAGGATGTGTAGTACGAGACGTTTGTAGCCTTATTAAAGTTTAAACAGGACCTCGCGATGAAGCTGAATCAGAATGTCTCCCAACGGTGGCCGAGTGTGCGAGCGCAGCCAGCTCGGAGCACGTAGAGCAAAAACTCGCCAAGCGGAAGCCAGGAATCGTGGGTTCAAATTCCCACCCCTGCCCGTTTACATATGAATGAGCATTGTACCGGCGTGCTGTCGTGTATCACTACTGCGTGATGCACGTTAAAAACCACAGGCTATCGGTTGTACTGCACTGGCTAAATTTCTCATCTTCGGCGTAATCCAGAGAAGCCGCACTTCAAAAGCATACCTAAATTACTCTGTATAGACACGAACGTCGAATTTGGTTTGGCTTGGACAGCGGGCATGACGCGACACGTGACTCGCCATTCTCGGCATCACAGGTCACACTTTACTTTAGGGGGAATGCTTTTTCGACATCGTCATTCTCCGAGGTCATTCTGTTGATCGCTCTAATTGGCTGTCCAAGAGTTCTGCAGAAACGTAGACGACATCTAGAGTCAATAGTGCTCGTAAACACATAACTCGGTAATGCCATAATCCCTGTTGATATATGGCGCGAGAAGAAAAAAAGCCATCAAATATTAGTTGTATTTTTCCAGCCGACGACGGCAAGGCTATTTTTCGCATCCGCCTTTTCCTTATATAAGCACATTAGCGATGAATGATGAGTAAGTTACGAAAGCGAACACGATGTGTCATTCAAGTTTACATTTTACTATACTCGTGTTGTTGTTTCTTTGTAATGAGTATTTTTTGTTTGTAGGTTCAACAAAATATAGTAAAATAGTACTTAAACTTATTAGCTAATTGGCGCACATTCACTATGAAATTCTTCATTGTGTAGGCAAAAGGTGAAATAAAAATTAAATGTGACTGAATCAGCTATGTTACAAAAGAAGTATGCTACTTTTACCTCAGACCTCTGCCGAAAAAACAAAAAAAAATGTAACTTTTTCTACTTCAGCTTCAAAATAAGGTGACAAAACAACAAAAATGGTGAATGAACGTATTAAGGCACATCGCTTTTGTTCACCCTTAAAACTCGTTCTTGTCAACAAAAGATTGCCTTAAAACCTGACAACATGGTTCCAACTTGGCACCAAACGTGGCCCTAAAAATCGCACTAAAAGTGAATCCACGAGTTTATTTTTATTTTCAACCATATATCGGAAGCTAACAACCCTGAAATTGTTTGTCTAGGCCAATGAGCTCGCAGTGATGACGGTATACAAGCGACTGACACATTAAAAAAACGCTAAATCTGTTGTCATCAAAACGAATACCACCGATATAAAGCCAAAGTAATCACATCTCCATCTCACGTCTGGCTGCACCCAGAGGCGTGTCTAGAGAGTTTGGTCAATGGGAGGCGCGGACATAGGTAGGGCGTGCACCAGATGCAGAAAGAGGGTTTGACGAGATGCCGAAAAGAATCCCCTAAGGTGGTAGCGAGAAACTGTTTCAAGCATAGGTATATGCTTTAAATAAGCGCGTAAGAGTCAAATGTAGAAACTCTTCATGGCTGAAAATAGGGTTCACGTGATGTTTCGATTATGATCATGCAGAAGGATGTAGAAAACGACTGTGCCGCTCAATTTTGTTTTGTTCGGAAAGAGTATGACCGCTCGGACGGCAGATTCCCGGCCCTCGGCGCCTGGCGTACGGATTATGTCGATCGTTCCGATGGTCACACTCTGTTTCAAGCATAGGTATATGCTTTAAATAAGCGCGTAAGAGTCAAACGTAGAAACTCTTCATGGCTGAAAATAGGGTTCACGTGATGTTTCGATTATGATCATGCAGAAGGATGTAGAAAACGACTGTGCCGCTCAATTTTGTTTTGTTCGGAAAGAGTATGACCGCTCGGACGGCAGATTCCCGGCCCTCGGCGCCTGGCGTACGGATTATGTCGATCGTTCCGATGGTCACACTCTGTTTCAAGCATAGGTATATGCTTTAAATAAGCGCGTAAGAGTCAAACGTAGAAACTCTTCATGGCTGAAAATAGGGTTCACGTGATGTTTCGATTATGATCATGCAGAAAGATGTAGAAAACGACTGTGCCGCTCAATTTTGTTTTGTTCGGAAAGAGTATGACCGCGCGGACGGCAGATTCCCGGCCCTCGGCGCCTGGCGTACGGATTATGTCGATCGTTCCGCTGGTCACACTCTGTTTCATGCATAGGTATATGCTTTAAATAAGCGCGTAAAAGTCAAACGTAGAAACTCTTCATGGCTGAAAATAGGGTTCACGTGATGTTTCGATTATGATCATGCAGAAAGATGTAGAAAACGACTGTGCCGCTCAATTTTGTTTTGTTCGGAAAGAGTATGACCGCTCGGACGGCAGATTCCCGGCCCTCGGCGCCTGGCGTACGGATTATGTCGATCGTTCCGATGGTCACACTCTGTTTCATGCATAGGTATATGCTTTAAATAAGTGCGTAAGAGTCAAACGTAGAAACTCTTCATGGCTGAAAATAGGGTTCACGTGATGTTTCGATTATGATCATGCAGAAAGATGTAGAAAACGACTGTGCCGCTCAATTTTGTTTTGTTCGGAAAGAGTATGACCGCTCGGACGGCAGATTCCCGGCCCTCGGCGCCTGGCGTACGGATTATGTCGATCGTTCCGATGGTCACACTCTGTTTCATGCATAGGTATATGCTTTAAATAAGCGCGTAAGAGTCAAACGTAGAAACTCTTCATGGCTGAAAATAGGATTCACGTGATGTTTCGATTATGATCATGCAGAAAGATGTAGAAAACGACTGTGCAGCTCAATTTTGTTTTCTTCGGAAAGCGTATGACCGCTCGGACGGCAGATTCCCGGCCCTCGGCGCCTGGCGTACGGATTATGTCGATCGTTCCGCTGGTCACACTCTGTTTCAAGCATAGGTATATGCTTTAAATAAGCGCGTTAGAGTCAAATGTAGAAACTCTTCATGGCTGAAAATAGGGTTCACGTGATGTTTCGATTATGATCATGCAGAAAGATGTAGAAAACGACTGTGCCGCTCAATTATGTTTTGTTCGGAAAGAGTATGACCGCTCGGACGGCAGATTCCCGGCCCTCGGCGCCTGGCGTACGGATTATGTCGATCGTTCCGCTGGTCACACTCTTCCACCGTGATTTTGAATAACCGTGATTGAAACATCACGTGCACCATATTTTCAATCACCGAGAGTTACTCCGACGCACTTCTTAAGTTTGTTTCTCGCGACCACCACCAGGGTATTATTTCCGGCTTCTGGTTGGCCACATTCAAATTTGTGAAGACGCCCTGGAACACGCCCAACCCGCTTTTGGCCAATGGCGCCTACAGATTTGTTATCTATACTTCCCAATAAATGGCGAAACTCTCTACATATACGGCTCTGGCTGTACCTGTTGAAGAATTACTATGAAAAAGATAGGAATCGTCGGTTATTGTTTCACGTTCCAGAATAATCAATATCTTATATAATTCCAATAACAGCCACAATAAAACGTTTTACGCTGTTCTCCTAATTTTAACACGAACGCAATGGTAGGGCGTCTAGAACCTTTCAATACCGTTCATAAACTAGCGATCCAAGGTAGTGGAATATTAAAATTACTCAGAAGCGTGAAATTTCGATCATCCACGTTTCTCTCTTCACTGGTATGGTTGCTCCATCGAAGCTACTTGTGTGGTCAAACGGGCCCGCCTGTAGCACAGGTATGGTAGATTAAATTTTCTATCCAACAATATAAAATGGCAAATTGTAAAAAAAAAAAAAAAATGCGTCGATGTTTTGGTTTGGTTTGTTTCGTCTCATGGTGTCCGTTTAACAAATATTAAAGCGCGTTAGGTTTCTTAGACAAATTGTCAGTTCGGTCTTGAAATGCGCATTTTAGATATATGTGAAAGCCTGTGATGGCAACCTGCGACTATAATAAATGTATTAAATACGAGAGTTGATAAGAATAAAGTACGAAGCATCAGGCTTCTTTTTTTTTCTGTTAAAGCAGAGTTAATTAACCGTCTCGGTATCCATAACTAAAGCGCGTGCAGCAAACACATTCTCCATTACGAGGTGGCAGTGTCGAACTTTCTGCGTGCCATACTGGAGTCTAGCGCTGTGCGCAAATTGGACACGATTGCTGCTTCTCCGTTTTGGCTGGAAGCAAACAACTACAAATTACTCAAAAAAGGTAGTTAAGTTAAGTTACTAAGTATCGACGCCAAAAGTAATTGGAGTAGAGTAGAAATTACGCATTTGTAATAGTGATTGAGTAAATTTCTAACTACTGCAAAAAAGTAGCGAGTTACTTTGAAGTTACTTTCGAAGTTACTTTTTTATATTTCTCTGGTAGCAAAATTAACAGCAGTTTTAATCCGCGAAAAACCCTGCAAGCCTAAAATAAATGCAGTAATTTTAGGGCTTGCGCTTTCACCAAAATAGCTCGCAGAAGCAATTGACTTTCAAAGTTCTTATTGAATAGCTTTTCCATTATCCTCCTAAGACGTCCCCACCCAATCTAAAAAGACGTTCCAACGACGCGAATGGATGGAACGGCAGCGTTCAATTTCAGAAACAGGCTGTGGAGGGTCGGGTAAGCGAGTGTCGGCATCTTCGTTGTCCATGACGAAACATGTGAGGTTTGCCTCGGCTAGAGGTTTTTTTTATAACAAAATCTCCTCCTTTTTTTTTCTTTCTTCGGAAATTTGAAGTTGTTATGACTCGCCCCTCTTTATTCCCACGACGTTTGTAGGGTAGGCTGAGCGAGTGCACCTGACCGTCAAGGGTTCAAGTCTCGCGCCGCGACTATGAGATCATCTGGACGACTGCGCGTCTTGTTGCAGTGCAAGTGCTAGGCTACTGAAAACAAAACATTGTTTTGGTTTAACAGAAGATGAAACGAAGTATACTTCGCCGCTGACGCCGGGTCCAACAAAAGGATCTCCCAAGGGTGACTTGCAATCCTCGTTGGCGACTACGGTATCCTGACACGCCTGACAAGTAAATTGTTTTCAACAAAGAGGAGGTTTTCCTAGCGTAGAAGGTCGGAAGGACGCGTACGTGAACAAGCATCGTCGCTCGTACAGTTGCAGCTGGGAGCGGGAACGTGCTCCCATGAACGGATTATCCAGGTCTGCGTTTGTGCACGGGGGAGCCCAGCATTGCAAGCGAGTATGCGCTGACGACGATGCGACCATGGGAACAGGCGCCCAGCTGCGGGATCATTCCAGTGGCGCCTCCCGTAGAACCCCCAAACCGCTTGAGGCAGAACTCACTAAAGGCCGGCAACATGACAACAACAACGACCCTCGGAGCGTCCCCGTCTTTCTCGGTTGCAGCTGGAGGCGCGGCGCCTGAGTGCATTACCGGATTAGGCCAATACTCGACCAAGGCTTGTTAAGCATCTCTTCCTGCGTTCGTGCGCGCCGGTGTTATGCTTTGACTGCTCGTCGCCACCGTGGCCCAAGGACGCCTGTGATGCAATTGCTACGGCTGCCGAGTATAAATGAGTGGGAACGGAATGTGAGGGAGCCCCTTGTTCTGGAATGTCTCTTCATCTGCCGGCGTCTTATTTATTTCTGCTCTCAAACGTTTGTGATGAGCAAAATTAGCATTAGATTTCGAAAGTAGTTAGTAATTTGAGTAGAAGTTATTTGAAAAATGTAGTTAAATTAAACCACTAATTACCCAAATAAACTTGGAATTGAAAGTTGCCAAGGTACTCGTAAAAGTAGTTCAACTACAGTAGTTTGAGTAGAGTAGTTGAACTACGTCCAAGTCTGGCTAGAAGTCGTGCCCGAGTACCAGCGGAACGTTCAGGTAGCATCAGTGGTGGCGGTAACGCGCTACTGTAGCTCCCTTACCAACGCCTTATTTTTTTTTTCTGTAACGTAATAACGTACTTGTTGCACTTTCAAAACACTTGCGTGCTTTGAAAGTAACGTAGTAACGTACTTACGTTAGCTATTTCATGTAACCGGTAACAAGGTTACGTCATCTCGCTACATCTTCCCAAAACTTCGAACAAAAAAAAAAAAAAAAACTTACGCTTCAATTTGTTTTGGTGCTTCTAGACGTCAAGTCGTAAATTATTGCACTGGGTCCCATTCCCAACATTTAAATCTTTGGACGTACTTCTTTTTTTCGAGAACAGGTTATGGATTGATCGTATTAATAGCATTGTACCCAAACCGTCCAGCATCGTTGTCCAGAGATTTCGCCACCGACATAGTTTGCCTCTCAGAAAAAGTTGTTATTGCATATTTTTTTTTATTTCATTTAAATATAAATTATTGCCATCTAGTCTGGAATTCGACTACCTCTAGCAATTTAAAAAAAATATATATATTTCTGCGGCGAAAGAAAATGCCAAGAAGCATTTCCAATGTTCGAGTCAACTATCGGACAGAGCCCCTTTTTAATCAACTTTGTGTAATGAAGATATTTTATATCTAAGATATTGACTAAGCTCAAAAGATAAGAGCGAACAAAATGTGCAAACGCAACATCTTGAAAACTCGGCTAATCTAACAATGAGAGTATATTCATGTCCAACACGTGCTGCAGAACCCTGGAAAGTAGCATTGTTCAGAACGAATTACGGCAGTCACACTACGGCGTACACCCCCGGACCCTTTTTAACCAAGTTAGGGCACAACTTATAGAACTTCACACACTGCCGGAAGCAGCCTACGGGAATTTATTGCCTTTAAGGGAATCGGGTACAATTTAAAGGTTTGGGTTCATCTGTTAGCGTTTAAGGCATGACATGCTTTTGAACGCTACCCCTGATCCCAATCTTTTGTCCGTTCGTGCCTCTCCCGCTAAATTTAGCGAGGAAATTGGTATTGCAAAACCTATACACGAATTCAGTTTATCAGCTAAATTTTGAGGGAAAATTTATGTCATTCAAACTGGCGTAACGGGATATACAGACCGATTCAAATTCCCCGCTAAATTTTGCGGGAAGATTTACGTCGCCTGACTTATACACCAATTCAGTTTCTCCACTAAATTTGGCAAAAACGTGGCTTGACGTGAAGACACCCGACGTCACTTGACCTATACACTTTGGGAAAATTGACGGCACGTGACTAATACGTTAACTCAGATTCTCCGCCAAATTTAGCGGAAAACTTCAAGTATAGTGGCGAAAACATCAATTCAGTTTCCCCGCTAGATTTAGCTGGAAACTGACGTCACGTGACCTATACAGCCATTTAGTTTCCTCGCTAAATTTAGCGGGAGAATATACGTCTCGTAACACACCTATTCCCTCAGACATTCCCTGTAATTCAGTTCATGCATTTTAGGACGCTAAATGTCGCTGCCAATTTTCTTTTTCATTTGACTCCTAATTACTAGTTAATTGATATATTTTGTTTGTGCTTTCTTGGATAATCTTTCTTGTACTATATATATATATACATGCCTGTGTGTGTAGAAGAAAGACTATACAAGAAAGCACCAACGAAGTATATCAATCAACTAGTAATTAAGAGTATGTTCCTAAGTTACATAAATTTATGTTTAGTTATATGGTGATATCAACGTTTATTTTATTATCCGTTCTGCTGCTCTATCTTGGACACTTGGGGCTTGTCGAGCTGTTTTTAAACTCTTTTTTTCCCAACGTCTCCACCGACGATGTATTATTTTGTTCGAAAATTGAGGAATAATAATATTATGAATATTATTATAATTATTAATAGTAGTAGTAGTAGTATTTTATTTTATCGTTTTTTACTTACCGAAATGTAACCATACATGGAAGACCTCTCCGAACTTTTAAGCCCGCATCGGAGTAGTGTGTGACCATGTGTGTAAGATTTTCATTTTCTCGAGACTGCGTCCTACTTAAAGCCCTTTCATGTTTCAAAAGTAGCACAAAGTTCGTCGATGCACGGGGCACATCACAGCGCAGCACTCAGCTAGATTTCAGACGTCATGGATTTCCCGGAAGTGGCGCGCGGCACGTGCCTCGAGCATTTCTACAACAATGAATGGCGCCACTTTTCCCAGGATAGGCTACGTTTACATGAATGCGATCGTAGCCAACGTTACTAGATTACCTCATTTGTGTAATTCCCGCGGAGGGGGGTACCCCCCTCACTCACTTCAATCCGCCTGGAGTCGTTCGAAGCGCCATCTATATTTTCATTTCAAAACTGTGAGTTCCAAAAAGCACAGCTGAAGCGCCAAATGGCGATCACAACGCCGCCATTTCTCCCGCAGCGGTCACTCGAGGAACTGCACGTGACATCTATTTTTGGCTTCAATCGGCCATTTCGGAGCCGAAGCAGATGAAAGGGTTACAGGGGTGCCACCCACGTCTCCCCAGCGGACGCGCCGCGACATATCAATGAAGTTAAGATGCATCTAGGTCGGGACGCGCTACCTGAAATCCCCGCTGAGGCATGGTTGTATAAAAACAATATTAATTGTGCTGCAAAACCTTGCAAACTAAACATTTTAGAAAACATCACGCGCCCATAATTTGTACTAACTCCAATAAAAGTTACTACAAAAAGAGTTTTTTTCCGTTGGTTTTTACGTTTCTAGTAACGTTGAAACGAACGTATCCCGATTCAGTTACCAAAGCAGCCGTCCGGTGGCGTGTCGAGCGACTCCGGGCGAGTCGTGGTGAGTGAGGGGGGGTACTGTTTGTGCATGCAGCGTCTATGAGCAGTTCCGTAACTGAGCTAATCTAATAACGTTGATCGTAGCGCATCGAATCGAGCAGGGACCAATCGCACGCAGCCTGTCCTCCCACTTCTTCCTCTTCTACCCATCTGGTACCAATCAAAATAGTCAAATCTCGATTCGATGCGCAGCGGTCGCATCCATGTAAACGCAGCCATAGCCTGCATTTTTGATGCGCAGCGGTCGCATCCATGTAAACGCAGCCATAGCCTGCATTTACATGGATGCGACCGCTGCGCATCGAATCGAGATTTGACTATTTTGATTGGTACCAGATGGGTAGAAGAGGAAGAAGTGGGAAGGCAGGCTGCGTGCGATTGGTCTCTGCTCGATTCGATGCGCTACGATCGCATTCATGTAAACGTAGCCATAGAGGGTCTTTACGTCCTACTACTCCGTTTCACCTTATGTTGTACGGCAGCGAAGGCTAGAAGCGCGAGCTCATAGCGTTGGCAGCTGCCCTTGGTGCACGAGAGCTTGTGCCGCCCAGCTGTGCCCTAGAGCAAGGAGCTCGCGCTTATAGCCTTTCCTGCGGTACAACACAAGGTGAAACAGAGTATAGGCTGTGAACTTGTTTTTGTGTCTGTGTTTGTGCGAGCGTGTGTGCGTGAGCGTGCGCGTGCCTGCGTGTGTGTGCATGAACGTGAGCGTGCGTGTGTGTTCGTGTGTTCTCAAATTTGGATGCGAATACGTCTCGTCCACATCTCCCACAAGCACGCTTCTCTTCATCCTGACGCTGTGCATGTGGTAATACTAATATGTGGTGCGCGTGTGTGTTGTTTCAACTTGTTTTTTCGTGGTATAACTCATCTTCAACTTTGCCATTAAATGTACACTGTTTCATTATGGGACTAACATATGTATGCTGTAAACTTTCTGTTTTATTTTGCTTTGCATTATGCAATTCTTTTTTTTTTCTGCCATACTGCTGGACCTTGTCGTACAAGCCCTAGCTGGCTTTGACCAGTCCGACATTACTGAGCCGCATCCACATTGCCTATTAAATATATTATTATTATTATTATTATTATTATTATTATTATTATTATTATTATTATTATTATTATTATTATTATTATTATTATTATTATTATTATTACTATTACTATTATTATTACTATTATTATATTCGCTGCGGAGATGCCGCCCAGTAAGGATGCATGTCTGATTTGCTCTCGCTGCTTTTACGGACGACAAAGATTTCTTCGCTGCACTGAGTGCCAACTTCGCGCGCATACGAAGTGCGTATGCTTTCCGGAGACCGAACGCACATTTCTTCAGCGTGAGGTGAGCTCATTTGTCTGCCAGAGCTGTGCCAAGATCAACGGTGGAGCTAGGCCTAACGTCGCCGGCGTGGTCTCCGGTGACCCCGACGACCAGTTCGCCCGCTCTCCTCCTCCGCCGTCGGCCTCCCCTACTCGTCCGGTGACGCTGCCTGCCTCCTCTCCCGATGGCCTCGACACACGTGGGGACGCCAGCCTTCAGTCCCTTCGGTCCCTTCTCCTCGACGCGCTGGAAGGAATTTCTTTCCTCACCGAGGAGGTTGCTTCCCTCGGTGAAGACAACGCGCGTCTCCGTCGTGAGCAGAGACAGCAGGCGGAACTCCAGGCAGGCTCCATCGCCTGCCTGCGGGCGGAAGTTCGCAGCTTACGCGACGTGCTTGGCAAGCGTGCAAGAATCGATGCTGAAGTTCAGGCAGGGCCCTGTGGAGGGAAAACATTTGCTGCGGCCCTGCGCTTCCCTCCTGCCTCGGCTCTCTCTGCAAAGTCTGCACGTGCACCAGTGAACGGGACGACGAAAGATGATGCGCTGCCTGGTACGCCGAACCCCATGAGCCCGCAGGAACGGGTCTCTGCGCTGGTGAGCGTGGCGTCGGAAGATGATACACTGCCTGTTAAGCCCAACCCGATCAGCCCGAAGACTCGAATCCCTGCGCAAGCCGGAGCGTCCGTGGCATGCAAGCTGAGCGTTGCCCCCTCATCTTCCCGTCGGAGGGCATTGTTTGTGACCAAGCTGGATCCGGTCACCACCTCTACGGACATCGTTGGGCATCTGTGTTCACTCGATGTAGAAAACTTGAAGTGCCACCGACTGAAGACTCGCTACAATACCTACGCCTCCTTTCACGTCTCTGTAGCTGCCGAAGACTTTGAGAAACTCTCTGACCCTGCTTTGTGGCCGAAGGATTGTCTTTTTAAACCTTTCAGAGGCGCACTTCGTCAAGAACTCCTTCACTCGTCTGAAGAAGCCCACAAGCCCAACACTAAGTACAAAGATGAGTAACATCGATTTGTTTTACCAGAATGTCCGTGGCCTGCGGACGAAAGCTGACTGTTTCTTTGCCAACATTACTCTCTCTAATTACTCAATTGTTTGCTTAACGGAAACTTGGTTATGTCCTAGTGTTGGTTCCTCCGACTACTTTCCGCCTGGTTTTGATGTTTACCGTCGCGATCGTGATTTCTCTTCCCGGGGCCGAGTCGGAGGCGGTGTATTGGTCGCGGTTAACAAACAGCATAGTTCACGAAGACGTGAGGATTTGGAAAGTTTTCCCGAGTCTCTGTGGGTGGAAATTGAGTGTTCTAGGAGAAAACGTATTTTAATAGGTCTGTTTTACCTTCCTCCTCAGACGACACCAGATGATTTCCAAAGATGTCTCGCTGACATTGAAAATACAATGAATGATTCACAGGGTAGCAATATCTTAATCTTGGGGGATTTTAACGCTCCAGGTATTAACTGGACACAGTTCAATGTCCTTACTGACAATTTTATTGTAAACAAAAGTGCAACTATCTCCTCAACTTTACTTCCTTTTTAGATCTTAGACAGCACAATAACATTCTAAACGACCAAGGTAATGTTTTAGATTTATGCTTTTCAAACACGGACGGTATACGTGTTGCTCGAAGTGAACTTCTATGGTTCCTGAGGATAGATATCACCCTGCTCTTGATGTAGTTCTTTCTGTTTTTGATCCTCCGGTCCTCAGTCCCTCTAATGGTCCTTCCCCACACACATCGTATAAGTATTCAGCGGGGGACTACACTGGAATGTATCACCATCTGTCGGGTGTTGACTGGGCTTCTATCTTGGAGTCGTCTGATGTCAACGACCAAGTATATCTTCTCACAACTGTTGTTCAGGAGGCCATGAACATATATATCCCTCTTAAAACGTCTAAAAAATCTCGCTTCCCTAACTGGTTCTCTCGTGAACTCAGAAAGCTTTTAAAACGGAAAGATTTTTTGCACAGGAGGTTTAAGAAAAGTGGTCTTCCAAAGTGGGAAGTTGAATTTAAAATTTGCAGAAAGCGATGTAAGAAAATTTTAAACCGTGATCGCCAGGCGCATTGCGACTCGGTAGAATCAGATCTTGTTAATAATCCTAAGAAATTTTGGAGGTACGCTAAATCGCGCTTGGGGAAGAATATTGAGTCCGAAATCGTCTTGAATCCGCATAGCGACAGTGCGAAGGGCATGTCTGAGTTGTTTGCGGATCACTTTGCGTCAGTCTACAATAATAATAATAATTGCTCCTCAACTATATTGCCTCACTCGGACGGAGTTGGTGACTCGTTAGGTTCTGTAGTTGTCGATGAGGAATGTGTTAGGCTATGTATTAATAAAATGAAACCCACATTGTCTGCAGGTCATGACGGGATACCCGCTGCAATTGTTAAGGGTTATCATGAATTACTTACGCCTATACTGTGCACAATTTTCAATAACTCCTTGACGTCAGGGATATTCCCTGACGACTGGAAACTGGCAGTGGTTGTTCCGGTCCTGAAATCTGGAAATAGTGGTGATGTTCTTAATTACAGACCGATTTCTCTTCTCTCTTCTTTTTCCAAACTCTTTGAAATGGTAATCCATCAATTCCTCTCCTTCAAGTTTCGTAGTATAGTCATTCCTAATCAACATGGCTTCATGTCCGGCAGATCGACATCCACCAATCTCGTATCTTTTACGTCTGCTGCCTCTGAAGTAGTTTGTAATAGAGGTCAGCTTGACGTTTTTTATTTCGACCTGAGTAAGGCATTCGACGTAGTCAACCACAACATCCTCTTACACAAGCTTTCCTCGTACGGAGTATGTGGTTCGGTATACAATTTGTTAAAAAGCTATTTGTCTGATAGGCAAGCCTACGTCCGCGTCAACAATACTACCTCGTCCTTGTACAAGGCAAGCTCTGGAGTTCCTCAGGGATCTGTCTTGGGCCCCCTCCTTTTTAATATTTTTGTAAATGATGTCTCTCAAGTTATATTAAATTCTTCATTTCTGCAGTACGCTGATGATATAAAACTTTACAAAAAAATATCGACCTTAGAGGATTGCATCGCGCTTCAGAATGACGCATATTCCTTCGGTCGTTGGTGTTTAGACAATGACCTCCGTTTGAATCATTCTAAAACAAAAGTAATGACATATTCTCGCAAGACCCATGATATATTTTTTCCATATAGTTATCATGGCGAACTGCTTTCACGTGTAAGTGAACTGAGAGACCTTGGAGTTGTCTTTGATTCAACCCTGAGATTTGACACTCACGTTACCAGAGTGGTTCAATCGGCCTTGCGCACGTTAGGTGCCGTGTCTCGCATAACGAAGGAATTCAAAGGCCCGTCCGCTTTTTTTACGCTGTATCGTTCCCTAGTTAGATCCCAGCTAGAGTACGCCTCGGTTGTTTGGAACGGCATTTCCAAAACTAACAGTTTATTTGTCGAGCGCGTCCAAAACAAATTTATTTCTATCTTTAAATATCGTTACCTTGAGAAAGGTGATCCTTGTTTGAACGGTGGGTGTAACTCGCAACTCGTCAACTTGTTGAGCCTGCAGCAGCGTCGGGTGAAGGCAGATTTGTTGTTTTTGTTTAAGACCCTGCACGGCTCGATTAACTCTCCCAGCCTTCTGTCCGAAGTGAGCCTTAGAGTTCCACGTGTGCCTACACGGCTACAATCATCTTTTTATATAGCTCGACATTTTAGCCACTTAAACCCGATCCAAAGATCGGCTGAATATTATAACCGCTACTCTGACACAATTGATATTTTTAACTCATGCGGGAGCAAGTTCGGAAATGCTGTACGAAACTTCCTCTTGCAAGAAAAGGGCTGATCAGTTGAAGCGTTGATGTTTGTCAGTACGTTATCCAAGTATTTGCTTTTTGCTCTCACAGCTGGTGATGTCTCTGTTTTGTGCTTTTGATTTCCCTTGTTGATTTGAGTGTCTTTATACTTGTTAATATTTGTATTCTCAGACTGGTGAACTACGTTCTCCTTCTGAATACGTGTGTATGTGTGTATGTATGTGTGTTTTGCTCATTTTTTAGTGTGCCAGCACTAAGGCCGATTGGTTGTTCCTGGACACTTTAATAAACATTGATTGATTGAACATTGATTGATTATTATTATTATTATTATTATTCCTTCAAAATCTGTATATTAAAAATATATCACGTAATTATGTTAAGTTTCTCTATGGTCATAGTTCTTCAACAATGGCGCTTATGCATACCTACAAAACGTTTTACTTCATGAAGACGTAACGCAAATGTAGCGTGCGTTACTTCTTATAAGTACGGTAACGATAACGTCTTCTTTTTATTTTTAAGTAACTTAGATCGGCGATTTCTGTAACCCTTACAACCCTGTGTAGGAGCGCAGTGTGAACGAGTGTGTGCTTAGTTTTGTGTGCTCCTTTGTGCCAAGATCCCTAAAGGGTGGGCAATATTTTGAAATAAATAAATAATAATGATTTGGCTTAGTCTCATAAAACCGTTTGGCAAATGTTCTTTAATAGAGAGTTTTAGGGAACCGTTTTTGCACATCCGATACGGTACGATGGGCCCTCCGGTACGAAGTGCGCATGCGCTTGTCTTCTGCGATCTTACCGTAATGCGCTGCTCGAACCGTAAGGCGCGACCGGCACGACCAATGGGCCGACATGGACGGTCTCGCTTGGTTAGCAAAACGGCTACTTCGCTGGCGGAGAGAGCGTGTCGTGGCTTCAAACATGAATAAAATAACTCTTGTAGTGCCTGGCAGGAGCGCCATACGTGACAGCAAGTGCATAAAGTTGGAGTCAGCAAATAAAAAAGAGAATACGGATCAAAACGCAATAATACATCCTTGATAGAAATACATTAATGTTTAGCAACGGTGATTATCGTCTGCTCAGTGGCGCAGTGGATTGGAGCGTCCGTTTCGTGAGCTCGGAGGGAGCGGTAGTGGAGAGTTCGAATCCGGCTGGCGGATTTGTGTTTTCATATTTTAATTTTTTTTTTTTTTATTTTTACGTTTTTTATGTTTTAACGGTTTTTTTTATATTTTAAGCTTTTGATATTTAAAGTTTTTTATATTTCAGTCTTTAATATTTCAAGTGTTTTTTTTTCATATTTTAAGATTTTTTTTATATTTTAAGTTTTTTTTATATTTTAAGTTTTTTATATTTTAAGTTTTTTATATTTTAAGTTTTTATATTTTAAGTTTTTATATTTAAGTTTTTTTTCATATTTTAAGTTTTTTTTCATATTTAAGTTTTTTTTTCCATACAAACGTTGGGATGTGCATTTCAAGCTCTTATCACCCGTTTTTAACAGCTGCTTTATGACTGAGGGTTATCTGTAGTGTCAACAGAGGTGAGCAACAGCCTTCTGGATCAAGGATCTGGATACTTTTTAGTTTAAAAATGTTGCATGAATTAAAAATTTGTGTTCTAATGCTAATCACATATATCCTATAAAACGAGCCCTTTAAATATTGGGTGATAGTTTTAATAAGTGCACAGCAGTAAAGATTACAGGTTTTCCTTTATTTTTTTTTTTTTCGTGGTCGTACCGTACACGGCTCAACGATCGGTGCGCGGGCGTACGACCGTGATCGTCTGCTATCTTTACCGTAAGAGAGCAACATGGGCGCCGTATCTACCTCCGTCCCTCCGCCTCCTCCTCGCAAGCGGTTTTCAGCGGAAGATGATACCTTCCTACTTCGGGAGGTGCTAGGCGCTAATCCTTTTTTTACTCCAGCCCTTTGGGATGACGTCCTTAAAGGCTTAAACGCGGCGTCGAAAAAAAAACTTCTCGTTGCGAGGAGCGAACGGATTGACCTCCTCGTAACTTTGTACAAGAAAAATGACCGCCTCAACCTGAGAAAGAGATTATATTTCTGTTTTTATTTTTGTATTTTCTTCGCGATTTGAATATTTCTAGTTTTATTTGTCCATAACTTTCTTAATACTCGACCCTGCAGTGGGCCTCGAGGGAAAGACACAGGATCGCTGGCAGACGACTTCGAATGTTGATGATAAGCGCGCGCGAGCGTGTTCTTATTTGTGTGTCAAATCGAGTTTGCTGTCGGCGACTTTTCAGCATATCAGGACGTGGTTGGAGTAAACATCATATTTGGTTGATGTAAAACACCAAAGCTTGCCCACTGAGAAGAACGTATGACTTACAAACCAAGTTACCATGTAGGACCGAGGAACTATTTATTCCCCGAGGATATAAATCGGGTAAACTGAAAAAAAAAAAGAAAAACGGTGGCAAACGAGTTCCCCGACACCCAGATTCAGCCGTTGGCTGTCAACGTCTCCGGTATGCGCGGCGCCGATCGGAGATGGGGCAGATCCTCCTTTGTGAACCTGAACTGCCGTACGACGTCCTCCTCGTCCATCGACGCCAAGTTGAACGTCCCATGCCTTGCCGCCAACAAGTGCCTTCTCTTAGTACGCAGACAGTCGTACAAAATAACGTTTTGTAAATTGTTTTCGCCGAATAGAGCCAACTCCAAGTCGTCGTCCAAAAAGATCGAGCGCCATTGTTGTCGGAAAGCTCGTCTGCTCCTTTAGCAGACGAACATTTTAGAACTTCGCAGTGCCAGTGGCGACACGCCATGGAGCGCCAGGTTTTGTATTACGGAAGCGCATTCATTCGAGTAAAAAAACAAGACGAACTATAAGTAGGTATACATTGTTTTAGGTTCTCTATATTTATAGGATGCGATTTTTATTTACTTCAGTTTCTGCGATTTGTACAAACACACGCAAATTTGCTTTTCTCGATGAGGCCGACGCAGGTTTCCGTTGCCAGGGGGCGCGACCTGTACCGATCGTCTGCTCTTGTCTGCAAATACGGTTCCCCCAAAGCCGTTTAGAGGCGCACGATCGGTTGACTCGCCCGATCCAAGGTATCGATCGTTTTTGTTTATCGATCGTATTTTGTTCCCGTTCCCTAAAACTCTCTAATCTTTGTGCGTTTTGTTACCGTTGACTACCCCCGATCACGTGAAAAAAATGCACCGCAATCCTGCAGTTTTTTTTTTAATTTTTGTGTCCGATTAGTTTAGCTAATGATAAAAAAAAAAAACTCACAAATACAAGTAGCGCCGTGACGAGGCACTTTTGGAGCGGCCTGATTGGTTTCATCGGATCGTAACGATCAGCTGCAATAAAGTACAGACCCCCCCCCCCCCCCCCCAAATAAAAAAAAAGACAGTTTGCATTGCGACAGTCAACATGACGTCAGCGGGGGAAACGTCGCGCTTACTGCCACGGCACAGACTGTTTAATTAGGTCGAAACCAATTTTCAGCCTCGTCATTCGTAGCTTGCAGAGCGATTGGCTCTCCTAAAGAAGTGCTGTTGCGGCAGCGTATAGACACAACAAATTTCTTACTGCGGTCGCATGTGCATCTTTTCCTGCCCGAAAAAGCTGCAGTTTGTAAACGTGCGTGCACAAAGAAAGAGAGAGAGCGAAAGAGGGAAAGCAGTGCCAAGAAGCGTGCCGTAAAAACAAACGATCGGCAGAAAAAAAAAGAAAAGAAAAAAAGTTGACTTAATGAAAAAAAAAAAAAAAGAATCGCCGCGTCGTATTAGCAACGCGCTTCGAAATCTAATTTGCGTCATGGTTAGAGAAGCAGTATGTACTCGGCTATTTCGGGACTTTGCAGCGCTCCAAAAAGCGGGAATGACAATAACCTTCGTGCGTATGACCTAATTAAAGGTAATCGTGAAATTACAGAATTCCTCTAATAACTTATTGATTACAAGTATTTAATTACTTGTGTAGTGAGTACCGTACACGTCTGCGACAAGATGGGTCGATTCCGACAGCAGGGCTCACAGGGCGCGGCAATGCTATGGAGGCGCCTCACGCGCGGGAGTTCCTCTGATCGAGCCACCGTTCTGCCGTGGTATAGGCTCATATATGTCAGGAAACTCTATTTACCTTTCTTCAAACGCAAAAACAAAAGTAACACGAATGTATAAACACTCTTCGGCGTTATTTGAAACTTAAAAAAAAAACAATACAAGAAAAACGAAACAGAAAAACGCCTTGTAACGATTCCCGACAACCTTCAAATGAATCTCCTGTTCGTAAGTGTCCTATGTATAGACAGTAAACTAGAAAAGGAAAAACTCAGGGCCAAAACTCAACGTTTCTCAACGAAGGAAAAAAAGAAAGGAAGAAAACGAGGAGTCAGCTATCTTGGAAACTGCGGTGCGGGTTTTGTTTCCCATACCTAAAGTGACAGCGACAGCCCGGGTTCAAACTTTAAGGCGAGAACTTGACGAGGCGGCGACGCTCGGGAAAATTGCCTTTACGGCCACCGCGCTGGAAGAAGTATATGCCCTCATTTTTATTTTCATTCTCGGAAAGATACGAGTAGAAAAGAAGTCCCAGAAAACGTCGCGGTAAGCAGAGCAGTGAAAGAAGGGACTGACGAGAATACGAAAGGACAATAATTCGGCGAGACGTATTCTGACGCGTGTCATATAGTGCATTTATGGGATTCAACCCTCGAATCAGATTACGAAATTACATATTCTTTGATCTTTATAGGCACTTACAAAAAGACGAAACTTAAAACACTTCGCAGACGGTGTTCCTTTCGCGTTCCGGTATAAGAATGGCATGTCGTTCGCTATTTCGGGATAAATTACTGCGTCTTTGCGTCATTTTTCGTGCATGCGGTGAGCTACGAGGATCGCTATAGTCATCGACAACTTTAGAAACGCAGGACGTTTCTTAACGTGACCAATGGGATTGCGGCAGCGGCCGTTAGAGACATGGAAGAACCCATCACGTAGCAACAAGCTTAACCATCATACGCTACGCCCTGATGATATACATACTCACTCTTCATAGCTCATGTGCCTCGATAGCTGCATCAAAAAAAAAAGTGCCATTTTTTTACATAATATTTGCTTCTACATAAAACCATACGCATCCAGACGTTTGGTTTATTTCGAAAAATCAACATAGGGAAGTTTAAAATGCGTAGACCCGGCTGCACAACGAAATATGTGCGCCTCCGCCTATAATTAGCGTATAGTTTGGCTGAATTACCGAAACCAATTTCTCCGCTGAAACAATCATTTGAAGTGCTTAGCAATGAACGTTACTTCAAAAGCGAACCCGCTATAACGCCTGCGAAAAAAAAAGAGTAAATAAATAAATAAATGCTGATATTAGATGGCACGTTTCCAAGCAGGGATAAAATGTAATTGTTCCTTTTCAGCAGACCAATTTATTTTAATGATAATCGTCGCAGGCACGGCGGAATCCTCAGAGCCGGCGAGATTTCGAAAGGCCCCCCGAACAATCATAATTAAGGCACCAGATGAGACGTGGGTATTATCAGTAAGCGTATAAAAAGGATAAAAAAAGTAGAAAAGAAATAGAAACTGTCCTAAAAATTAAAAAAAAAGTGCAAACCCCGAACATATATGTAGGTAAGAGACATAAATCGATTACGTCAAAGCGCGTTACGAGACATTTAGTTACGAGACATTTAGTTGCTTTAATCCTACGGACGAAGAAATTTTCACACGTCATTGCCAAAACGCGCGTCTCTAAAAGCTTTTTACCTAAAATTGTTTTTTAGGGGGGAACAAACATGCAAACAGTGCTATATTTAAAAAAAAAAATAAAAATTCACAGTGTGCGAGTGTGCAAAAACAATCGCCAAACGAATTCAAACAAACAAACTCTTAGCCCATTTCGAATCTCAGTCGAATCTCAGAGAGGTTAAAAGTTACACATAAAACCAGCAGCAGTGAAAGCCGAAAAAAAAAACAAAAAAACCTCAAGGTCTGGGCCAACCGCACCTGCCACAGTTGATTGAGGAGGGAACTATTTTCGAGCGCTCTGCTATGTTCTACAGCGCCGAACAAGTGCCCAGATGCTCTCAGGCCGCACAAATACGAGCCTATAAATCTCGGCGGTGCTCCTCGGTGGCAAGATCCCTCGTAAACCGAACATAGGTTACTGTACGATGTCACGACCCTCGCGGCGTGCTGTATCCGTGCGCTTGAAAACATACAAAGGATACAGTCAGAATTGCGATAGAAAACCGACGCCAGAGTTCTAAAATCAATCAATCTAAAAAAAAATCACGTTAGAAATTATATGGTGATAAGCCTAGTACCTATTTGATAATTTTCTCGTGAACGCAGATGATAAATATGTGAGGAAACTTGACTATATCGACGGTCTTTGTTCACCTCACGCTAGAACCATGGTCTTCGTGGGCCATAAAGTTACGATGACACTGCTAATACATCGTCCGAAAACAGTTTGCAGACGGTGTCTAAGGCGTGTTTATTCCTTGTTTCTTCCTATGTACGAAGCCTTCGAACATGCTTCAGGGGTGCATATATAATTCCGTCATCATGCCTGCAGCAAACACCGAATCTTTCGTGTGATGTACGAGCAGAGTGACTGCGACTTTACGAGATGAACCAGGCCATTAAAAACGTTAGGCCTAACGTTAGGCCTAACGTCAGGCCAGCGCATACCCGCGTCATCCCCCTCCCGCTGCGCCGCCAGCAATGACGCCGTTGCTATGGAACCACATGACGCGTCGCAGCCAATGGGAGTTAAGGCCGGTTCCCACATGGAGCGAAGCGCTGATGTAGCGCTCCTCACGTGCCGTCAGCTACTTATCGCCTGCCACGAGCAACAGTTTGGGCGGTGCGATACAAAGCTGGTGAACGCTCCGGTCAGCACGCGCTTAGCGCGAGGTAAGCGCTATGCTTGTAGCGCTCCGCTGCATGTGTGAACAGGCCTTTAAGGTCCCGTTTCGCTCAGGGGAATGTAGGTGCCGTTTACCGCTAGCTGCTACAGACAACGATAAGGCCGGCTTTAATCTCACATGAAGCTAATCGCTGATGTAGCGCTGCTCACGTGTCGTCAGCTACTTATCGTCTGATATGAGCAACGGTTTTGACGGTGCAATAGAAAGCTGGTGAACGCTCCCGTCAGCACGTGCTTAGCGCGACGTCAGCGCTATGCTTGTAGCGCTCCACTGCATGTGTGAACATGTCTTTACTCAGACAACGCCGGATCGCTCCATGAGCCATTTAATGCTTTCGCATTAAAAAGAAGTGGTACCGTTAAAGGCTTTACTACGGTTTCCTATTTTATGATTGTGGTAGGGAAATGAAGGAACCAGAGCAAAAAATACACAAAACGAATAACTGGTTATGGCAGCACCATGCACCACTACAGCCTAAACGGTGATACTCCGTTTCAGGATGCATTGCTTGCGGGGATGGCAAAATTACTTTCAAAAAGTAATTAAATTACATTACTGATTACGTTTCTAAAAAAACTGTAAACTTGTAATTAAATTACATTACAAATTACCGCAGACTAAAAGTAATGTCATTACATTACAATTACTTTCAATAAGTAATCAAATTACTTTGACATTAATTTTCAATACCTCGAAGCAGTAATTCGTGTTCATTTTATTTACAGTATATTTACCAAAAAGCAGATCTTCCGGTTTACACCGCAGCAGCCTTATGCGCCTCAATGTGAACTATACTGAACAGTCTTTTTGTTGGTGCACACGACATAAGTGATATGGTGAATAGCTTTTGCTTTTGATGCGACTCAAAGACAGTCGACCCAACGGTTTCACTGTTCATTCAACGGTGAAGGTCCTTAGTTAAAGGGTGATATGTTTTCGTCTTTTTGATTCAAAAAGAAGTTACAGTTCATGTCAGTATGCTAAGTCGGGCCATGGTAGCTTGTTCTTACAAGGAGTCGTCACGTGAAACGTTTCCCTTCCGTCTCGCACGCAGTATACTCCTATTCTCACAAGGGCACTAGTTGACGCATTTCCGGTCATTCCTCTCGAGAAGTATTGTTCCCAAACGCTCGAAGAGCCCAAGTTATTGCGCCTTGCCACACACGGGGTTCGATATTTGCTGTGCAGAACCGTCGTCAGTTGAGGAAAGGTTGTGCCGCGAGCTTTCTAAATTGCGTACTTTTCCCAGAAACGGGTTTCGATATCTGCTCGCAGGCTCATTCCCGAATAAATTTCCCCAAAAATGGCAGCGAAGAATACCGCTAGCGGCGCCTGCTTTGCTCGATTCCCGTCTTTTCCAACTACAAAAAGCACCTTCACTTAACAAGGCCAAGGACACGCTCGAAACTTTCTGGGGCCTTGGCTAGGCATTTGGAATTGACTATTTTATTTCTTCCGGTAGTTTGTTGCTCACAATGGTCAAAGTTTACCGTTTGACCTCGCTTGACGAAGGAGCAAGAAGGCTGGGGATCTGTCTGCCCTGTCCTCTCAGGTTTTAAAGTGTATTGACCATACTGGAGATGCATACCCTACGGCGCGCAGTCCATAAGCCGCTCATCCCTAAGCTTACAATGCGGTGGAAGCTACGTGCTCGTTGGAACAGTCACACGTCTCTCTTTCGCCACGTAAGCACGCTCTCGTTCATAGCCACGCGCAGAGAGGGGGTAAGGTGATGAAAGGAAGGTGGTTGGTTGGTTCTTGCGAGCTCGCAGCTCCCACCGCCCTTTCAGTTTAGGGATGAACGAAGCAGAGTGTCGTCGTGATGACGTGCCGGCGTTGAATATATCTTGCCTGGAGTTCGTGTTTCGTGGCCTTCCAGCGATGTCTTTACACGTGAGATTTTCTCACGCGCTTTTCCAGCGCTGCGTCTGTCAAGTTCTTCGTACGAGGCTTTGCGCTCAGATGGCCGTCGTTATTGGCTTTGGTGTCTCTCTTTCACGACATTTGAACATGCAAAATATTTTTTTAACTTGCAAATTAACTATTTTTTAACAAAAGTACTTTCAAAAGTGTTGAGTAATTTTCTCGAAATTACTGCCTGAAAATAACTCATTACATAAGCTACCAGCCTTGAAAAGTAATTCGTTTTATTACTCCTTACCACAAAAAAAAACTTAATTTCAGTTATTTCATTGCAATAATGCCATTACTGCCATCTCTGATCGCTTTTGCACCTCGTGCAGTCGGTTCCAGGAACGTTGACGGTATCCTAGCGGTACTATAGGGGTTCGTCTCTAAAGAACTCGTTTCTCCTGACCCAAAGTTGCGTAAGGGAACGAACGCTGTTTCCATTTTGTCCACTTTTTTTTTTTTCTGCTCGAAATGTTTTAGGCGACATAAATTAGGACATTAAAGCCGCAATCACGCTGCTCATGCGTTATACAAGATACACGGTGTTTTGCTGCAGACACGAGGGAGAGGACAGACGTTTCTGCAGACACGCCTATAAGCATGTTTGCTTCATACATGCTTCTTCGAAAATGTGTGCAGACAGTTTTTATACGGTCAATGTGACCATCACGCGAAGAATAAACACGCCTCACATAGTATGTGCATACTGTCTTTTTCCAGGATGTTTCAGCAGTGTCACCGCGGATTAAAAAAAAATAATCTCGTATATTATGGACATCATTTTATGTTTGGTTTCAGTGAAAATAAATATCCGGACATCACGAAGCCTTCTTAGGACCTAAGAACCGAAGGAGGGTGGCGTAGGAAAAAGACGCTCACCATTTCCACCGAACCATAGTGTCGTCTGCTGAAAACTCCCCTTCTTGCAGCAAGATCGGTCGACGAAGAACTGAAACACACAAAAGGGGGGCACATGCGTAAGTCAGCCGGCCTCTTTCCTTGATGACAATAACATATCGCGAGGAAATGCATAAATACAAGAGACAATACAACTCGTCAAGTGCACGCGGCAAATATTCTCTTGAAAACCAGAAACTGACGAAGTGTGCGTTAAACTTACGATTAATTGCATCTTTTATTGCAGATTAAAAAAAAACATTGCACTTGTACAACTAGAAACATAGAAATGGACACAGTGACACGACAGACTGTTTTGTAGTAGTTAAACGTAAAAAAAAAAAATACTATACGAATGAAATGGTGCATAAGGCGTCTCTGCATGGGAGGCATACGACGCCAGATTTCAAGCCGGACTAACTTTATTGCCGCTGCAAACATGGCCGTACCACAAGCCTGTCTTTCTTAAAAAAAGAAAGAAAAAAAAAAACTCCCAAATTAAGGTAAATAGTCGACAGGTTGTTAATTGACGGGAACAACAAATACGCGATAAAAGGTGCTGCAGCTTACTGCATTGACGACAGCTAGGAAACGTGTCCGTGTTTCCAACTCATTGCGATCCCCTGAGTAAACAGACGACGGACAGCACCGCCTGCCCCAGCGCTCGCCTCTGCACGTTAAATATACACATGGCGGAGAACGGCCCAGTTGTAATTTCCCCGTTACTAAATTATGCAGCTTTAGTACTGCACAGTGACTTAAAAGTGCCGTAGCAATGACTGCCAATAGGTTTCTTAAAACGGGACGACGTGTCCTATTTCGTTGACTCACATTCGGCTTGAATGCCCGTACATAGGACCATTCGGGTGAAAGTGAGCGCCGTTGACTGCACGCGCAAAGTTCTATACTGTGCAATTCGAGTAGAACAAAATGGCACTTTTTCTGTCTGAGTAGGGGTATAGAAATATTAACGAAATAAAAAGCTGGTAAATGCCCAAACATGTCACCCCATGTCAAGATAACACGAAGCTATGCTGGGAGTTGAACGTCCCAATTCCTGACCATCTCATATATTAATTTCTTGGCTCGCCTTCCGAAGATCATAAGCTCGTAATGATCAGTCAAGGGGAAACTTATTCTCCACCTCTTAGCCCTCACTAATTATAATGAACCTTGAGAGAAATTTCAATAGCAATCGGGATTTTACTAGGCACAGCTATTACGGGAGAAGACTCCCCTTCTTCAAATGGGAAAACACAAAGTGTTTTGATGCATTTGGCGAAAGGAAGGGTTTTCCCGAGGCGCCTGTCTCTAATCAAGACCTTGATGCCATTCAATTTCTTCTCAAAGCTTATAATTTATGAAAGAAAAATATTTGTATTTCATTCCAATTTCATTTATTTGTTCCCTCATGGCCCGAAGGCATTACAGAGGGGGGAAAGTTGGCGATGTGCATAAAGAAAAAAAAAAAGGAAAAAGAAGAAAATAATGAAACAGGTCCTAGTACAGTTCAATTACAGATTTTTTTTTTTAATTAACAGGATTAAGAGCTGGGGTAATGGATGGGAGGAGATGATTCTAGACAGTAGACGTACGAGGTATGAATGATCCAAAGTAGGTATTAGTGTGAAACCGTGGAATCCCGACTTTATGTGGGTGCTCGATGCGTGGTGATATGTGAAATGCCTACAGTAGAAGTTCAGATTTCAAAACTCCTCTGTGAAAACATTTTTTTTTTTTTTTATAGCAAACATGAACGAGAAATGTTTCGCCGTAAACCGAGATCAGGCAAATACAGGATATGTTTTATACATCTTCCACTTGGTGGAGAACTTCTTTCAAGCCCATTTCATTAGAGCTATTAAGTTGATCCTAAAGAACATACCGTGCTACGCGACTTTCTGAGGAACAAACAGACCCTTCGTGTATCGGAGCGAGTACCGTAGCTCAAGTGTCCATCACGCGTAACAGCTCGTAACCTTTTCCTCATTCTTTCGGCACAACGCGCTCGCCCGTGCTGTTTATTTCGGTAGACATTGGATAGTTCCTCGGCCATTCAGAACACGCCCGGTCGCCCCATGGTGCGTACGGCACGGCTATGAGAGGCCCTCGTCCGCGCCGTCCAAATCGCTTTCGGCTGCGCCGCGGGAACACGCGCGGTTGACCCTCTCGCAACAACGGCCCCAGCCGATGCAATCGCCCAAACTGCCACTCGAAAAGGGCGTAACGGCCATTACGAGATTCCGCCGGGTATCGTCGTCCCGCGGAGCGGCCACTCTACACAGATGCCTCCAAGACGAAAGTTGTGCCTTGTCGTGACAAGGGGCTCTAGAGAAAAACACACACTGCCGCTGCAACTGGGGGTACACGAAGGACTACGCAAGAAAACGCAACCCGTTAGGAATGACGCAGCTGGGTGTGGTCAGTTTCGATAATGTCCTTCGACGAGAAAACGGGATGATCCAGAAAGAAGTGATACTCGTGGTTTCTCGCTTCCCTTTAAGCGACCCAGAACGAACGCTGCGGAGAGGCATATTATCTTTCAGCGTGTTACAGTCACCCGCAGCGTAAGAAACGCGGGGCATGGGGATTGCCCGGCATCTTATTATTGTTCCGCAGCCAATCAGAGTGTAGAATGAGCCGATGAGAGCGCCGAAGAACCAATCACGCAGCGAGAATCGTATCGTGTAACTACGTGTCCCGCTCCTCCCGAAGGTCACGTACGTGACACTCACACGCATCATATTGGCTGCGATGCCTCATCATAGAGACATCTTGGTTCCAACTTCAGGCGAAGCGGAGTATATAGTCACGCTTCAGTGATGGCACTTCCTCAATTGTTCGTTTTTTCTAGTGAAACCTGATTCTTTGTGCGAGGTGTTTTGGATAGTGTCGTATGTACTCAACCCGAAGAGCTTTGTATACGGCATTGCCGAAAGCACGGGGGCGAGTTGGTATGTTTTAAAAGCGCCGTGTATAAACACGCACTAGCGCCGTACAATATTAAGTCTGCGCTGTGGCATTACGCAATACAAGCATGACGCTTTGCATTGCGTAATGCCACAGCGCAGACTTAATTTTTAGGTCTAAACAGATGTTCCGCCTCATCATTCGCTGAGCTGATTTCGAAAATCGCAGAGATTGGCTCTTCAAGTGTTTTGCGGGTAAGTAGACGCGCAGGCATTTCTTAGAGTGTACGTGAAGCGAAAGCTCGCGCTGCACAACTTAGCAATCCTGGGCTAAATCCCCACCCCTGCCCGTTTCGATCAGGATAAGCATCGTACCGGTGTGCGGTCATGTATCACCACTGCGTGATGCACGTTAAAGACGCCAGGCTAACAATGGTACTGTACTCATCTACAGCGAAGACACCTGTCGCCCATGGCTGCTGGCGTACTTCTCCCTGTCTAAACATATACACAACCCCAATGCTATTATTGTAATTGATGGCTGTAGGGCCGTGCGCTGCCGGGATTGTATCGACAAAATAAAACGGCACAATGTAAATAAAAATTAAAAAAGTAAGTTCGCGCACGAGCGAACACACGCTCAAACGGGCCACGTCTTAACCACGGTATGTACGTGTTGCTTGTAAGGAAACGGCTGGGGACGCTGCGGTTAGGAGAGCAGTTCCGACACCTTGCAGACGAAAGACGCACGCTTCGCTGCTTAGGGCGCTCTCCGTCGACCGGAAGGGAAAGAAACAAAGAAGACCAACGATTGTAAGAACGAAGGATCGCCTTTGAAGCACGGGAGGCGTGTGGCCGTGTATCCATCCAGTGCCAAGACTTTCCGAGAGAATGGTGCTCCACTGTCATCGCCGCTGGGGCGTAACGATTCTCATCGTTGTTCTGCTCCACACGCTTCCTGACGAGTGGGCTTCGATCATTTTACCCGAGCATCTTTGGAATACTTTTTTTTTTTCTATTTTGTTCGTGTCTCTTTTTGTATTTGTGTGAGACGGGGTAGGAAAAGTGATTTGTGGCCTAGAAGTGATCGCAAATGTCAAGAAGTCACGGAGAGTCTTGGCTTTTACGGGGATAAGGTACAATCGTTTCAAGCGAGAACGTGCACCTGCACCACGGTGACCTGCACTCGGCTGTTTTTTGGGTCTGCGCGTGAGCGTCTCGTTCATACTCGACGCTAAGGACTTTCTGCGTTTGTAAAATACATATTAAACACTTTATAGCAAAATGTTTCCCAATACCAGACGCCACTTAAGGCACCTGCTACAAGGAATGCATCAAAGTGCCAGCACAACCTCCCATTCCGAATATTGTTCTACAAAAACACGGCCTGCGTGAAGTGCCTAATAAAAAGAACGCAACCGAGCCGGAGCTGCTGTCTAAAGACAAGAAATAAATAAACAAAAATTAAACAACAAAATATAACTTCTTTTTCATTTATTAGCAGCCTTTTTTTCAACGCACGCCTGTAACAAGAGTGAGGTAGCTTGGCTTTCAGAATTTTAAGATGGCAAAAGTTGTGCTCTTTAATGTTGTTGGAAGTTGAACTACCATGAAACAGTCACACAATTTAGGATGACTTTACCGCATAACAGTCTTCTACGCGGTACCGTACTCCACCGTAAAAAAACAATGTTTGATCGCTCGATTAATGCCCCTCTCTGAAGGCGGGTGCGACGACTCCAGTTACAATATGGAAGGGGATGTGGTCGTCCTACCGAAACAAGCGTGAGAGCCCCTATAAGCTTTCGACCCTTTTCAGTGTGAACCCGATGCAAGTATGTTTTTTTCTTTTTTGGCTAATAGTTTTACCGCATTCAACGTCGAGGACGATCTGCTCATTATACTTTTTTTTTTCACTCACACTTTTTCCTACCCCTTCTCATTTTACCCAACCAAATTAAAATGATACCGGGCTCACGGAGCCGTCGAGATATATTGTCTGGAAATGCCGTTGGTAGAATCCAGTTTATCTGGGGCTATTCACAAATTTATTAATTCACGTAAACGTACACTACAAGACATTCTTAAAATTGTTTTATTCTTATGCGGCAGAGTTCGATTGAAGAAACGCTGACTACAAAAGGCATGCAAGAAAGGGAGACAAAAAAAAGTATGATACGGCGTCTTCTAGTGAAGGCTTTGCTGTCGAGGAGACAGCAAGAACTTGACTAGAAAACACCGTAACAGACTTTTCTCTCTCTCTCTCTCTTGCGCGTTTTCTTTTTGGTCAGCGTTTCTTTTATTGACTTCTGCCAGATGCGAAGAGAACAATTTGCATTATTACGACATTAATTCATTATGAGAATAATTACACAATTCAAGAGAACGAAAACAAAAAGACAAAGACAAAGAAAATGTGCATAGAACACAAAATAGGGAGCTGCCGTGACGGCGCTTATTGTTCTTTGTGTGTGCCTTTTCTTAGTCTTGGTGAGCGATGTTAGACTTTCGTCATGTTTAACGTGTACGTCAACTGGCCTGATTTCAGACTTTTTTTTTTTTTTTTTTACAGTCTGCTATGTGATATAGTAGACGATAAAACGCGAATGACAAAAAAAAAAAAAATCGTAGATCTCAATTATAATCAGTGCGATTTTCAAGCTCAAATGTTCACGGCCTGTGAAAAGCAGAGGGACTCTTCTGTCTGTTTCAAATACTGGAACTTAAAAACACCCGGGCATTGCGACCTTTCAGATTAAAGCACCTGGCAGACATTTCCAGCTGAGTGACAATATAACCTTCCGATATTTCAGAGTGAGAGACAAAACAAAAACACGTAAAGTTCACACTCGCGTCAAACAACGTGCCAATCAGCCTTACGGATGACTCACACATCACGATGTCGTTACTTTGTTCATTTCCCAGTTGAGCGCACAGCGGCAGCGAAGTGCGCGTTGACTCACTAAAAGAATGCGCGTTGTCCCGAATGCGCTGTTCTATAGACATGTGCGGAAACGGACTATAGAACTGAAGTGCGCATTGCGTTGAACCAGATGGACGATCTAGAACCGAGCTGAAAAAAACAAACAAAAAAAAACTTGGATGTGGCCTACAAATAAACTTAAAAATTTTTTTTTTTATTTGTTTGTTATCCGCTTTTTTCCAAAAGATGCTTCCTTTCGATGTGCAGGCAACTGTGATGAAATAAAAATAAAGTGACTCATTTTACAAGTCTCTATATAAATCGGGCAAAAGGTGCCTGAGGGCATTAAATTCAAGCATTAAAGTTTAAAAACGTGGGCTCCACCGCGTTGAGGCAATCTAAAAATCGCCTCAGTCAGGGGAAAAAAGTAACGGTCGACAAATAACTTTGTTGGTAAATGTAAAAAATAAAGAGAAGAGGATAATGAAGACGTTGAACCAGAATCACCGACTAGTTTTCTTTGTTTTTTTTTTTTAATTCTCACTTTACTGTAATAAGATTTCTTTTCTACTCCGTTGTCCTCCCACAAATATTATTTTATAATATTTCGATGCCGAAACCCGGGAGATGGCTACAACGGAACGGTTCCAACCTGACTAGACAGTATACAACGAATGGTGACAACGGCCAATAAACCAACAATCGACCCGCCATGAAAACACAGGCAAACGCTGAGACGACGGTCAAGGCCTGGCCACGAACAGTCGATGCCGAACAGTTGTAACGTAAATATTTGTATGTAATCGTTCTTGCTGACCTTGTTTATCTGACGGCCAGTTCACCCGTTCTTACAACAACAACACATGAAGGCAATGCGCCTGACGCCTCCACGGAGCAGTGAAGTTTCATGACGCTGGTGGTGCCGTGTTCACCACCAAAAGTGTGGGGAAAAACAAAAGTGGCAGGAGATAATACCGTCATGCGAAGAAAGAGAGCGCTCACTAATGCAGGTAACGTATATTTTTATACTCACAGAAATTGTTGGTGGATTCCTTGGAATAAATATTATGACTGGCGAGATACAACGGCTTCGACGAGAAGTATAAACCCGATTTTACAGATACGCGCTGTCAATTCTGTTCACCTTTTTTTGATACGCCAAACACTGGCAAACAGTGGACAGTGAATCGGAAATATCACACTCGGTACACGTGAGGGCAGAGTAAACTCACTGATTGAACGGGGGCGCAGGAAAAACCGGGAACGCGAAATCACAAGACCCACGTTTCGCGTCCACGCCCGATAAAATTGCGAATCAAAGATTCTCCGGGAGCTAACTCGGTGCGCAAATTCAAAATATGATAAATAAATAATATATATATATATATATATATATATATATATATATATATATCGCTGACGCGAATTCAAAATATGATAATATATATATATATTTTATTTACCGTTAAACGCCGTACAAATACCCTTAAATCGGATAGATAATATTTCAATAAGCCAAATCCGCACACAACGACAACAATGGGGCTGAACGCCAAGGAAAGGCTTCGTAAAAGGTGGATCAGGCCCTCTCGAATCTTTTGGATACATATACAATATAGACGGTGTAAAATGCTAAAGCCACTCTTACACTGCTATTACGTCATACAATAGACTGTCCACAGACAAGTTCGAAGCATGCACATTTATGAACGAAGAAAAGGCGCTTCGAAAACGCATTAACCGTATCCGCGCGCGCAAAAAAAAAAAAAAAAACATTTTGTGATTGAAATGCAAGAAATCAGGTTTATTTGATTTAAATCAAATTCGCGTGATTTAAATTAAATTCATTCGATCTAAATCAGATTAGTTCGATTTAAATCACTGTGGCTTAAAAATGGCGATTTTTTATAGGTAAAAGTATGTGTTTTAAACATGACAGATTGATTGATCGATCCCCCCGATTCCCTGAAAACAACGCGCTGAGAAAGAATCACTGTAGGGTTTAATTAACGAGCACTTGTCAATGTAAACCCTGTCATACTAGAAGAAGAGGAGAACACTGATACTTGCTTTTTCATTTGCGCTCCGCTTTGCTCACTATAGGACATTACACGTTACTGACAAACGGAGTGGAAGATAGAAACTTGAACGCTCCGATTTGCTCAAAGAGCATGCACATATTACTCCTGTTCAGTTTATAACTCTTTCTTGCCTGATAATTATTTATTTTAAATTAAAACGAATGCACATAGAAAGCAACACATGCCATACCTGAGTGGTACATATTTAAAAAACAAATCATTTCCGGAAATGCTTTTTATGTGGGGGGGGGGGGGGATGTTTGATTTATATCATCATAGCAACTGCCGTGTGATTTAGATCCCGTTTTAAATCGTATTAATTTTTATTCTCCGCCCTGATCCACAGATAAATATTTTATCTTGTTTGCAGCGAACAGTATTTTATACGGTGCATGAGCAATGGAGCAGCGGCTTTATGATCGTGCGAATCGGGTATTACTGCCACCGGCTACATCTGCCTGCACAGTAAAGCGCTCTTGCGTCCGATTAGAAGACGCCGGGATAATTCGAAACCTGCTAGATTTCGCATGCCGGTTCATGTTTGTTCAAAAAGAATTCTGCAGCTAAATGCACTTAAGGCAATATGGCTTAAGGCGATATAGACGACAGTGCAGATTGTATCATTTACGCAGACGACACCAGTTTATTCTTTTCGGGGAAAGTTGTGCACCAGGTTTTATGTGCGGCAAATAGCGTTCTGCAGAAGGTGAGTGACTGAACGATAGGTTTTTGATCCAAAAATACAGTGTTTTCATTTACTCATGGGCTCTCACTCTCTCCAAGGACGAAATATTGACTTTGTACAAAATGAGAAGGTTCTTGGTGTGATATTTAATGAGTACATGAGCAGGGACGCCGAAGTACAATGAATAGCTGGCTGACTTCCAAAAGTTGTGGGCATTATTTATAAATCCCGTTATACATTACCTTCCTGCCTTTATCCTTCTTTATAACTCCCTCTTTTCCTCTTGCTATAATTACTGCTTCCTTGCTTGAGGTAGCACAACTGTTACAAATATGCATCACTTGCAAGTTCTCCAGAAGAGAATAATCCGAATTATGTGCAATGTGGAGTTCAACGCTCACACATTACAACTTTTCAAAAACTTTCATATAGTTCCAATCATAGAGCATTACAATTACAAACTTCTTCTAAGATATGAAACGTCTGTAAGGCAAAATCAAGTTGTTTTTCCATCAATCGACAATATAAAGCAGAGGGTGCCTGCTTGCATATGCAGGCCGTTGTGTTGACACATGGTCAACGCCTCGCTCGAGAACAGGCTACGGCCTCCAGATGCTGCAGGTCTCGTTGCCTAATGTTATATATAGTACACATAGATTTGGCACGGATTTTATGAGTGTGAGCAGAAAGGATGTTCGTTCATTGTTTCACTAGTGTTGTTATTTGTGCCCATTCTTGATGGGACCTCCGACCTGCAAGAAATGTTCGTGATGTATGTCAGATCTTTCTATTTTTTTGTGTTTAATGTTGTGTGTTTTGCTCCTATGTAAACCTTGTTTTACGGGTCACAAGTATGCAATATAGTTTCTCTGTCAAGAAACTCTGTGAAGCGAGAACAGTGTGCTTTTTTTTTTCTCCCTCCCCCTCTGCCCTGGAGAGAAACAATAAAGTTGAAGTTGAAGGCAACCAGCTAATCAGCAATAACTAGCCATAAAAAAAAAAAGAAGAAAATACTCGTTGCAAGTACTAATTTCGAAGATAACAACTTCTCTTAAACAAGCAGTTCACCCTAACAACAACAACAGCAAACAAAAGCGTCCAAGAGTGGCGTGCATTACAACCCAATCAAACGGGAAGTGTCCGTCTCCATCGGGAGTTCGCAGCGCCTGCTAGAAATCGAGCAGGCAGAGAAAAAGGGCACTTGAACTAAACGGAGCTCGAGAATCACTTTGTTCTCTGTCTTCTGCGTTTTATTTGTTTCTTTACTCGTCGTGTAGCCGCGAGTGTAATTAGCCCAGTAGGCGTCCGGCTCCTGCTCTTTAGCCCCCGGAGTTGGAGGAGTTGGAACCTGATTGGGTCTCCCTCGCTGATGATTCGCAGTTAGTCCAAGGCCGAGTCGCTCGGGAGGCGGCAGGTTTCTAACGAAGCGCAGCGTAAACACCGCTGACTTTGCTAACTCTCTCTCTGAAGTTGACAGAAATACTCGAGGCTACAGTTTGGGGCAGCAGCTAGAGGAACTGCAAGAAAAACTACGCGCAAAAAACAAACAAACAAGGCACTTTGTTCAACGCCTGTGCCACCGATAGAGGGCGCTGACGGATGATCTTAGCTATTTCTGACGTCTGAGAAAGGATGCGTTCGTTAGTACTGAGCGGCGTAATCTTTTTGTTTTTCAGAAAATCGTGAAAAGGGGGCGGTGGGGGGGGGGGGGGGGGGAGGAAGAGAAGCTTCTGGTGTTTTTATGCGTGCAAGTCACGCATTGATCGCCCCGTGGTTCTCGGTGCAGTGTGTTCCATAACGTGACGGGAAAGTTCAGAGAGCTAATTGACATCTAAAAGGCCTGTTCACACATGTAGCGGAGCGCTACGAGCATAGCGCTGACCTCGCGCTAAGCGCGTGCTGACGGGGAGCGTTTACCAGTATTGTATCGCACCGTCAAAAATGTTGCTCATGGCAGACGATAAGTAGCTGACGGCACGTGAGAAGCGCTACATTAGCGCTTCGCTGCATGTGGGAACCGGCCTAAAGACCGCCGTGAAAATATTGCCAATGAGCGGGACGAAAACCGTTGGTCCAGTACTCCCTTTTACGGCAAGGGTAGGATTCATTGCCACAGAGGCAGTATCAATTGTATTTGTTTGATGCAAGAAGGTTTTACGGTGTTTGTGGTCCAGGCGAGCTTTCACTAGATTAGGTGAATTCAAACCATCAGAGTTATCACCAGATGAAGATAAGTCAACGTGTACACAAGCCGTCAGCTCTGGTATTGTTGTGAAAGTTGCATTTACCGTTCACGAAAGGGCGGAATCATTCCGGCGCCAAGAGTCAGGTATTGTTGTTCCGCCATTTTGTTGTCAAATATAGCGTTCTGTGACTCCAAACGTCGGCTGCTTCATTATTGTCTGGTATGTTCATACCACCCAGGATTTGTAGAGCGCCAGATTTGGTCTGTACCAAAAAGCCTGTGTACTGAACGAACTTTTCGCGTGACACTCTAAACGTTTGACGGCCCGCAATTTCGCCGGAAAAAAAAAAGAAAAAAAGAAAAGGAGACAGGGAAAGTTTTGGTACGCGAAAGAACGCTTTCAAACCGATGTAGCGAGCGAGCGACCAAAAGGGAATGCCACGCTTATCTCACGAGTCCCAGGAAGCCAGTGCGTTTCAGACGGGTTGTGGGCGTGTATGGCGCATCTTTCGACAATACAACTAGCGCTTGACGTTATGATGAGGCACAAAAGAGAGAGAGAGAGAACGCGAGAGAAAAGAAGAAAGGAGAAGACGTCCCTCCCACGGCCGTGTGATATTCGCCGCGTTGTAGACGGTTTCAGAATTCGCCGGGGAGTCGCACAAAGGGCCAAGATAGCGTCGTGTATGTCTGAATGGACGGCTTCCAGCGACCGACCACCTCTTTGTGTCCCGAGGCCCGAGCTGAGGATCCAGTTTAGCACGTCGACGCGTCATCTTCATCGTCGTTTTTAGGAAGAGACACACAAAAGACTGCAGAAATAAAAATATATCATACTACAAGTTCACTAACGTGATTTTTCCCCAGGCGTTCAGCGAGAGAGAAAACGCTTGTTGTAAACATGATACCGACGCGCGTAGAGACCGTGACTAAAGTATCACGACGCTCTGGGGAGTGGAGTGGCACGTTGTCAGTGATCGTAATGGTCACAGTGGAATGTTCTCATTGGAACGAGCGAAGGTATAGCGTAATCCGATTGCCCTTCTGCGAAGCGAACTTCGTTTATGAAGAAGACCCCATGGACTCCCATCTCAATGTCGCCAGAAGACGGCCACTTTCAACGAGAGATGGATGCACGACGTCTTCTCTTCCGATTAGAAAATGCACCCGTTGCAGAAAATTGCACTATAGCCAAAAAATGGCGGCCAAGAATTGCATTTTAAACGAATCGGTGACACCGCCCTCATTTAGTGAGTAATTTGTTATAGTGCAAAGGAAAGAGAAAGAGAAATAAGGAGAGAGAGAGAAACACCAAATAACTGGTGTGGTAATACTTATACATTAAGAAAGACCAACCGCGTTTTGCTGACTCTTCACCTCGCGAACTCATGATGAGCCCATAATCTCAACGGGACTCAGCTCTGGAGACCCCACGGCAAATCCCTTTGATAAAACTGCTCGACCGCAAGTGCCGCGGGCCAGCAAATGTCGCCAACTAGTCGCCAAGTGTCGACACCCTCGCAAAGCGACCTTTCTCGCAGCAGCCCCCGGACTCGTCGAATACGAACTAGGCGAGTAAGGTTTATCACTGTGGGAAGGAGAGCCGCTTCTCTGAGAAGAGGATTAACCAAGGGGTCGGCCAGAGATGCGCTAATCCAGAGCAGCGGTGGGCTTGAAAGCCCGGGCGCACCCTCTCCGAAGGATAAGCGGTCGCCGTCCAGAGCAAGAGCCACTGAGAGGATAATCCCCGGGGCAAATATTCGGCGGCGAGCTCCAGAAGATGAAAGCGTGTGCGCGTGGATGTGCAAGTGGAGTGCGGTCCGTGAACTTATTAGGACGGGCGTCATCGTTTCTTTTTCTCTCGCCAATTTAGATGATCTTGACCTTCGCACTCTATAAGTCGGGTGGAATTAGGGCCAGCGTTTTAATGGAAATCTGTGAAGTAAACGCTGAATTCGGCTAATTTAGGCGCGCGAGCGGGACGGGGCGCGGTAGTCAGGACTCAGCAGTCTGTAATGCTGACTTTGAATCTTAAAGATCCACGAAAACTTGAACTAATATTTTCTTTTAAAATCCTGTTCGGCATAGATTGAAAGCATGAAGTACCACCGACGGCAGCATTTATAAACCGTTTTATGCTTCATAGGCGGATAGAAATTAATTTAGATGCATTCTTTTTAAACGTTTAGAAGTTTCCACGTTGCACACTGCAATGTGCGTCCACACAAAAATGACTGATAACACGACGATCTGTAAAAAGTGGGGGCCTTGTTCAAAACCCGAATTTACCTTCAACAAATGCTCGCAATAAGCGGAAGATCTCGCAAATCCCAAGCTTTCTTTTAGGCGGAGGTTCTATAGACACTGGAAGCTATAACTTTCAGCCTTTCCACTCTGGTGAAGAAGGAAGACCAGCGGAGCTGTACAATGGAAAGTAATGGCCGGCCGCAAGTCGGAAAGCCAGAGTGGTAACGCTGCCGCCATCTATGAGCGACGGCGGCAACCAGATACGTAGCTTGCCGCCGTCGCTCATAGACGGCGGTAGGTGTCCAGAGTTCGGTGTCTTTATTTCTTTGCGGAGGACACAATCCTGGGGAAACTAGCCCTTTACAGCTCCGCTGTAAAAAAACAAAAACAAATAACTTTCAACCTTTCCACTCTGGGGAAGAAGGAAGAGCAGCGGAGCTGTAGCTTCTATTCTCAGCGGTGGCTTTCCAGGCGAGCGATCTGCTCTTCTTTCGCAAGGGAATCTGAAGCGCCCGACGCAGTGGAACTATAGGCGATAGCGGCCTCGCGGCGGTAGCGGAACCATTCGCGCTGCTGGGCACCTCGATGCTCGTTCCGTTCCCGCTCTTCTTCCTCCGAAGAAATGTTGCCGCCATCTATGAGCGACGGCAGCAACCAGTTGTCTGGTTGCCGAGGCTAAAGATGTTGCCGCGATATGTGAGCGACGGCGGCAAGCAGACAACCGGCAAACACAACACCCTGGACAGCTACCGCCATCTATGAGCGACGGCGGCAACCAGAGTGTTGTGTCGGCCACGGGTGTCGACATTTGTTTGGCACCGGACACGATCCTGGGGAAACTATCCCTTAAAAGCTCCGCTGTAAAAAAAAAAAACTGTAAAAAAAAAAAAGGCTTGAACAGTAAGGTCCAAAGAAGCATGTTGAAGCTACTCTCTCAAAAACTCCCTGCGTCTACTTCTCTGCACTGCATTCAAAAAGCAGATCGGGACAATCTAAGGAGACAGCTCGGCACATGACGAGGTTATAGAGCGTTTTAACTTCGAAATAGACTCAGCGATGCGACAATACCTATGAAGTGAGCAGATAAATGTCCCCGCAGTGCCACATTTCTTTTATAAAAAAAGTACTTTTCTTTTTTTGTTAAGAACACGTTTTTCCAGCTTCGATATTTGCTGCACATTTTTCCGATTCCATCGTCGAGGAGAAGGAAAAGAAAAAAAGCTAAGCAGTTTATGTAGCTTGACAAGTCCCTGACTCCTACTAGATTTGAAAGTTCCGTTAGAACATAAATTAATCAGTTACATAAAATCTGGCGCAGAACAAATACAGCACGATGAAAGTTGATGAATATAAACACACACACAAACACACACACACACAAAACGCACACGCAATATTCTGGGTACTTTTAAAATATATAATGAATGAAAATTTGCCTTACCTGACCATTTCACACGCATTCTATGTTATAAAATGCGTGTGAAATGCACTCACTCACTTATTTATTTTTAATAAGTTCATTTATTCAAGATGAGACAATATATTCAAACATTCGAAAACAGTAAAGCGGGGTCACACTGCTCATACATGATACCAAAAACACTCTGCAAACCCGAGTCACCGCAATATCCGTGGTTCGAATTCTGCGTGCCAAGTTAGTTGTTTCCTTGAGCTCATTGCCATGCGGCATTTGAAGCCCGGAACTCGCGGTGACCTGCGTTCGAATCTGTTCGCAGACTGTCTTTCGTATGATGTATAAGCAGTGTGACCCCGACTTAATCTGTTTTTGTCATCCGGCACTCTCCAATAGTCTGGGTTACGCATCGCAGTGATTTGCTTTCCAGATGCTACATAGGAAGGCTGAAAGACAAAAAAGTTTCTTCGGAAATGCACTAAATACAATTGAAGGTTTTCGAAATTAACGGGCTTTATAATTTCATGAACGATCAATGAGATAAGTTATATTTTTCAAAATAATGTTTTGACGATTCTTTTTTTAGAGAAGGTGCTTCTCAAAGTCAAAATACAATAAAATATAAATGTTTGCATTTTTTTATTTTTTATTACTCGTCTGGTTCTACAGCAATTTCTGACTGTGACGATACAAGACCATTTACGGAAGCGTAAAGCGCGAGGAAGAAACGCAATTCCACGCGCGGCCCTAATCTCTTCTCGAAACTGTAGTCTCGTGCCTGAGAAGTCAAGAGAATTACGTCCGAGCTGTGTCTTGAACACGGTGGTCTTGAACCACACTTTAGAAAGACTCCATGGCGTCGACAAAGATTTATCGTCAAGTGAAAGCTTGACGATAGATCTTGCGTTAGGGTTGATGGCTGGGTAATATGTAATACAGTTTCCTTAATTTAGAAATCAAACAAACAAACTATCTTGATTATTTTATAAATTGGTTCGAGTGGGAATCTGTTCACACTTTGTGAGGACTTTAGCTGGCATCGCCAAACGCCTATTCGGAGTGACTACCGCGGCGTCACTTCCAAAAGCGAAGTTATAATAAAGGTCGCAGAGCCTTCGAGAGGACGCCCTTTCCGGCAGCTCGTTCGAGTGTTCGTTTTAAGCCGGAGTCACTCTGTTTATTCGCCCTTTTTCGTTTGGCAAAAAACTCAGTGGCGACATCTATTGGGTAGCCTTGGCACACTTCCGGTTCACGTATACCGTATTTCCAAATGTTTTAGTCATAATTTTTTTTTTATCATAACAGTGAATTAAGTCTTGCAGTGTTATAAGTAGAAATTTCCAGAAGATAGCGTGCACATTTATTTCGCAAATACTGCAAAGTGGTTGGAGGTATTTGCACACTGGCGCCACGCGCCACCACGTTTCAACTCACGCAAGAAAGAGCGAATGAATCGTACAAAGGACAGTGTGCATGCAGATTCGAACGCGAGTCACCGCGAAATCCGTGCTTCGAATGCCTCATGGGAATGAGTTCAAGGAGGAAACTTCGCGCGGCATTCAAACATACGAATATTGCGGTAGACTCGGGTTTGCAGACTGTCTTTTGAATGCTGTATGAGCAGTGTGACCCCGGCTTTACGTGGAGCCAGCGTGACATGCAAACCTCCGGTATGAGATTTGAGTTAACCTTATCCTGGCGAACTTTAGTTATTAAAGGGCGAACTATATACGCTTTGAACGCCCTTCAGTGGCATTTTCCCTCTGCTAGCGACTTTTTCAACGAGGTCCAATGAACTTCCGCTGCTGTTGCAGGTGGTCATTGCTCGCCGAATTAACTCAAAGTTGTATTCCTTCTAACAACTAAAGCCAAGGGCTGATTTTCGGTGTGGATTATCCCTTAGAACGCAAGAACAGCTAAGTATGACGGCAATTAAGTTCGCTCTTATGAACTGAATAAAAAAACATTATCGAGCATGAAGTCAGCTATAGTCGGTGACAGGTTAAAAAGCGCCAGACATGCCGAGTTCCAAGAATTTTATGATCACCCCGCAGCCAGGATAGATAGCGGCATAAAACAATAAAACACCAAGGAACGAATTGCCAAGCGAGGAGAGAGTGAGTGAGCGTTTTTTTGTTTGTTTATTGCGTGCTGCATCACCATTATTCGTTTTTTAAGCCGTTAGTGGTTATGTAGATCATCGCGCATGGATACACCTCGGTGGAAGCGAAGGTGGATCACCATGTTTGATGCACTAACCCAAAAATAAAAGTTTTAAATAGCCCCCCCCCCCCCCAAAAAAAAAAAAAAGAAAAAAGATCAGCGTGCGTTTTAACCTAGTACGTAGGCCGGGCAAGGGACCTGGGGTGTACTGTTATTAATAAAATAAAGATTAAGAAAAAAAAACGCCACGGTGGCTTCGAGGTAAGGCGGCGGCCTTCGGATTCCCCATTTGGCAAGTTCGAGTCCCGGAGGAGGTGCCCGCAATATGACGGAGGCTAATTGCGGAAAAGGCACCGTGTAGCCGAGATAACGGTCGCACGTCGAAAGATCCCCATATAGTTGAAATGAATCCTTCGTTTTTCGCTGGGGCGTACCAGACGTTCTTCGGTGGTTTGGCAGGTAAATCGTCAATCGTGCCTTTGTGCTCGAACACTTCCGACCTCAATCAGCATGTCACTCGCCACACGCTGTCTGTCGAGCTGCTTGTGCACAGCCTGCCGGCTCCGGAGCTCACGTAAGATATTCCTTATCATTCCGTACGTGCTACGTATTTCCAGGAGCACAGCGTGCCAAATTAGGAGAGAACAGCTGCGCGAATATACCGATTGTGCAGCCAGTTTCATCACGCCACCGCTCCCCCCATGCATCGCGCTACCGAATGGCACAGCTTCCTCTATACTCACAAAGCCTGGCAGTTCGACGACGGAGCCATAGAGTGCCCGGTCGCAGATTTGGAGCGCGACAACCTGGTAGCAGAGAGCATTTCTCGGGGAAGCTGGTATTCAGCGCACAGTTTTTGCAGCGACGAGGACCCGAAACATGGTTTTCAAACCCGACGAGAAAAGAAGCGGTAGCGCGAGGAGCGCGAGCGGACATTTATCGCTCGGGAGAATGTTTCGGCGTCTCGCCGCAGTGGGGCGCCCGTTACATGCCTCTCCTCTCATCCGTTGTCTGCCGCTCTACCTTTTCACTTTCGGCGGCCGCGTCTCTTGGCAATCTGCCTGGCTTTGTCAGTATACATAGTTCTCACGTGACGTCATTCCAGTCGCCATTCCAAGGTACTAAGCGACCCATTAATGCAGTGGAAGGTAGGTTTGCACGCGCCTCCGCGAGCGTCTTGCATCGTGCTCTTTATTCTGTAGAAGGCTGGCCGCACGTGAAAAGGACCACATTGCTGGGTACTGGGTGGTGTTAGTGCAAGCTGCGCCTGTAGTCTTTCTGCACGTGCGATGACCCAGCTGAAGGTCTGCGCGAGCAGAGCACGAGGCCGCACGATCTGTCACGTGCACTGGCTCTTGCCTCCTATGAACTAGAGCCACTATAAACTACAGTTATGGCGGCGTCACGCATGCGCAGAACGCTTAGTGAGATCTGTTTGTTATCCGCTGCTTGCCCGTTTCGAATACACAAACTGCTCACGGCAAATCGGAGGTGGCGTGTGATGGCACACGGGCAGGGCATCACTATCCCAGCGTAGGTTACAGATGTGATTGAAACGTGGCCTGGGCCCCTCATTCATTTGTCTTGTCTCAGTGTGCTTTGGGTGTTTACAGGCCTTCGGGGTTTCGGCCTCTCGGCATTTCTCCCGACTCTCCCGAGCCAAATGAAAAGAAATGCAGGGAGGCAGAAATGCGAGAATTAATTTGATGATCAAAGCTTGGATCGTTTGTTCTAAAAGCGGCCCATGCACATGAGGAGCTCATGTCTTCCCGCACCAATAACTTTGAGCATCCTCCGCAGTTTCTCTAATCTTGCCTTTCTCTGTGCTCCCTATCTTTTGATTTCTTCAAGACTATGTGGATGAAAGTGAGTACTCAGCGGTGTATGCGCACGCCGCACTCACTGTATTCAGGTGCAACTTACTAGTCCTCAAACATTGAATTAAAACAAAAAGTTAAATACAAAGGAAGCGCACCAAAGTCAGAAATTACATCGACCAATAAGTGGAACCTGAGCTTGCATTATTACGTATAAAACGTCTCTCGGTGGGGCAGCAAAGACCTCCATAAGGAGTCAAGCGGTCGAAATGAGCCCCCGGACGCTAGTCTATCTCCATAGAATAATTAGCGCACTACGCTCACTGCGGGAAAGTTGCATTTATAGCTTTACGAGCAGGAAGTGTGCGGTAACCGGATTGGCCGAAGGCGATGCCGTTTCCGGCCATAGGAAAAAAAAATGTATATTTGAAATTAACGTCATGGCACACGGAAGTTATGTTGCGGAAGTTATCTTCACTTTCGGGCTGATCCACGCGCTCCTCATGCCGTGATTACAGTGTTCTAGAGAGTTGTAGTGGCAAGAGCGGCGGCCGCCCCGTGAAGATTTTGCGCGTAGACGACACCGTAGCGCTGCTGTTCTGAGCCCTAGGAACGTGCCCCCGTCAGCCTCGTCGTCGGCGCTGCTCGGCGTGTACTACTGTGGTTCGACTGGAGCTTTTCGCGACGCAGAACAATTGCTAATGTGAAAAATTGTAGGTTTTCCTTTGGACTAATGCCTCTAGAGTGTGTGCTATCCTCTACTTTCATTATCCGCGTGTTTGTGATAGAGATCATTTGATTAATATCGAATTCTCCCCCCCCCCCTTCCCAGTACTGACAGGTCGTTCAGCAACGCTATCACTTGGGCTGCACGTTTAATAGCTGCGAAAGAAACCACGCGATACTGATATAACAAGAAAACAATTACTAATACAAATCTCAATAAATCTCTCACTTTCTTAATGGTGAGAGGAACAATAAATTGGTGTAATTGTTTTTTGTCATCGTGATGCTGATGCGGGGACCAGCGTTGTGTACGGTGCAAGGCCGAGCGCGTTTGAGAACGGCAAAGGTGCCACTGCAACTTGCGAACATATACCAAATTGTCTTTTGTGGAAGGCAGTACATGAAAAAAAAAAAAAACTTCAATTAGGAGTACATGAAGCATTAAAATACAATATGAACAAAAACTTCAACAACTTCTAATGTGAAAAAAAAAAATTATTCTCAACTCACTGCTTTATGACCTCTCAAAAGTAGTAATACACTTCATCTACATACACAACAACCCATTACTTATATCCATCAACATACTACGCAAAAAGACTACAAAATAGTCATAATATATTGAGGCATAGAATCCTAACCTCTTCGCCACTGACGATGTCCACATAGTCTCGAAGGATAAGGCGCGGTTCAAAATGTCTCTCGCACACCGCTGATGTCTCGGCGAGGCGTTTATCTTCTCGATTAAGAATTTTTTCCCATTGTAGTCTGCGCGACTACTCCTTTGGCGCACGACCGAAACAGCGACGTCTTACGATCGCTGGTGCTCCGGCTACCCTCGTTGACCGGGTAGCCCGACTTGCATCCCGGCACGAAGCAGTGTGTGTGTCCGTCTTTTTCCTTGCATTTATGACCGAGACTGCAACGGAACGGTGAAGACTCCCCACAACTACACCACAAAGCAAAGTGCTACGGTGCTACGTTCGAGAGAAGCGTACAGCCTCAGCTTCGTCGTCTACTTCACTCATCGCACATCGGCCATCTGCCACACATTCTCCTAGGGCTCGGAACTCTAGCGCCACTCGTGGCCATCTACGTTGACCGTCTTCACACGGGCCATTGTAAGCGGGCGCCGCTCTTGCCATACACTACATCCTGTAGAGCACTGTACCGTGATGATTTTATTATCGCGGCACCTAAAATTTAAGCATATTGCGGATATTGCGCCTGTGCGTAAAGGCCGGTTCTCACATGCAGTGAAGCGCTGGTGTAGCGCTGCTCACGTGTCGTCAGCTACTTATCGAATGCCATAAGGAACAGTTTTGACGGTGCGATACGAAGCTGATGAACGCTTCCGTCAGCACGCGCTTAGTGAGAGGTCAGCGCTATGCTTGTAGCGCTCCGCTGCATGTGTGGCTGATCCATCCTCATTTTTGAATTGCGACAGTGCTTAAAACCACGACACTCGCGGCACTATCGTAGCTCGCGCGGTTCAAGCACGGAACCTAAATGCTAATTCACCTGTGTGTGTGTGTGTGTGTGTGTGCGTGCGTGTGCGTGTGCGTGTGCGCGTGCGTGCGTGTGTGTGTGTGTGTGTGTGTGTGTGTGTGTGTGTGTGTGTGTGCGCGTGCGTGCGTGCGTGCGTGCGTGTGTGTCTGTGTGTGTGTGTGCGCGTGCGCGCGCGCGTGTGTGTGTGGTTGTGTGTGTTTAACGAGCTCTTACTTTTAGACGCTCAGTTCTAACAGTTTTGAGTAACGATTCGACACGATTAATAAGCAGTTATATTATATGGTTACTCATTGCAAACAACGGGCAACCTTAAAAAAATATATTATTTAGAAACGGGAGAAAACATAGCAAGAAATAACTTCACACCCTGCTAGGACAAAACCTTCAAAACTGTTCCATTTTTCGAGCCTCAGACCAGTCATTAATTACACGTGACGGGTGGCACAACATTAATCCCGCGCAAGTCTGGCGACTTCATTACACCGATTTTCCGGCCACTCTATTCCTCGCGCAATACCCTCCAATCTTCCAGGAAAACAACGGCCGAGCTCGCAGTGACACGAAGCACAAAGGGGAAGAATAAGCGCGCGCGTTTTGGAGCTTTGCGCCACTAACGACAGAAAACTCGACGACGGACGGAAACCGATAAAAAGAGGAAAGAGGGACGAAGGAGTAATCTACAGAGCAAGAGAGCGTGATGGCGGCGCTGCCATGCAGTGCGAAAGAACCCGTTGGAAAAATAAAAGCAACAAAAAACAAAAAAAAACGACAGAGGTGTCTGATGGTTCTTCTGAGTCTGAGCGAAGCAGAACTAACGGTTTCCGTCCGCGGTCTACGGCTGACTGATTATCGGAACTTGGCGGGGAAAAAAAAAAAGAAAGAGAAAGAAAGCAAAGAGAAGACGATGAAAGGGAGAGAACACGATGAAAGGGAGAAAACGAAAAGAAAAATTGATGGCAGAACTTGCCAGAACAAGAAGAAAAAAAAAGGAGGGGAACAAACGGTGAAGAAGAAAGACAAGTGGGTAAAGTGGAAACGCCTGGGAGCTGCTTCCGCAAGTCCGCATAAGATCGAGCAAACGCGAGGCACTCATGGCTTTGGGTTGAAAGGCATCGATTCGTCTAATTTTAAACCGTGCGGTGGTGGTCGCCCTCGTAGTCGGTCTGGGTTCGCCCGCGAGTTTTCGCGGGTAGGCGTATTATAGGAAGGGCGCGCTTCTTTTGCTCGATCGGCGGGGCCGAGGGCGGTCAGCCTGCCGTGTGAGAAATGCCGACTGACACCCGTATTGCGCACGCTGTTCCGTCTACCCTCGTAGCTCGGGGGAAGGGAGGAGGGAAAAGGGGGGGGGGGGGGACGAGAAGACACGCGAGCCCTTGGTCACGCACATACACCTACACGCGACCGTACACCTACCCCCTTTCGGTGTTGGGAGGGTGTACCCGCGGCGGCGACGTAACGCGCAGAAATAGACGGCGTTTTGCAATATTGTAGCCATTTTGGGGAACGAACCTTTATGTGTTCCAGATTTAGCCTACGTGCCGACACTGACGCTCTTGTGGATGGCGTCAGTAGGACAGTCATAAAGCCTTTCGGTTGGGCTTTCGTCGTGGAATTCCCTGATACGCCACGACCGTTGTGAACTAGAAAGGTAGCGATGAGGCTGGATCCCGTGCTTCGTGAGAATAATCCTACGTTTGACGATATTTAACCGAGCTCTATAAAACGTGAGAATAAAGGATTAGGGTTCGACTCATCGGTACTCGAGAGCTTGCGGGAGAGGGCTTGAGAGTTAAACTTCCAGACACGTCGCTCAAGCAGGGTTTCAGCCGGGGATACCTGGGCTAAAACACGAGATAGCATTTTGCGAACTTCGGACCGGCATCCTCAAACAAAATGTCAGGATATTCCATCTTTTACGTAAATGTTGAAGCTCTCCATAACAAATTGTTAAGCGACTCAAACTCCTCCGAAAAAGTGACAGAGCTAATTAATCACGCAAGTTTGGCTCTATAATTTACTTAAAGATGGATAAGCGTGCTCCTACACACCATTCCAATATTTACAAGTTCTCAGCCCAGCGTCCGATCTCCTCAGCCCAGCACGCGCATGTTTGTTGCGTCGGAAAGCGAGCAAATCACGCGCCATACGCAAGGACACTGGAAATGGAACCGGCCGGGAGTTACATGAATGCGATTGTAGCTGATCGAATCGAGCAGAGACCAATCGAACGCAGCCTGCAGTCCTATTTTTTCTTCTACCCATCTGCGAACGATCAAAATAATAAAATCTAGATTTGATGCGCTACGGTCGCATCCATGTAAACGCAGCCTATAGGGAGTATTCACTGGCGGCCATAGCTGTGTGCGCAACTGCTGAGCGCGTGCTGACGGCGAGCTTCCACAGTTCTTTTGCAACGTGCATTCCGCACCATCGAGATTGCCGGTCTTAGCAGCCTATTAGTGTGAGCTCGTTCTGAGCGTGTGCTCTAAACATCGCCCTCAAATATGGCGTCCAGTGAATACCTTCTATACACCTTTTCCACAAGCGTGCAGCCATCTTGAATTTCGTCACTTCTGGTATGCGGTAAAACATCTTTTTGATCTCTCCCCGAAGCTGGAAGGTGTTTACGAAAAATGCGTGATTGTCACACATTCTTGATTTACCTCACCTATATTTTCTCGCATATTCCAGGTTCAAACGTTTTAATATTTTTTCGCCCCGCATACCAGATATGGAACCCACGTGACTGAGAACGACAGGAAACAGAAAAGGTCTATACCTCGTTCTTTAAGAAAAAGAACTGAAGACAAACGCACGGGAAAAAGGTCTATACCTGCGTTATTTCGCTATTCCTGCGTTCATCATGGTATCTTTGGTGTCGTACTTTTTGTTTCTACGCTTCGACGATTTTATACGCGTGCGAAGCTGAAGCTCTTCCAATGATACCGAGATAGTAGGGAGTTTTAGTAGATCGTTTTCAACGGCCCGCTACCGCTACGAGCGCGCGCTTCAGAGCATGCATCGAAGTGACAGCGCGAGCTCCCGCTACGAGTAGCGTGGCCTGAAAACACGATCTACTAAAACTCTCTAGTTTTTGATCGTCGAACACAGGGGCTCCGGAAGTACATCTGATGTGTGGGGGCGAAGTCTGGGGGCTCATGTCGCATCGTGTAGTTCACCTCTTTCTCTCTTTCTCTCTCTCTTTCTATCTCTTTATATATATATATATATATATATATATATAGGAGCGAAAGGGGGGTGGGCAGTCGGAACAGCTTTGTGTGTGTGTGTGTGTTGGGGGGGGGGGGGTATACCCCCATTGTTTCGAACCTGTGGAAACGACTGCCCCCCCCCCCCCCCCCTCCCCATTTCCGGTTCCGGAGCCTCTGGTCGAATACAAAGTGACATTTTGCAACTACTTCGCAGCGGAGCGTGGATGGGGCTATCTAACTTTGAGTAGAAACGTTACGGACGTATTACTGGCCCATTCTGATCTCGATAGAAGTGATTGATGCTGTATGTGGTCCGCGGGGTGGTACATATATATATATATATATAAACACAAACGCGCACCTCAAAGCGCGAAACGGAATTGAAAGGGTTTCTAAAAGATCCGCAATAATATAGCACAAAGAGAACGAGCAATGGAAAAGAATTCCCATCCGGACAGCAGCGAATTGTTCGACGGGAAAGATACCGATCGAACTTTTTTCGCACCCAGTGAATCTCTTCAAAGCAGACAAAAGAAATAGACAGAAAAAAAGAGAGGGAACATTTGGAAGTCAAGTTGTTTCGCAAACCCTGATCGGCAAGGAGCTGAACCGAGCTCTCCTTCTGACCGTCGAAGAGGAGATGTTTTACAGACAACGTGTCAGAGGACTTTGATTGGCCAGATACCGAATCTCTGGCTCGCGGGTCTCGAGCATACCCAAATCCCTAGATTTTTTAGCAGTTCTTCGAGGATCGAGAAACGGCGCAGCATTGTTGGGATGTCGCGAGTGCAATCGTAATATCATTAAGAATTGGATCACGTCCGTTTCGCGAAGGAAATTAGCTTCGAAGACTCTCTGCTGCTTCTGCTGACGTGGCTGCAGAGTCACTGACTGCATAAAAAACTCAGGGTGTGGCGAGTCCCTGGCATGTCATCATCGCTCCGCAAGCAATCACATCTCAGCATCGGCTGATCCGAAAGCAGAAGAACCAATCACAGATCAAGGATCATAATAGGCCGCGCCTTGCGGTTCTTAACCCGTCAGTGACTATATGCCAAGCAACTGAGAGGGAGGAGGAGACGAGAACACGAGGAGACGTCAGAACGCCGAGCTCTGGTTGGAAGGATTCGTGGGTAGAGCTAAGGCTAGAGCTGCACTGCACCCGCCGAACGCGTTCGTTCGAATGCGAAATCCAAACGCCGCACTCCGGCGTTCCGTAAGGGACCTATTAAAAAAAAAATCACAATTAAATAACAAAGCGAAGGATTCCACATGGTGTTTGCTTTTCATTTTAGAAGAGGTTTACAACCCGCAAGTGTTACTATTAACGAAGCAAACTCAAGAGTCAGGAATGTTTAGGTTCATAATCGTTCTTCTTTCCTTTCTTTCTTTTTTTTTTTGCAGGTTAAAATTTAAGAAAATGATTCATGTTGACCTGACTTTTCTAACTGACATTTCTGCGAACTGTAGTTACATGTTTTTATTACTATTTTTGAGTTCATACACATGTAAAGATACAGATATTTTAAAACCCGCGTGTTTATATGGTAGAATTATTAAAGTGCAGTGGTTTTAGAATTTTGCTTTAGCCCCGAGGTAACTTGAGTTCATATGCTTTTTGTTTTTATTACACCTAAAACTTCTGCTTTATAAATCTTTAATCTGATCAAAACTCGAATACGCATAATCAATCTGGGACCCTAATATTAACTTTCTTGTTTTACAAATAGAAGCCATCCAGAACCATTCCGCGCGTTTTATCTTTTCAAATTACTTCCGTACTGCCAGTGTCTCTTCAACGAAATATAATCTTGACTTAGCCGATCTTTCATTGCGTCGTAAAATGTATCGCCTTTGTCTCTTTTATAAGTCATATAATTTTAACTCTCCCCTCAGTGATTTTCTCTTTCTGCCACCATCGTACATTTTTTTTTTTTTCCGCAGCGACTACCAGAACACGGTTGGCGTGCCAAGTAGCCGCACTAATTTACATTTCCCCTCCTTCATTCCCAAGACTTGCGCCGACTGGAACCACCTCCCCGCCTCCATCGCCTTGATCACCGACGCCGTCCGCTTCAAATCTGCTATTTGCAACCATTGTTTGTAACCCTGCTATTGTGTTTATGTTGACGTTTATTATTTTTTGTGCGTTTGCTTCACTCACTCTTTTTTGTAATGCCTCTGCCTTAAGAGTAAATAAATAAATAAATACATAAATATGTATTCTACTTGATGTGCACCTCAGAATAAAATCTCATAGTGGGAAAAAAACAACAGTAATGCAGATGAAAATTGTAAACACCTTACCGGTTGTCTCCGATAAATACAAGTATGCTGTGTGCGCATTCTGTTAGATGGCTAACGTTGTATTACTTAATGTTGCTCAGAGCAATTCTCATTTGTTTGTTTGTTTTTTAAACAGGCTCGGGCCTTGTTCGCAAAAAAAAAAACAGTGTGACCATTGTTCGAGTCACAGTATTTCGTGCGTCAGGAACGGCATGCCCCAAGAGCAGACACACATTTGTACAGCCCAAACGTTCACCCGACCCAAACCGAAAAAAAAAACGCCTAAGGCCAAACGCGTTTTTTTTTTTAGTAGTCACTCAAAGGCAAGCGATAGTTCCGCATGCGCGGGCACGACGACGTCACGAATCCCATTAGGTGGTCGTCATCGAGACAGAATACAACGTTACCTCTACACGGGTGGTCCCAAACAGTGAACGACGCAGACGTGCTCTCGAGAAGTCATTTCCGGTATCGTTCAGAGCTAACCCAACACACGCACATACATCCACACCCACCCACCCCAAACCCACACACACACACACACACATGTACACACAAGCGCACGCAAACACTCGAACACACGCACACACGGGCGCACACATGCACAGACACAGGTGCGCACGTACAGACACGCACAAACACACGTACATACACACACACGCACACAAGCACGCACGCACGCACGCAGGCAACACGAGCGTATAAGAGACAGATACAACTCTATTTCCGACCTGGAGCCTGCCCATTAGATCAAGCAGGCGCGACTAACCAAGTGGAATTGGGGAGGTGCAATCGGCCAAACCGCCGTCGCTAATCTTCTCAAAACATTGCTCCGAATCATTACGCTGAAAAAAAAAAAAAAAAACAAATCGTCTAGACATTATTGAACGGCATTTGCGCACGAAATGAAACAGCCATCCGAAGTATCAGCCTGTTACTTCCAAACTCGGGTCTTTCTCGCGATTGGCAGAGGCACACCGCCTCTGCCAATCGCGAGAAAGACCCGAGTTTGGAAGTAACAGGCTGATACTTCGGATGGCTGTTTCATTTCGAAAGGCTGGAAAGTAACTCGAAGAGACTGAAGGAGAGGAGAAGAAGGGAGCTTGCGGGCACGTCCGAACGCCGAGCTCTGGTTCAAATGATTAGTGGGTAGTCCTAAAGCTAGCCGCCTTTGTCTCCACTGCACTCGTCGAACGCGTTCCACTGCGAGTGTCACAAACGTCGGACGCCGGCGTTCCGCGTTCCACGAGCGAAGCAAACATGAAGTGCTTAGAAAATGCGTGAGGCGCATGCGCAGGCAATGGGCCTTTTCCGCAAATGTTGGGCGCCATCTATCGGCAAGCAGGAGAGGCGTTTTTGATGGCCTGCCTTGCTTCCAGTTCTGCCCTCTCCAAGCTATGTTGGCTGTCTGAACGCGGTCGGGATATGCGCTCACTGCTCAGCGTTTTTTTTTTTTTTTTTCTATCCAACACAATCGACGAGCAGATTTGTTTTCAATTAATGCGTTAACGACGGACGACTTCGTCCGTTTGTACATTTTTTTTTTTTCGAATGAATGGACGACTGACTTCGCCGTGGCGCCTGTTGTGACAGACGACACAGTTGAAGCTCTCTTCGACCTATGAGAAAGTACAAACAGTTACATTATACAAGGATTCATGTCATATGCAGTACCGACAGTAAATTGGGAAAATATTCGAGACCAAGTTACAGCTAAGGAAAGCCTTTTTTTTTTTAAATTGCAAGCTATTTGTTGAATTTGCTCGAAAATTTTAACTGGCAAGATGTATTCTCATAAATGTGAAAGCTTACTCTAAATTGTCCGAAAAACACCGGCGCCTGAACGTATTAATGTGATTCTCATCAAAGGTGTATTTTAGTGGTGGATTTCACCTTGTGAAATTTTAACGCGTAGCTCCATTTCTATTATAAAATGAGACCAACAAACTTGGCCGGGTCAACGGCGGATTTGTTGAGCGACTGTACTAAATGTCATTTGCAAGCGCCGCTGACCCTGGCGAGTTTGTTGGTCTCGTTTTTTACTGGAAAAAGGCACCACTTCGAAATTTCACAAGGTCAAATTCGCCACTAAAATACATGTTTAATAAATATCTAAGATTAATACGTGCAGCCACCAATTTCTGAGCGAGCCTCGTCATTGATGTCACCCCACTTCAGGCTACAGCTGTGTGTGACTGAAGGTCCTGAAGAAAAAACACAAAATCGGCCACACCTGTTTTCTTTTTTTATTTTTAGTTTAGCGCCTGTAGACAATGTTGCAAACTTATTTTTTGTTTACTCGATACATACACGAGGACAACACATCAAGATGATTGTTTCCGCTTTCTTATTCAACCACAAGACCAGCAGATGTGGTCGTGGTAGCGATAGATCTGCTCCCTTTCACTTTCTGGCTGTGCACGTAGCAACAAACTGTGCAGCGTAGCCACTTTACCTCAATGCTTTATAAATATTTGAAAACTGGGTTATTCCAATGTTTACAACCACCAAACAGCAGACAGGCAGTTTGCGTAGCAACGCGAGACCGTCACATTGGTAAACGAAAAAGTGTGCCAGTGAAACGCACCATCCCAGAAACGCCAACTCCGAGGCGCTCGCTCTCCGTGGCACATAAGCGACACGACAGCATACCTAACCAATCTGCTGACTGGTATTCACACACAAATAAAAAATGAGGGAACAAAAACATGAACTAATTCCTCGAAGTGGCAACTGCAAACGCGGGAGTGCTTTGAAGGCTGCCTTTCCGAGCCGTCCGCATTGTATCGCTGGATCGCCCGAATCCAGAGCTGCCGCTTCGTCGAGTGCAGGCTAGAAGAAGGAAACCCAAAGAAGCTTAAACCGCGACAACGCTTGCTGTCGTTGCTGCGGCCAACAACGAAACAGCGCCTGTCGGAGAGCTTCGAAACGCGCGACCACCGCTGCCTCCTGCAGCCCCGAGTCGGACGTACCACGCCACCAAAAATGGCGGACTCCTGTCTGCTGCTGCCGCGCATGCGCCGTGGAAACCCCGGAAAAGGCCCATTATTTCACGATGTCCGCTGCGTATTCGAAGCATGTTTTCTTCGTGCATATGGGAGGCTTCGAACATGAGTTTTTGTACGACCAATGCATCAGGATTGTCGTACAAGAAAGAAATATACCTCATGCAGAGAGTGCCTGCAGGCTGTCTTTTGTGTGGTGCATTAAAAGTGGCGAATAACCTGGCCGTAAAAAGAAAAACTCTACTCTGCGATGTTCAGGTCAGGTTCTGAAGTGACTGCCTGCGTTCTGATTCTGGGCATCGGAGCCAGTAAAAGCAATGTTCGGAAAAATAAAAAAAAAAATAAAGAGACAGGAAGAGGAAGATAGAAAGGACGAGGAAATAAGAGAACAAAAAAAGATAAAAGCGCGTATTTTCCTTTTAGTTACAGCCGTGCATTCTGCGTCGCTGTCACGGGAATGGACGTTGCGTTGACAACCGTTGAAGTCTGATGCAGATAGAAGTCAGATCTTACCGACATCACACAGATATCGCCGTACGCGGGGATTAAAAGGCCCGACGACTCTCGCAAATACAACATACGCGAAACGAAATGAGCAGCAGCAGCAGCGGAAAAATCTCTCAAGTTTGCCGGTAACATTTTGCCAGTATTCAGGAGTGGCGATAGTGTCATCGATGAACAACGTGCACACGAGCGGCGAGGCAAACAGAATGAAGCGCGGGTGACTCGCCATATCAATGCAGCTGTCACACGCAGGCCCGCCATCGTTCTCTTTTTCTTTCGAAAGAGCGCCCAGATAAGCATTCTGCTGCGATGCGTCGTTTAATGTGACGCCTCCGCAGCAAGTGATCGGGTCTCGCAAGTCGGAAAGAACAAGCTCGGAAGACGGCTGAACAAAGACGACCAAACAAAAGCCAAGGCAGTGACGGCCGGTCTATCATGGTCAACAGAAGAAGAAGAAAAAAATAAAGAGGTCTGCTGCGCACCACTCCTGACCTCGTGTCGTGGTTTCACGTTCTCTAAATACAATCAAATAGACGAAGAATAAACTAATGCAGGTTCCCGAAAAAGAAAAAAAAAAGAAGGAAGTATAGCACAGGAAACAAAGACGACAAATTTCGGTGGTTTGCTCGGAGTGAAATACAAGACGGGCGCATGACGGAGGCGAGGGCCGGTGGTGTTTGTTATACTCGGTTCACCTTTAAGCTGATAGTGCGGTGGGAGCCGCGCGCTTGTAGGACCAATCGAGTAGGACCAATCGAGCATTTCGTCACCTGACTTCGTTTTCTGCTCATGGGCAGGGGCGAAAGCGCGGTAAAGTGGAGAAAGATCGACGTCTGACTGGTCCAACGAGAGCGTAGCTTCAGCCGCACTATCAGCTGAGGGCTGAACGGAGTAGCTTGATTGGTGAGCTTGTTTGGAACCGAACAGCTTTGCTCGCTTTTGCTTTATTTTAAACTTCTGGTTATTAGTGCGCCTGTTTTTGTGTTCGAGGAACAGAGATAAGGCAAACCCAAAATCGCTTTCTCACAAAGGGAAGGAAGGAAGGAAGGGACCGGTCGTTTTTCGGCGCCGAGAACTGAAAATAAATGGTGGCGTCGTGTTTCGTGCATCGAGCGGGTGTCGGCTGAACACGTCGGCGCGCCTTTTATCGTGCCCCAGTGCGCGCAGAGAGGAAAATCAATGCACATAATTTAGTATTATCAGAGCCTCAAAGCCAGTATTTGTACGAAAAAAACAAAACAAAACAACAACGCACGTTAGATGTTTTTTTTTTGGTGTGTGTGTGTGTGCGTGGTTTATTAGGTGCACACAGATGTAATAGAGTTCATACTGGGATTAAAAAAGAGAAAAACATGCATTCGGAAGAAGTAAAAAGACTGTGGTTAACTTTTATGTTGCTTTTAGGAATGATAATAATAAACATTGATAAATACGAACTAAATGTTTTACTCTTGAAGATTAACACCTACACATGTTTGCTAAAAATTCCGGGGTTTTATTTTCTATATGGTACGTAAAAACGTCAAGACTGAAACGCGGTATAGATGAACAAAAAACGTAAGGAATAATCGATTTATTCCTTATGTTTTTTGCAACGCAAAATAATAATATCCTATAGAAGATAAACAAGATAACAAATATGGAAACAGCAAAGTAGGAACAAAATTGAAAGGCAACTGATCCCAATTTGTTAGAATTTGGCACACCAAAGAAACCGAACGAAGGACAATCACATCCTTTCAAATACTGTAATGTAGACGTTTATTTTCAAGCACCTCAGAATAGAGCACGCGCCCCCTGCATCCCTGCACACATCATTTTACAGCGAAGATGTTAAGGGCTAGGTTCCCCAGGATCGTGTCCGGTACCAAACAAATGTCGACACAACACTCTCGTTGCCGCCGTCGCTCATAGATGGCGGTAGCTGTCCAGAGTGTTGTGTTTGCCAGTTGTCTGCTTGCCGCCGTCGCTCATAAATGGCGGCAAACTTTCCAGCCTTTCCACTCTGGCTTGCCGACTTGCGGCCGGCCATTACTTCATTCCCACCATAGCAGAACTTCGCTGGTCTTCCTTCTTCACGAGAGTGGAAAGGCTGAAAGTTTTTTAATATATATTTTTAAAGGTAATATTTTCGTCACCTCACCGCATCACTGAGTGCCTCTACGAGCTTGTTTATCACTCCCCGAATTGTAAACACTCGGTCAAGTACCTGCGGAAATCTCATAAAAAAATCCTTATCATGGGTTGAACGCCTCAAACAACATCGACTAATACGTGAATTTCCTCCGCGTATATGAAAGGACATGATTATGGACGTGTGGACGGTCAAAATGCACCCGGTGTTTGAAAAAAAAACTCCGTTTTTCTCGGCGCAAAAATTAAACTACGCCATCACCGAACATACGATCTCTTCCCAAATGTAGCGCTAGTGATTAAGGCCCCATAGTTTCAGAATGTATTGTTATTTTACTTGAGAGTTATGAGCGACTTTCGGCAATCTTTAATGAGAAAATTGGGACCGTTTCTGAGAGCAGACGCCATTTATCTCCACGCATCCGAGGCTTTGTTGGCCGCCCTTTTTTCACTGAAAATGTATAAAAGTCGCTATAACTTTTGCATCGGACAGTTATGAAAATTCCACAACTGATCTAAGACTGAGCATTCGGCGATGTGTAGTTTATTTTTGCAGTGAGAAAAAAACAAACAAAAAAAAAACACGATTCCCTTTTTTCCCAAAGTGCAGTAAACCCAATATTTTTTTATTATATCATTTTATCATTTTTGTGTGTGTGTTCGATTGTTCCCACCCTCTCCGCCTCTCTTTCTAATTTCTACCCCTCAGCTTTTATTCTATGGGAGATTAAAACAATTTCCCAGTTTGTCCATGCTACAATAAGAAACAAGAATGCCACATCCGTAGATCCGGGAATCGGCGATGATGCGAGATGTCTGCTGCCGTCACGGCGATTATCTCGCACCCGCGTACCCGACGCGGAGAGAAGCAACGTTAAAACAGTTCGTATATTTCATTAGCGCGATTCTCAACCCATGCAAAATAAACACCCTAATAAACAGGCCCGTCAAAGGCTGGCATTTGTGACGGCAATGAAGCGATAAACGAGCGCATAAATACGCGTCCAACCGGAGAATTAATTATTCCTGTCCAGAATTCCAGCAGAAACCCAAATAAATTTGACTCCCGCGTTCCAGAGCATTTCGTATAGAAGACTCTATTAATAACGGGGGCTTTTGTTTAACCCCAGCTCAGCTCACGCGCGTTCCCGTCAAGGAGGTAATCAAATTTACTCTCCGAAGCGCCTCGGCGCAAATGACAAACAATTATTGCTTCCGCGGTGCAACGAAACTTTGTTTCGAGTACCATACTCCGTTTTTACCTTAGGATGGAGCGAAGCGGACGCTACAATCCATCCCAGCCAATCGAACGTTGCGAATTCGTCACGTGACAACGCGCCCCACACTTCGCTGCGCCTCTCCTGACGGTCACGAGACAATACTCCCGCTGCATTGGACTTCGATGGCTCGTCGAGTCTTCCGTGCCCCACCGTGAGCTAACACGAAGCACGAGCTGGCGCGGGTTTGCGAGTGGCGCATTGAAAGGAACACCGAATAAGAGCGACCCTTGTCGCCTGGCTTGCCGAAATACCTAGGCGCTCTCCCGGGAAGCGTATACCGTCGCTCGTTTATTATGCGGGCGCCTCGCGCTGATAAAGGGAATAAAGCGGTGAGAGTGATTACGCTGCAAAAGAAAAACAAACAAACACGCGCCGAAAAAAAAAAAAAGAAACTCCAGGCGTTTGCAAACGAGAGTATTTAGTCCATGCGGGGCAGAATTCGTTTACTGGCGCTGCTACCTTCGTTAGCGAAAGTAAACCAGTGCAACGCTTTTGTTTGCAAGCAGCGATGACGACGCTCAAGTGGCGTACGCGGAGCACATGTGCACTGCTTTGGCATGACTGGTCCCAATACAGAATACACTATCTCTCTCTCTCTCTTTCGTGACGGCGGAGAACCGAGTATCTTCAGTATATAGTGCCTGGGACGAGCCTCCGACCGGTGTGTCTAGCGTCCTACTCCTCCCATGCATCGAAATCGGTCTCGAGGGGGCAACAAATGACGTCACAACAGCCGGAGTGTCATGTTGTCGGATGTCGTGATCCTGGCGGTTGGCCGTGGAAATTCTGGCGAAAAGCACGAGTGAATGAGAGAGTCGCTGTCGTAGTGGTGTATCGAATCCTGGCTGCCATATACTTTAGCTTCAGTGAACTGTCGCACTGGAGAGCGACCCGCAGCAGAACGGGCGTTTGCCAGATCCACCAACGCTGCTGAAACTCCGCCAGGGTCGCTGCCGGCGACAGCATGACGCTTCTATGACGTCATGAGGCGGAAATCGAGGAACCATGTTTTTGGACGCGGTAAACACACCAACCAGAGACGCGTTTCAGGCATCATATCCCCAGTTCTTTTATGACACTAACTACTCTCCTTTCCAGTGCTTATAAAATATTACCTTCGCAAAAAAAAAAAAGTCCCACATTGTGTTGTGACCGTATGCGTGGCGGCAGGTATTCCGAAGAAGAGAACTACTCCGCATGCCCAGAATGCGCTCCACCGTCCAGTTGACAAAAATGACACCGCGTAAAAGACGAGTTTTCGAATGGTCTGTCGATCACACGCAAGTCTCGTTTCTTTGAATTTAGCGACGCTACTGCGTCTAGAAAGGCAGCGTTTTCGTGCTAAAGGCAGGCATGAAACCCTCGTTCTAAATTTATCAGCCACTGTAGCCCCCTAAAGCAGGGGTCGCACTGCTTATTCATCATACAAACGACAGTCTGCAAACAGATTTGAACGTGAGTCACCTCGAGATTCGTGCTTCGAATGCCGCATGGCAATGAGTTAGAAGAGAAACGGGCACGCGGCATTCGAACCAGGGATATGGCCGTGTCTCGTGTTTGCAGACTGTCTTCTGTGTGATGTATGCGCAGTGTGACCCCGGCTTTACGTGCACCAAGCGTAGGGGTTACAAAGGTCTAATGTTCCTGACGCGTGACCCGAAGGATTGTAGATAAACCGCACAGGTCACAGAAAGTCAATAGCGAGTTTTAGAATAGGGGGCCCCATAGCTTTGGGTGCCCCAAACAGCTTGGGGCGTCCCACTGAGCATGCGCAGAACTTCTGCGCATGCGCACTGGGACGCCCCAAGCTGCTTGGGGCACCCAAAGCTGTGGGGCCCCCTATTCTAAAACTCGCTAATAATTGAGACGTACGCAAGGAGACGAGGAAATGAGGAGGCATTGATAACGTTAGGGCTTAGCAATGCCAAAACTACCAACACTTGTAGGTCGCCATTCTCAGCTATACGTGCTATCGGATATGAGAGCCAGTGACGGAACCGTGAAGTCATCTGTTGCGTGAATTTCTATGAAACGACATCTGGTAGCGTAAAATGACCATACGCTACAGAGTACCACCATGCAACACTATAGGCAGTATTCACTGGCGGCCATAGCTGTGTGCGCGACTGCTCAGCGCGTGCTGATGGCGAGCTTCCACAGTTCTTTTGCAACGTGCATTCCGCACCATCAAGAGTGCCAGTCTTAGCAGCCTGTTGATGTGAGCTCGTTCTGAGCATGCGCTCTGAACAGTACCCACAAAAATTCGTTTCTTTTTGTTTAATACATTGCCGCGTGCCAAGTTTTTCCTTGAACTCATTGCCATGCAGCATTCGAATCACAGACGTCGCGGTGTAGTGCTATTTACTGAAAACAGACAAATACCAGTCACAGATTGACCTGTGCTAGTTTCGGGAGTCATAAAAAAGTTAAATTTTAAGTTTCTTTTTTTGTCATTTCAGAAGTTAGACAGTTGAAGAGTATACGCCATTTCTTTTTTTTTTTTCCTTATTAAAAGAGACAAAATACATGCCCATATTGGGATTCAAGTAAAAGAAAACGTAGAGAAGAGACATAAGGGCATCTCAAGACCATATCAAACGCTTTCCCCTTTCGATTACGATCTTGTACCGTACCGGATCGCCTGCTCTTTGGCCCTTTTCCAGTCTCTCCATACTCTCTACATCTCTCCATGCTTCCATAAAAACACCCGACATCACTCACAAAATATATACGTCGCAATAGAAAACGTCGGTTCCTGCCTCTGCGCGAAGGCTCCTTCCAATAGGAGGGATTGGTGGCCGATTGTGTAACGCATGGCAGCTCGGAGAGCACGTGGTACGAAAACTAGAAGCCAGTAATTCTGGGCTCAATTCTCATCCCTGCACGTGCTGTCGTGTATCACTACTGCGTGATGAATGTTAAAGACCTGAGGATAGTAGCGGCACAGCACTGACTAAACATTTCACCTACAGCGGGGATACCAGACACCCATAGACCTCTTGCAAAATCGAAGCGATCCTAGCGGCACAGTGCCGCGCGAAGCATATTGAGAACCCATGGGAAATAGTTTCGGTTTCGATTTTCCAATCTCACTTGACAACATCCCGTCACGACCAAATGCAGTGCTTGCATTTTCAAAATAATACTGTTGGTATTTGCCTACCAATACGAATAAAACTCTGGGCACTTTTTTTTATTTTTTTTTTTTTTTTTGGGGGGGGGTGCTCCCGATGTGCCAGAGTTTGTGCGTAGGTAAACACAGAACTACGATAGGAAATGGGAGAAGCATACTGGGTCGATCATCCTGATCCATTGCCTCCTCAATGTCGTAGCTTCTTAAATGATCCGTGAACAGGGAGGATCATGCTGTACAATCAGTAGTAGCCAGGGCGCCAAAAAGATATTTGACGCGGCCGGTCGTACTCCTACTCATCGCTAAGTCTAGGTAGGTTCTTACGGCCGCTGGAGGTCCGTGATTCAAAGGGTGCTCTTACAAAGATGAATGGGTGATATGCGAGCGAGTGCTGACTTGATTTTCGTGCAGTACTGAGATGCACTTCTTCGTCAACGGTTGAATCGAAACCGAAACCACGCCACTCCTCTCCGTGGTCAAAGATGTCCCATAATGCAACGCGTGCAGTGTTGCCTGCAGGGAATTCTGGAAATAGTCTTTCGGGGCGTACTCACTTACCGCTGTTTAACCATACATATAACACGAGTCATTTACCTTCCGACAGCTTCCAACGTTCCTTAAATATAACGTGCACTTAGTCACGTGAGTAATGACTGATCCTACTTATTGAACTAGGCTCTTCCAGCACGGACGTCGTGACTTGCCGGCAGCTATTACCAGTCGCATGAGCTTTCTGCGAACGCCACAAAGCCTTTAGCACCTGCACCAGTGGTATCGGACGCATTATGCCGATGGCGAGTCGATGATTATTTAATGAGGTCGTTGTTACGAAACACATTACACCACCCGGCTTTCTCCACCCTTCCTGGCCTCTGCCCTTCTTTTGGAGATCAATTTTAACCAATTTATGCTTGCATGATTGCCGGGGGTTGTCCGCAATGATTTGTTAGGGTCGGGAACAATAGCCGCGTGCTTAAGATTGGTTTTTCACCGATAATGTTTTTGTTGTTGTTGTACTAGGTGTCGCAAAAGTGTAGAACAGGGGTGGCCATACTGCGTCTCTTCGCGTCCAAGCGCGGCTCACGGCTCCCTGGTAACCGTCGGCGACCGCCCCCTCTCCCGCAGTGTCGGAAGGAAAGTGAAATAGAATAAAAGCCAACAGAATCAAGTTTTTCTGAAGTCGGACAAGAAAGCGTATGCCCCAAACTTCACGGTCCAGGTTGGTTGATCACTCTTGGTTACCTCAGCGAAGTAGTACATCACCTTCAAACTCTGAGGTTGTCGTTGCAGGGGCGAAGAAAAATTATATCGAAATTGACAGGAACAGTCATTAGCTTTGAAGGCAAGCTAACACTGTTTCCGAGCCTTCTACAAACATAACCCCTAATCCACTTTCTGCGGCGGAACAACGTGCTGGATGCTTAACGTTCGAGGACTCGAGAGAGATTTTCAATCTCGGTTTTAAACAGATGCAAGGAATCACCGTTCTGCGCTTTTGGCAATTTCTTTTGTGGTTAATTGATGATTAATGGTTGATGTGTTCATTGGTGGCTCTCCAACCATGAAAATCATTACGCGAGATTTAGAAACATTCAAAGAGGAAACCCTTGAACTTTCCAGAAGGCGAAGGGGTAAAGAAGTCTCTCCGGTCTGTTGAAACTGGCCCCGAGCAAGAAGTTTCACGTGCTGACATATATAACAGCGCAGGCTGTTTTTGTTTTGTTTTTGTTCTTAATAAGTTGAAACACGATTAGTCTTCTCATTGGTCGAGCTTCCTCTGTACATTGCAGGGATTCGCTCTTCCAAAGAATTTGCGGGAAAGTAGACGCACTGGACTTTTTTGTTTTAGGTGTGCATTAAACGTACGATTACTGCCACTCCTGCACCAGAAGCGACGTGCTCATGGGACCATATACATAAGACGCCGTTTTTGTGCTGTCTGCTTTCCCTCTTCCAACCATTCAACACGCTCAATTGCAGTTTTACTGTACTCACATGCGTCTGTAGCGGAAGAGCCGCCTTATCAATCCGCGAAAAAGCTCGTTTTTGTCGGATGTTTACCATCCCGGCAGTCATCAAATCCATGATCAAGTAACGAAAAGAGGGTAACGCGGAACTTATCGATGCAACAAAAAGAAAAGTCCCTGATACGCAGGCTACCGTTAAAGGACACTCTGGGAAAACTCTCACCCGTGTTCCTTGATGAAAACGGCACTGTTGTGCCATTTCGAGAGCCAAGCGGAACTCTCTAATCGTTCGCAGAACAAGCAAAGAACCAACGAAAATAAATGATCGCACGAGAAGAAAAGTCACAAGTCAACAAGATTTCGTCAATACGTTTTCTGCCATTCTCTTCAAGGTGTGACGGGGTTGCAAACATCGTAACAAGAAGGAAGCCTCTGAAGGTCAGGCCGTGCTTATGTATTGCAAGCCCTTGAGTACACCGAACAATGTTCTGGGATTACCAAGACACGACCTCATTATTCTTGAGTTGGTTCGATATCTTTACCGGCACTCCACTGTGCGCAATGTGGAGGAGGATGGTAAGCACCATATATACATGAGGAAGAATAAATAAGTGGGCCAAGGCAAAGCGTGGATATGTCCCCCAATTTTTTTTTTTTTTTTTGTGCAGTTGGCAGTTTTTTGTGTGGTGGTGCTTGGGAACCTATGCGACAATTTTTTTCTTTGCCCAAGCAATTTCGGCTATTTCGGGCCTTTACACATTGCTCTATAGAAGATAAACTTATCACTTCAAAATGGTATCACGCAATTTTATTAGTACCTACTTACACGCAGAACTATCGAGTGCGTTACGTTATGGTGTGGTTTCGAGGGTGCCTGTAGACATATCACGTCTTCTGGAGCGCCTCAGAAATGTGGAAGGCGCGAATGAGTTATGGAAAACTCGGTTCTTTTTTTAAAAGTATATACAGCTTCACATTTACAATGTAGCGAAACAACAACACATGAAGGAGGCAGAGATAACGCGTTCTTTCCTAGCTCTTTCTCGTTGCTGCGTCGTCTTTGCGCTACATTGTAAATATGCAAATCCAACTAGCCCATCTCATTTGGATACAGTTTCACGCTTTACCTTATATGCTTATATTCCTTGTGCCTTTTTATCGAATAATGTTCAGCGATGGCCCAGTGAATGGAGTCCTTACATGCGTCCAATAACTGCGTGTCTCACTTACTTCGAAGTAAATTATTTTTAAACTCCACACTTTTTCTTTAAACCAATTCGCTCCATGAGCACAAACTTTTTGTTCCGTGGTCAATGAATTGCCGTCCTTGTACAAGACCGGATATAAAATAAAGAGCCGTTTCATTTACCGCACCAATAGGTATACCTTTTCTGGGACGTCCTACACAGGTTTCAATGTCGAATCTTTACTCTAGTTTTTTCTTTCATCTTCAAAACCGAACGATACATTTTCTTACGATCTGCTAACATTGACACAAGTGACCACCGCACAAAAACTATAAAATTAAATTTAAAAGAAACTGTATCATATCTACGAAGTTCGACCATCTTGATGACCGGCCAAGCTGATATGCTTTGGTTGATCAATGTTATAATTTTCCCAACTTTTCAGCTAATTTCGTTTCGTTTTTGTTTCTGAAATATCGTACGCTGTTTCTTTCTGCTTCTAATAACAGTGCGGTGATGCGTTTAGTATTTGTAAAATTGTACGCAATCCTTAAATAACAACCTTGGAGAGCTCTATGCTTGAAAGTTTCTTCTGACAACTTCCACCAGAGAGCTCCTGACCGCGGTTCGGGAGGCCGTAACTGCGCTAAACATTCGCAGCGTTTAAGGGCCAAAGCCCAACGCCGTGGAAGCGGGTAGGATAAACGTTTCGCTGGACCCATCGGCAGATTACAGTAGTTGACTACTATAGGCTCCTTGTTCGCACACATTAGACGCGAACAAAAAGCGCCGAAAAAATAGAGGGACACAGACAAAGGGAAACAGGACAAGGCACTTTGCAATGAACCAACTGGCCCAAATCTCCACTCTATTGCATTAGACGCGCGCTACCTTTCTTACACTGTGGAACAAAGCGTAAGCCGTTTTAGAGACTGCCGTTTGAACCTTCATTTATCTCGCGTTGCTCTCATCTGTCGGCAGTATACTGTTAAGCCGTGGTCGCACTTCTAATACATTACAAAAAAGACAGTCTGCAGACATTAGGGAGTTTTAGGAAACCGTTTTCGCCCATCGTATCGTATCGGAAACGGTTCCCTAAAACTGTATTGTCTCCAGCGTGTTTCTTCCCCGGTCCCACGAGAAGTGAATGCGGCGTGATCTTGCACTTTTGTTTTTCTGCGCGCGATTGGTTTAGTTAGGGGGTAGGAAACGCACAAAGGCGACGGGCGCCGTGACAGTGCACTTTTGACGCTGCTTGCTTCGTCCATTTAATCATAGCGTCGTCTACGGTCGTACTTAATTGTGAAACGGAGTACAATGCGGAGGGCAAGTTCGTCTGCTTCTCGCGCAGGGGGTACCGGTGACGTCAGAACGCCGTGCCCTGATTGGCTGATCGCGGCCCCCCTATCTGAGCGTCGTCTGCTCCTTTGCAACGTCGTCTGCGTCTGTCTTACCTTTCCTGCGACTTTCGGAAGTGCAGAGGCCAGATTCACAAACCATGTTACGCCGAAAGAGTGCGTAAGACAAAACGTGAGAACAAATTCGTATTCACGAAACGAAATTATCGTAAGTTTTGCTCAGGTTACGACGGAATCCTACGACGATCAACTCAGCATGGCCGACAGCGTCGCTCAGTTACTTGGTCGCGACGACCAACGGACGTTTATTTTTGTACGTGCTCTTCTCACGCGTCACGACTACAAGCAGCAAGAAAAAAAGTAAAAAGTACTTGAAATAAACCACGACGAACAAGAACGCTGGATCCACAAACACCCGGGAAATGCTCCAACGGCCACGATTCCACTGACCCCGTCCAAGCGAGCTCGGCAGATAGGCCTAGCAGCGGCGCAGCGGTGCTCCGACGGTCCTTGGCCAAGACCGTCTGCCCACGACCGGCTGGCGTTCTGAATGGAATATGCCCGCGCGACCCTTGTGAACCCTTCAATCTCTTCCTCTTGTCATCGCCTCGTTTTCCGAGGCAGCGGCGACTCTCGCCGGTGAAAAAGCGGTGAATCTCCGACAGACGCAGGAAAGGTAAAGCAGCCATCACTTTGACTAGCAGACGTAAAGCAGACGACGTTAACTGCACCAACCCGCCGACGCCGTTTGAGAGTGAGGAGTCTCGCCGCACACGCAAGAAGGGAAAAAGTATTTGGGAGGGAACTTGCGGACACTCTCGCTTCTTAGCAGACAAACCTCGGCGCCTCGGGACACCTCGCCAGCGAGTCCCTTGACTTCCCTCCTTGATGCGCGTCTGCTAGTTGTTCGACAAAAACAACGTACTGCTCGAGTTATTTCGTCTCCCCTCTCTGAAAGGCGAAGTCGAGCTCGCTCGTAAAGACCTGCGCTTCCGAAAGTCGCAGGAAAGGTAAGACAGACGCAGACGACGTTGCGAGCAGACGACGTTGCAAAGGAGCAGACGACGCTCAGATAGGGGGGTCGCGATCAGCCAATCAGGGCTCGGCGTTCTGACGTCACCGCTACCTCCTTTCTCATGCGCAGAAGACGAAAATGAGCCCACTTGCGAGGCGTATAGCCGTTATTCCCAGCCCCCGGAGAAAAGCTCAAAAGCACGCCTGCGCTTAAAGTCCCTAGATAAGAGCTTCATACAAGTAGCGACATTCTTTGAAGCGCCGACTGTGTGACGGTGCAGCTTCTAGGAAGCGAATGTCGGCGCACAGCAGACGACTCAACTGAATGACGCCATTTTGTTCCAGCGGAATGTGCTTTGCAATTTGTATTGGTTTTCGTTACTCGTAAAAAGAAGTATCGACAGACTTGACGCCCACTCAACGCAGAAAACTCACGAAGCAAACTTTGTTTTCTATTCGTTCTTTTCTTTTAAACGCCTTAGAACAAACAGCGTTCAAAGAGTTGACAGGGGGTGTTTAGGCAACGAAGCGTGCGTAATACACGATGCACGACCTACCGGGCTGACACAGCGATGACATGTTTTGTTCTTCTTCATTCTGTTTTTGTTTCAAGTTCTGTTTGTTTGCAGGACCAAAGCGGACACGCGACACTGCTTTGCGGCAACTCTGCTCAGAGGCGTGGTCGAGAACTTCACGGGGGGCTGGTCGGCCGTGCGCTCGGGCTTGCGCCTCGGTTGTCGCTAAGGGCGACCGTGAGCAAACATATTCCCGGCGACACCCGGCCACAAAAGCCAAGGGGCGGTGTTGGCGAGACGCGACGATGGACCCCTAACGATGACGTGAGGGCAGCTCTCGCTTGACTTCAATGTTTTTGTTCTGTTATTTTTTTTTTTTTGAACATGGAGAGGGCGCTTATCGAGAAGCCATTGAGACGTGACAGCCTGACGTTAGAAGTTTCTCTCTTTGGAGAACCGGGAAGTAGTTCCGCATATTGATGTTTATGAAAACAAAAGCAGCACACGGATAATGACGAAAAAAAAATGGTCACATTGATATTAACGAAAACAAAATAGTCATACTGATATTCCTCAAAACAAGATAGTCATATTGATATTATTGAAAACAAAATAGTCGTAATGAAATCGATAAAAACAAAACAACAGGCACGTTTTGATCGCTCGTCAAATGACGCAGTAATGCGGAATTGCCTCCCTGGAAAGATGCGGCAACCTCTCCAACATTTATGTGAAGGTATTCTTACGACGGAAAAGAAAACCGAAAATAAAATCGCGAGCAATTGAACGTTGCACTCTCCGAATATCTACATGTTCCGAAATTTATTAAAGATAGTGAAATAACCAAACAGCTGAGACCCAGCAAAGACGTTGTATATATATATATATATATACACGTATATATATATATATACAACGTCTTTGGTCGGTACTGTCGTTTATATATATATATATATATATATATATATATATATATATATATATATATATATATATATATATATATATATACATATATATATAATTGTGTTGCATACGTGATACGTTCCAGCCTCACAAACGTTCGGCGATACTCCGAGTTTCTCCTATGCGGGGCTGATAAGCCTGGCGATCTTCCAGAGCCTTCCATGCTCTCGAGCTCTCCTCCCTCAGTGCGCACAGGTGGTCGACCTTTTCTTCGCCTACCTTATTGCTCCTCGCCTACCCCTCTCGTCACGTGATCTCCACCGTTAATCAAGCAGTATCGAGCTTCGCGTCCACGCTTCATGAAATGCTGAGCACCTAGCCAAGGAACGTTTCACGTTAAAAGGCTCACAGCGTGCGGGGTTCGACTGCAATGAGCCCTGACCACTCCAAGAAAAACAAAAAAAAAAAAATAAAATATTGCGAGCAAACAGCGTCACGTGACTAGACTGAGTCCTCCGCGCTTAAGAAGTACCCCAAGAACAACAAGATGCGAGCGTTTCATCGAAAGGGCTCGTGTCCGGACGCGCCGGACGACGCCACAACAGCCACGGCCGGCGCAGACGATACGGGCATCGGATTAATCCAGAGAGGCGCTTCCGTGCACGCAATCGTCGAGACAGCCAGAAAACAACTGCCAGAGATCGGCGCCCTCGCAGGCTTCCCTTTGTGCCACGACGAAAGACGAGTGTGTCACGGTCCCGGCCTTGATGCGGGCTTCCTGCCAAAACGGGCGTTCGTAGAACGCTCGACCTTCGCTGTTTTTGTCCGATGGGCGACCACGTGGCGCCCGCGTTCGCCGTGGAGGTGGGAGGACGCGCCTCAACGAACGCTGAAGGAAGTGTAAGCGAGACCGGTTAAATACGGCATCGCGCTTTCATCTGAACAGAAAGGTCGGCCCACGTCGACTGCGACGACACGCGCTCTATGGAATCGCGAGCCTGACAGGAACGCCGCCGATGTTCCTTTTTATCGCTATACTCTGTTTTGTAATAGAACTTGTTGTTGGGCTAGTTGGTGTTGACTGTATTGAACCATGGTTAAAAGCGCTAAAAGACGTTGCCTTCTATCTTGTGTACGTCTTTTTAGCGCTTTTAACCATGGTTCAATATACTCTGTTTCACCTAGGGTGCCTCAATGTCCTTCTTTTTAGGGTGATGCCACCCTTTGTAGTACCCGTTGTCGACAGCACGCGCTCATGGGGAAAATACAAAGAAACCGACGAAAACAAAATGTCGCCATAGCACAGTCAGCGCCACAAACGCAAGCAGGGATACGCTCTTTCACGCGCTTCTGAACAAAAAAAAATAAAAATAAACGTGTGGGACAAAATAGCGAGATGCCACCACCCTAAACAAAGCCCACATGAAGGCACCCTAGTTTCACCTTGTGTTGTACCGCAGGAAAGGCTACAAGAGCGAGCTCCTTGCTCTAGGGCACATCTCGGCGGCACAAGCTCTTGTGAACTAAGGGCGGCTGCCAACGCTATGAGCTCGCGCTTCTAGCCTTCTCTGCGGTACAACATAAGGTGAAACGGAGTACAGCTAAGGCACAAACCATAAAGACTGGTTCACACTAGGGTGCCTTCATGTGCGCTTTGCTTAGGGTGGAGACATCTCGCCATTTTGTCCCACACTTTTTTTTCTTTTTTTTGTTCAGAAGCGCGTGCAAGAGCGTGTCCCTGCACGCGCTTGTGGCGCTGACTGTGCTATGGCGACATTTTGTTTTCGTCGATTTCTTTGTATTTTCTCCGTGAGCGCGTGCTGTCGGCATCGGGTACTACAAAGGGTGGCATCACCCTTAACAGAAGGACATTGAGGCACCCTAGTTCACACATTTGCAACGGTTGGGTTCGCATGCAACCGAAACGACAGTATACCGACCAAAACACCGCACCAACCGTGACTCGTGGATTGCTTCACGAAGCTACCCCTTGCATCGCTTGCCATGCTGTGTACGCCGAACAACTGTCCCGGTGACTTTGTCGTTACGGTCGTTTCGGTTGCATGCGAACGCAAACAACGCAGATGTACGAAGCAGCCTTAACTGAAAGTGCTATGAAAGGTCGGATTACTTATAGACCGGTGTCGATACGAGCAGGGTACAGTGTACCACTGAAGGAAGTATTCACTGGCGGCCATAGCTGTGTGCGCGAATGCTGAGCGCGTGCTGATGGCGAGCTTCCACAGTTCTTTAGCAACGTGCATTCCGCACTCTCAAGATTGCCGGTCTTAGCAGCCTATTAATCTGGGCTCGTTCTGAGCATGCGCTCTAGACAGCACCCACAAAGATGGCGCCCAGTGAATACTCCTTATTGGCGACGTGCGCGATCAAAAGCGTCACTCTGGTCGGCCTGCCACGATTGGCCGAATGCTGACTATGATGTCAGCAAAGGATTTCCCATCGACGGAAATAAGAGGTATGTAAGGACTTCAATTTTGACGGTGTTGGCAGTGTTGCTTTGAGAGCGGAATGATTTCGAGCTTCCGCCATGCAAATTACAAACACCATCTAACTTGTTGTTCGCGAAGTAGTGACGTCACGAGAGGACACCATAGGAGGGCGCCACCAAAACATCTCGAAATAATACCCCTGTTACGTGGGGGTTAACTCAGCTTTAACTGCTGTTACGCGGCACCATATAGTTACCACACTATTAACCCCGTGCGCGACCGAACGCGTCGCTGTGGTCGGCCTTCCACGATTGGCCGAACGCTGACTATGACGTTGGAAAGGGGATTTATCATCGACGGAAATAAGAGGAATGAAAGAACTTTAATTTTTACGGTGTTGGCAGTGTTCCTTTGAGAGCGCAATGATTTCAAGCTTCCACCATGCTAATAACAAAGACCATCGAACTTGTTGTTTGCAAGGTAATGACGTCACAAGGGGGAACCACAGGAGGGCACCACCAAAATATCTCGGCGCTAATACCCTCGGAAAGCTATTTCAGAAGAAGTGAAGATCGCGCGTGCACTGCTTTGATGGGTGCCCAAGATGCTCAAGCGCACGTTCGCTCATAGCTTTGACTGCACAGCCGCAGAATGTTGTCCGCAAGTATTGTGCGCCAACTATGGCTTAGCGCAACTGCAGTTAAGTTTGCCCGTGTAACAAGGGTATTAGCGGCGAGACGCTTTGGTGGTGCCCTCTCATGGTTCCCTCTCGTGACGTCATTACCTTGCGAACAACAAGTATGATGGTGTTTGTAATGAGCATATCTGGCAGCTTGAAACCATTGCGCTCTAAAAGCAACACTGTAAACACCGTCAATATTGAAGTACATTACTCAGATTTGCGTGGATGAGAGATCCTTTGCTGACGTCCTAGTCAGCATTCGGCCAATCGTAAAAGGCCGACCACAGTGACGCTTTCGATCGCGCACGTCGCCAATAAGAAAGGGCCATTCGCCAAGGCAGTTTAAGAGCGGCAGTGCAAAGTCCGATTTGGCCATGTATTTGATCACCCCAAGCAATCGCGAGCCATGATCAAAGCGAATTCAGTGTAGCAGCCCAAAATGGCCTCGTCAAATGAGCCTTTCATGTTGGTGGAGACTGTACAAGCCTTGTATTGAAACGAAAGCTGATAATACACGATCTGTCTTGGCGTGATTGATTTATCGATATTTTTAATCGTGAAATGTAGATTTAGGTATTCAATTTTGTAGACACGTACCCCCCGGACAATATGAGCTAAAAATTAGCCCCGTGCGCGACCGAAAGCGTCGCTGTGGTCGGCCTTCCACGATTGGCCGTACGCTGACTATGACGTCGGAAAGGGGATTTATCATCGACGGAAATAAGAGGAATGAAAGAACTTTAATTTTGACGGTGTTGGCAGTGTTCCTTTGAGAGCGCAATGATTTCAAGCTTCCACCATGCTAATAACAAGCACCATCGAACTTGTTGTTTGCAAGGTAATGACGTCACAAGGGGGAACCACAGGAGGGCGCCACCAAAACTTCTCGCCGCTAATATTACCTTTCAATTTGGCAAATAGTCCTTAATATGAGATCTCAACTTCGCATTCCATTCTCAGTTCTAACCACCGCTTTTTCAAAAAAAAGCAGGTACACCATGGGATCATGAAGGACTATTTCACCTGATATTGTCCGCTGTAGTATGTATCAATAAACAGAGCGAGTGGTATTTTTCCAAGCACGTACATACAAACAAGTTTCTTGTATTATTTCTCGTCTTGTTTTTTTTTTTTTTTTTAAATCCGGTTATTGCGATATCTATACCTGTTTTCACCTCAAGAAAAAAGTACGTTTTGCGCATTGTTCCTACGCGGCGCGAAATATTTCTTACGAGATTCGGTTGTTGGAGGAAAAAGCGATGCTTTTGGCGTTTGGAACGTGTACGACTTGATAAGATAACATATATATAATCTAAAATTTACCTACATATGTCTTCATCTTCAACATAAAGGTGAAAATTAGTAATGTTCCGCGAGGAGCCGGACTTGTTTTACTTCGGTTCTTGAGGTGAAAACAGGTATAGTCCTATTTATTTTATTCAAACGCGAAGCATTTTTTTTAGTTGTTTTTTCTGATCGAGGGTAGTCCATCCTCGGTGATAACTTTCTTTAACATTTGCGAAGAATGACGTGCGAATCAGTGACGCTCAAGCACGTGCTTCCATTGCTTCGACTGAATAGCGACACGAAGTTGAAACGGAGTATAGTGACGATAACTTTGGTGCACAGAGTAGCAATTAATTGGGTATTTAATCATATTTTCCCTCCTCCCACCCTTCCCTATTTTCATACTTTTTTCGTGCAGTTTCACCGCGCTCAAAAAACATACAAGGTTCAACGTTCCCCGCATACACGAGTGCACAAGCGTACCCCTGTATGCGATGAACGGTGAACCCTGGAGTGCACACAAACCAGCGCCTCCGGGCAAACAAAGACCCGTATCATACTGAGCTCCGCGTCGCACGGGCGCCCGCAAAGTACACCGTGGCGAAACGGCAGCCCAGGTATCCATTCCCCTCGACGCTCCACATGGCCGACCCGACGGTAAACATCTCGAAAACCCCGGTCCCAGCTGTATGCCGGAAACAATGCAAGTTTCATCGAGGATACCGGTTCACAAAGGACTGAAACAACACACGCTGCTCCGTTAGCGAAGAAAATAAAGAAATATTAGCAAAATAAAGAAGGTTCAGCATTTGAAGATCCGCTCTATTTCGGACACGCGCAAATCACCGGTCCTTTTAGAGCGAATCTGTATATGACTGAGAGGTCGGATTCCTGTAATTTTTTTGCGTTGTCATCCTCGCGGAAAACAAAACAAAGAAACCTTCAGCGATGGAAGCGAAATGTGCACATCACTGTTACAACATACAGCGCAGCATTCGTTTCAATAAAGAACAATAAAAAAACAAGCATTCGAACCGCATAATTGATCCCAAGGCGCTCCATGATAACAATGCGAGGCACGTAGCGCTCACCGCATACGTTTCGCGGTAAAAATTACTGTTTTGTTCGCAACGTGGGGAGTGACGTCACTAGCCTTTCATATATAAAGTTTTAGTACTGTACATTTTCTTCATTTGGCTCCGGAAAGATAATACAATGTTTAGGACTGCGTTTCTTACGGTGTCGGTGACTATGATATTTGTAGCTTTATATACCGTAGTTAGTTGCAAATCAAGAAGGTAGGGCGAGGGTAAGACGGGCCGGGGAGGAGAAAGCAGACGAAACGCTGGAGAAGAGAAGGGAAAAGCACCTCCTCTCTTTAGCGTTCCGTATCCTTCCTCCTCCCCGGCCCGTCTTACCCTCGCCCTATCTTCTTGAGTTGCAACAGACTATACACGAACTCAACTCTCCTACGTCACGCCACGGTGGTGGCGCGTCCATCGCACTTCCGGTCTGGGGTGGTGTGCAGAAGTCGCCGTGCGAGACATGCATTCCTGTGTTCTCTCGGAAGAAACCAGACAAAAAACCTGCCTTCTCGTCAAAATGCTGCGACGGGGCTGTACCAAGAGAGCCTGGAAAGGTTTGAAGGTCAGTTTTCATGTGTTTCTGCCCCCTCCGTTCGTCCGAGCACATGGATAGTAGCCGTGAAAAGGGCAAAGCAGACGCTGTCAAACTACGATTGGTTGTGCGGGCAACACTTCGTGGTCGCCAGATGTATTTGTTTTGTTCCAACATGAACGAGAGAAAACCGCCAAGTTGTCCGGATTACCCACGGGTTCAGTGCGTCTTCAAATTCACACGGCCGCCTGATCGTTCGAACTTTCGTCTGCTCTTTCAAACTTGTCTGCTTTTTGTCGTCTGCTCGTTCAAACAAAAGCGGCCCGTAGACCAAACTTTGACCCGGTGATTGCAATAAGAAGTAATTGCAGGCCTCAAAAGACTTAAGTAAGCTCGGTGTAAACAGTAGATACAAGATTTTGATCATTGGTACCAGTGGCCATCACCGACTTGTTACGCTTGGTCTGTTCCCGCTTCCGATTTTCAGTATCGACGTCGATCATCGCCGCTACTTTCTACACTTTTGCAGCACGAGCGTCGTCGCCACCGAAAATAGCCAGAAGAATCTCATCTTGGTTTTTACGTCCATTCTGCGGCGTTCATGTGAATGAATCGCTGCACGTCAAATTATTTACGCAAAGTTTAGCGGCGTAACAAGCCTTGATAATTTCGCTCAGGCAATTGAAGTGGTAAGACATTGCTATGAGGATGTAGAATCGACAACTCCAACGCGAAAAAGAGAACGCATACTCACACAGACGCCGACAATGTGACATTCTAATGGTTTGTTGACGCGAGACGCGGTGCTTGCCCGAACTCCATTGCGCATGCGTTCGAACTGTCGTCTGCTCTTTCAAACTTGTCTGCTTTTTGTCGTCAGCTCGTTCAAACGACAGCGGCCCGTAAACCAAACGTTGACCCGGTAATTGCTCTAAGAACTATGTGCAGGCCTCAAAACACTTTTGAAGGTTGGTTGGGGTAAGTAGGCTAAGTGTAAACAGTAGATACAAGAAGATGTTGATCATTGTTACCAGTGGCCGTCACCGACTTGTAATGCCCGATTCTACTCTGCGGTTTTCAGTATTGACGTCCACCATCTCAGCTACAGTCCAGGCTTTTGCAGCCCGAGCGACGTCGCGACTGAAGATAGCGAGCAGAATCTCATCGTGGGAGTCAGGCTTTAGCGCCCATTCTGCGGTGTCCACGTGAAATGAATCGCCGCACGTCACATTATTCACGCAAAGTTTTGCCTCGTTAATTTTGCTGAGGCCGCTCAAGTAGTCAGACATTGTTAGGAGGACGTAGAATCAATAATTCCAACGCGAAAAAGAGCACGGGGGCTCCCACCAACGCCGACAACAACGCAATTCAATGGCTTGTTTATGGGCGACGGCGGGCTTCTTGCCCACCGTCCACCGCGCATGCGCGGCGCCGGTGGCGTCCGCTAGCAGCGCTCCGGTTTGTTTGTAAACATGAGTTGGTGTATAGATTCCTACACGTATCTCACAGGTGGTGTACGTGTTCGGGCTATTTCACAGACTATAGAAAACATAAACCACAGTCACAGCCAACGTCAAAACAAAATGGCACGGCTCATCTTGGGTCAAACAACGTATCCAATCCTATTCGCATTCTGTAAAGAGACGCAGGGCTCGTGTTAGTGCGACGTGCATGCAAATAAAAAATAAGCATGAAAATGGTGGAACACCGAGCTTATACCTTTCTCTACTCTCTCTCTCTCCCTCTCTCTCTTTCTTGTTGTAGAGTAACCCGTGTCATGTTGTAGATTCCAAATGTCTCCAGATAGATAATATCTGGATGTCTCGAGCAATTTTCGTTCCCTCTAATTTACTAATACTAATGTGATGTTCGAATGTACCAATACCGTCATCGCAGCGATCGGGCACGAGTCACTACCCGAACGCATGTCCAGACATTGCTAGTCACGAGCCCCAAATAGAAAGTTTGCGCAGTGCTCGTGTACACTGTACGGGCCGCATTTCAATATCGTCACCCCGGTGATCGTGAAGCTTCACTACGAAAACCCTCGGATTGAATTGTTGACGTTGTCAACTATATGACTTAGTCAACAAGTTTGGCGAAAGAGAAAGTGAAAAAAAAGAGTCATCTTTGGTCCTTAAAATTACGCGGCGACAAAAGAAGCTTGTTGGTCAGTGGCATCGCGTACGAGAAAACTTGAGTTTCACTATAGTGCCATTAAGCTTGCGTGAAGTGGGAAACATTCCTATACCCAACACTGTTGCACGGCTCCCCCGAATCCAGTATTCCGCGTTGAATGCAACGTCGCGCGCGGTGACCAAGTTCGCAAGATCGATCAATTGATTTTCGCGAAAGACTGCGACAGTGCAGACTTTACAACGCCATTTCGTAAATCCAACCGAGGAACCCTGCCACGAATTGAGCTCAGACACTAAATTTGGCAACCGACGGGTGGAAAGTGAATCGCATCGGTTTCAAACGATTTCGAAAGTGTCTCTTTAATCGAATATTCAATAAACCCCGAACTTGGGAAAGCATATGATGTCACAAAAAGAAGAACCCGTCCCTCATGAACCATCCTCAAGCTGAAGTTTGAGGAAAGATATTGGACAACTCTAGTGGTGGCTTCCTTTTCAAGAAACTATAGTGACTCAGCTAGGACGTCAGTAACTATGCTGAAAGCAGACTTGAGAAGTAATCCGTTACCTTTTCAAGTAATTTTGTAATTGCCACGTTACTTTTTTTCGGAATTAATTTGTAATGTAATTTCCTTACAAAATATTGGTAACGGATTACTTTAATTACTCGTTACTTTTACTCGTTACATTAATTAATCGTTACCGACACATATCTTTTTTTTTTTTTTGTCGAAGCTATTTGCACAAGTGATGCCCTTTTCAGCAAGCACTGCGGAAAACGTTCATCGTTCCTGGGCTGTCTTTATCTAGAAATCTTCAATGGAGAAAATTAGGACGCTCAATCTTTATCTAAGCATTGCAAAAGGAGAAATAGGGCAGTTCAATGTTGGCCAACTATTCACCGTTTTCTATTTTTTCGGGATAAACAGGACCCCTGCATACGTTATGCTTTTCATCACCTTGGTTCGTCGCAATTTCTATAATGGCAAGTAAAAATAGCTGCTCCTACAGTATTTGTGCGACCACGTTTTTTTTTTTCTGAAGAGGTGGTTTAGTTAATACGCCTGCTGAAAGGCCCATTTTCATGGAACTTTCTGCTCCAAGCAAACCACAAGCAGTTGTATTGGGCTACAATATCAGCAGTGATTCCTCCTCCGCTCTACACATCTCCGACAAACCGGCCACCTAACAACGACGTATTCTATTTCATCGTCTAAAAAGGTTACCCATTGCAACATTATCAAACGACTTCTTTTAGACCTGTACTGTCACCTCACCTGCCTCCAAAACCTCCTGCTAGGAAGAGTTAATCGTGAGCTTGAACGAATTGTCACTGGCCTCCCACGATACACACGCATTGAAGCACTTACGAGCTGCTGTCAGATGAACAGCCTTGACGACCTGACTTCTACCCACATCGCAGCTCAAGAAAACCGACTCCGAGCCACTATGGCAGGGGGCTACACTTAACGCAAGCTCGATTATGATACCCGCCCTCTGCTGCCTCTGCCCACCTTACTCCCGCCTTGGGAGCTCCATCGTATCACGCCATCCCGACCTCCCCCTTGAAACATGGGCGAAGCGCGGTCCCGCCCGCCGTGGTGACTATGCTCGACGACCTCTCCACCGTCGTCAACTTCGCTCCTCATCGGCGCACCACACTTTCTACATCGACGCTGCCATCAGCTCTGACAGCTCCACGTCCTGGCCATTGCATGGTGCTATGTTAACGGCCACCACCACGGCACCCAAGTTTTTACGTCTTCCTGATCCTGGCGTTACGCCGAACTTTGCGCAATGCATCCCTGCCTCAGTTCCATCGACATTGCCAGTCTGGCGCCCTCCTCGAGCTTTACGATATACACTGATTCTCAGGAAGCCCTCTGCAGTCATGGACACCTATCCCGGTCATAGACAATCTCTTTAAATTCATCGGGCCGCCCTTTCCATCCGGACGGCAGGTCACTTTCCCCTAATCGACTGGGTACCCGCTCACTGCGGCCTTCCCGGTAATGAAAGGGCTCACCGACTGTCGTGCTCTAGAACTTCTCTCTGCTCAAGCCGGGTCCCCGACGTCGCCCATGCCACCGGAGCTTACACCCGGTTCCTTTCATGACGCTCAAGAAGCCCGGCAGGTTCAAACCAGCTAACGGTGGCAATACCTTACAAGTCGGGCTAACTACCTCGACTTTCCCTCTCTCTTTCTCACCTCCCCCTGACTCGTCTACAGACCTGACTCCTACACTAAGCACGGTCGGGAGCCCTCCTCGCTCCCGTCCTCCTCAAGAAGAGTTACCCTCAAATTCCAATAAACCCTGAAGGCACCCACTGCCGCACACCCGCTACTCTCGGACATATTCTATGGGACTGTCCTTTTTACTCAGCATCCCGCTCCCGCGCGCACTTTTTCACCTTCCCCGTCCACTCTTGCCAAGTGGCTTAGCCCCCTTCTTCACCCGACCCCGGGAACAAAATACTTGAATACAGAATACTTGGAAGACCCCCAGGCGCCCTCGCGTGGCTACAGACAGGCCCTACGAGTCGTTTATCCACGCCTCTCGTCGTCTAGCTCCCTCTGGTGACACCAGGGAGAGCTAGACGTTTCACCTGTGACCAAACTGCAGAGCGCTGAAAACGAAAACTTTTTTGGTTGTTAAAGAAATACGTTTTACTTACCCTAGATTCCACACAGATGTGTGGAACCTAGAGGGAATAAAACGTCAAAGTTTGGCAACAGTCGAAATAATTTTTTTTTTTTTTTACCGTGACCACTGAAAGTTTGATTTGTGCGGCGAAGAGAATCTCATACGTATTTTTATTTTCTATTCAAACGCACAAATATTTTGGGCAGAGGTACAGTCTTTTTTACTTACACATCAGCTTGTGCACTCTGCAATTCCTACTACTACATGAAAGAACACTAGCTGATTTAGCAGAGATCATCATAGTTTTAGGTCTGCATGCACTATGGCCATCAAAGACAGATATGACCGAGCGCACATTGAATGCTAAACCTGCATGGCGTCATTTCACGAAAAAATTCGACTGGACCATTGCCACTTTAGAATCAGTACCACTAGAAAAAGGACTAAGAGACGCCCTGGTCAAGGGTAGCAAAGTTGCACTTAATTTCTATGCTTCAGGAAGACTATCTGTAGCATTCGCACGCTCCGCACTTTAACGTTGTATATTCATTCTATCACTGCACTGTGTATTGGTCCATGTGATTTGTAAACTTTCAGCCTTCTAGTTTGTAAATGAATTGTTACCGACATGTCTGTCGGGGATGTACTGTGTTGGTAGATATTTTGCCACATGAGCATGTGAACATACTTCATTCGCATACATTCAACTGTCGTGTTTTCAATCTAAATAAACAATTGCAAAAAAAAAAAAAAGAATAGAAAAGGCGGAGTGGTGAGTGGTTAGCACATCCGACTGGACATTGGGAGGCCCATAGTTCAAATCCTGGCTCCACCAAATATTTTGACTTTTTCAAATAATCGAATGAGTCAAAGTTTCGTCAATCATTGACTTATTCAATCAAGTACGGTTCATTCATTTGCATATTTCCTATTATTTCCTCTTAGGAGACTACGTACGATGATGAAAAGTGCCTATATATATATATATATATATATATATATATATATATATATATATGAAGATCCCTCGGTGCCCATCTTCACCACAATTACTCGTCCACACATATGTGCATGTCGCTGAATTTTTTTTCCAACAAAGTAGCAGAAAAACAAAATCTGCAACAGCTACGTAGGCGAAGAAAGAGAATTGTGCATAAAATCTTTGCCCATAACGCAATCGCGCGGAAAGATAGAACGACACAACACACACCACACACGCACACAAACACGCGCGTGTTCGCACGCGCGCGCACGCACACACACCCGCACACACACACACACACACATACACACACACCAAGAAGATAAACAAACGCCGACCTGCATTCCAGAAAACGCAAGAATTTGCGTCACATCTCTTATGCACGCCAATCGCCGCGAGTATGTAGCTCGAACAACAAAAAGTAATACAAATAGAAGAACACATTGGAGAGTAGTATCAGTGTATAGGAATACGCAATCCCAAGTCAAACATTCCCCCATCGCCATTCGCAGCAAGGAACTCCTTGCTATATCAAGAACCCGCAGAAACGGCGCCGCAGACGAGCCGAAAACATACAGACACAGACTAGCTCAGATACGAATACAAAAACCCAAATACAAAATCGCAGCAAGCGAACCAGAACAGTCCGATCGGCGATCGGGAAAAAGATTGAGAAAGGAGGTACGGGAAAGACAGAGAGAAAGAGTAGGAAGAAAAACAAAAAAAAAAGGAAAGATGGTAGGCTAACAAGAAAAGGTCAAGAAAAAAAGAGTGCACCGGCGATCGGTTGCCGTGTGCAACGATACTATACGAGGGTGTCAGAAGGGATAAGGCAAGCACTACCTTTCCCTTTCCTATTGTTGACGAAAGAGAAAGGGAACGAACTCGGGTAAAAATGGTAACGTAGGCGATATACTGCGATTTGGTACGATGGCCCTATCGAGGCACACGGTTCGCCGATCAAATAACTCGAACGAGAGAAGAAGGAGAAAAAAGAATCAGGACGGGTGCCCAAGACCCGGCCAAACAGATACTTTTACGCGCTCGAGAGACGAAAGCAAAGCTAGAGGAACGCGAGAAATGAGTGATCACCACAACTGCCGGCTTTCGGAAGCAGGACGTATACGCACACAAGCGGCGATACGTGGAGGAAGACAGACAGAATAAAGTGCAGCGTGTGTGTGCGTCTCGGATGCACCCCCCCCCCCCCCCCCCAGACACACACACACACACTTCCTCGAGTATAGAACGAAACAAAGTCGGGCTATATACGGGGTGCGGGCTGTTGCGTGATCGATCGTGCGGTGGTGGCCCCTTCTCTGACTGCGAGCGCGCAGGAAGCTTGGCGCGTATAGCGACGGCATCAGAAAGCAAATGGAAGATGGGCGAGTGCACGTGTCTGGTCGTCCGTCCCTGTGCAGTTCGGACAGATATATGACCAAATGTTCCGTGGCTGCAGCTATTGTTTCATTCTTATGTACCCCCCCCCCCCCTCCTTTCCCCCTGTATTCTCCGGCAACTCGACGTTGATCTATCACGGAAATTTGAGTGCCTCACGTACCACTCCTTTTTCTTGGATTGGTGATACTCTATGTCGTACTAACATCACCTAGAATAATCAAAGCCTGTGCCCTAGCATTTTGACGCGGACACGGATTATATCTGAGTGCTGCGCCAGCGTTCAGTTTGACCTCATGTCCGATCAGTGCGTAAGGTTAGGGCCGAACTGCCAAGCCCGAGCGCCATTCTACGGGGATGTTGGTCGTACTCGATGCAGAAAGCGAACCATAGGAGTGAAATATATGAAAGAAAAGCGCTAGCCGTGAGACGCTCTTTAGCGTGTTCGAATGAACAGAAAGTCTCATTACATTGCCTATAGTCGACTACAAGTTACGAGTGCCCCAGATACACACCACCCCGTACCAGCGGTGGCATTGAATCGCTCCGTGGATGAACCAGGAAAGGCAAAAGCCACGACGAAAGTCACTGGATCCAGGACGAGTTCTGTGACATTTGGGCTTGTGGAAGAGAAAGCCGTTGACACAGGAAGTGGGAGTATATAAGCCTGCTGGGATAAAGGTGTAATTTGTTTTTTGTTGTTGTTCTCCGGTCTGTCTTGCTTTTTTTTTTTGCGTGTGAGCAGTACGCGCGAATTTTCTTCTTCACCTCGGGGACTCTTTCCTGAAATAATTATACCGAATTTCCACTGTCGTCAGCGTGACGTGCGTCTCAGTAGCGGACTATCTGCGCAGTGCGAGGGAACACTGGCTGGCGGTAATGACGGCCTGGGAACAGCTTCTGGCACATTAATCACTTGTATCTGACCATAGTACATCCCGTCATCAGCCCACAAAATCGGCTGGTGGCGGGAACATAATCGCCAGCAGAATAGCACGATCTGAAACGGACCGAACGCAAATCATGGTTTCTGGCTATAGGTACTGCAAACGACCTAATTTTAGAGAAGATCATATTTTCTCGAATATCGTGAAGTACGAAACGATAGCGGGAAAATAATCACGCGAGTATAACAGCCCACGGCAACGACTTCGTGCCATATCACCGTATATCGCGAAATTTTCTGTCCTCGAACTATTCCCGAAACACGCACTTCGCAAATTTCCGCGAATATCGAGCGAACTGAAATAAAGTTGTTTGCAGTTTGTGAACTCGAAGTCAAAACTATCCCGTCGAAACAGCCATTCGAAAGTGATCATGTTGGTTCACGTTCAAAGATAGTCGCGATTGATCAAACGTGATCATTGAAACAACGACAACAACCAACAAAAGGCTACAATGCAGGTCACTTCCAACTTCCCAACATAAACGTGGCACAAGGAAAAACAACAACAACTGATTGGTGGCAAACCAGCGCCAATGACAATGCGTGCCAGTTCGGCGAGCACAACGATGCACGTTAAAACAAATGACTGTCCGATTGGCTTTAGTACATCGCGGGCAAGGATTATCACTTTTGACGAAATTCGCCGCAAGACAGGGACAGAGTGAAGGCCCGTTCACACATTTGCGTTCGGAGCGATCACTATGCTTACGAACGAATTCAACCGCTGCGACTTCAACGACAACTGTACGCGATGTGTACACTCACATGGAACCGCATGCAACCAAACGAATCAACAGCCAATGAGAAACGAGCTTCAGCTCTTGCTCCTAGCCAATAGTAAGCAACCCAGCTACGCTTACAAACATGGCGGACGGTTTCCTGCCCGACGCGAGGTCCACCGTCCTCACCGGAGCAGCCGGAGGTTTCGGCTACGGCGTACAGTCACGAAGATCTGCTGTGCGCCTACAATAGCTGTGTAAAGGCTGGTTCAAACATCTGAAACGAACCCGTTACCCACGACTGGGTCCGTTGTGACCGGAACGACCGCTCTGCGCTTCGCGTACACTCCTGCGACCACTGCAACAAGCGCAGTGCGTCGGCAGCACGGCGACCGCCTCTCCGCCGCCGTCAGCTGTTGGGGACGCGCTACCACTCACTTGCGTAACAGAAAATAGATAGACCACCTCCTATGACCACAAACTTTATTTTTTTTATTTTTCAGGAAACGCTTGCAGGGTAGTGCATTAAAAAAATAAAAAAAAATGCAGTACGCCGTCTTGCACGATCACGACTTTAATACACGACTTTGCCAAGAGTACAAATCTCGCCACACGCCTTTTCTACGATTATAAAAGACGATGTAATCTTAGCAGCGATCTAGCAACGTAGAAATATAATTTCGTGATCCGATAGACGTTGCGAGCGAGACATTGCGAGCGTTAAGGATTGCTAACACTAATCACCTTTCTCGGGTGATGAAAACGCGTGAAAATTCGCATCCTTTATACGGTACGCACCAGTAATACCTTGAACTTGAGCACACGCATGGAATGCGCCAAAAAAGAAATCCGGGCGATGTTCGAGGACACAAATGCTAAGAAAGCACCACTGTAGTCGAAGTAAACAAACACGACGGCACGGGCGTTTCTGCTGTCTTGAGAGTGCCGCCACGAGATCGCCGCACGAGTAGGTGGATCTTCCCTTCTAGTACGTGCTGGGTTATCATAACGACACACGACGAAAATTCACAGTCAAGGATAGCGCTTTTACGCGGAACGATGAGCTTCCACCACGCCGTCCACGTCGACGATCACCACCGTGGCACCGACGCCATGTTTGCATATAGAAGGAACCCGGCACGGCTGGCATGCAACGCGCGCGACCGAGCTTCTCTCGACCTGTGATTGGTCTGTCGCTCCCGTCGTTCCCGAACGTAACGAAAAAGTTCAGCCCGGCTCAACTCCTTGCGTTGCGAACGAACACGAACGAAACGACCGTTTGGCGCTGCGTTGCTATGGTAACTCGTCGTTCCAACCGGTTGCATTCGTTCGTAAGCGTAGTGGTCGCTCCGAACGCAACTGTGTGAACGGGCCTTTAGGGAGACAACACGAAGCGCTCAGCGGATTATGTCAAACGAAATCATGTACCAACTGACCCATCTGTCACTATTGAAGGATTATCAGGAAGTGGATTACCGTTCTTGCAGTCGCTGCCGTGGCAAGCCGTCCGGGTGTACGAGACTAAACGTCGACAAAAGGTCGCCGAAGGACCGAACCCGGCCCTTCTCGATCCCGAACATATTTTTCCACCGCCGCCGTCCGGCTTCACTCTTGTTTTGACAAGCGCGCGAGGCCGTGATTAGACTCGAGGTCGTATCAGTTGAACCTTTTTTCCGCGGCGCTTTCTTTAAGCGTCGTATCTGAGTTGATGTTCGCCTTTATCTCGCCGCTCTGTTTCAGCAATTCTCGATCACTGCGCTAGCTGCGCCGGTAAAGGCGGGGGTGTTTTCGCATTTGCGGAACGAATGTTTTGGACCGCCGGACATGCGCATCTTTAAACAACCAAGGAGGAAGATTGTTTCTGCGCAACAACCATAGTCCCCAAAAACCTCCCCCCCCCAAAAAAAAAAAAAAAAAAAAAAAAAAACCGCATGGCAGCATTATGTTTGCAATTCGCAACACATTATTATGTTCGGTATTCTTGGTTCGTGATTCTTTTTTTTTTTGCGTTCTTATTAGTTAATGCGTCAATATCATTGGCTCTGGGGCGATAAGTGGACTTTCAGAATCTGCCACTATGCCTGTGTTTCTCCAGCCGTCAGTGCCCATATAGCGTCAGGCTGCTCATTCGTCCATACAAAAAACACGATGTTCGCTCCAGACATGGCCACAGAAGCATCTTTGTACACGCCTGGAGCACGTTTGCCTCATAGATATGTATGCTTGGAACATGTACGCAGACCGTATGACTTAGGCTATAGGTGGCGCAAGCAACCGCCCGTTACAAGAGTGTAGCCATTAACATCTATGACCAATGTGACGATCAAACAAGGAAGAACCACGCATCAGACGGTGTCTGCAGACTGTCTGTTGTACGATGCACTGGCGGCGCGACCGCTGCTTTAGAGTCACCATTACGTCCACTCGATTTGCCGGCGATCGAAGAGCGATCTGATAATACGTGAGAGGAGCGAAAAAAAAAAAGAACTTTTTACGCAGGTTTTATTAATTACTGGCACCGATGAATGTAGAAGATGTCCGAGCGGGTATATAAGAGCTTCACTGTACGCGACGCAACGCGGACGCTGTCATTGGTGGTGCTGCCAGCTGCAGCTTCCAAAGCAGAGCGGCGCGGTGTCGCGCGCAAGCTCCCAATAAAACTCCTGTGCGACACGCGCATCTTTAAAAAAAAAGAAAGTGGATTTGATGGCAAAGTTGACGCCATAAACAAGGTGCTTAATTTGGTTTCAACTCTATGTTGCTTCTACGTTGTGAGTATCGAAAGGTACGAATATTTCTGTCAGTATTTTCTAGTAGATATTTAAAGTAGCAGTACCTATCTTCTATTTAGTATTCTTCAATACAAATCCTCATCTCAAACCTTGCGATAGTCATACAACTTTTCTTTTCATTTTGAGCTGCTTTATAGGCATTTCTAATATTATTCAAAATCATGAAGAAAAAAAAAATATATATTTAGGCGAGGTTTTGTCCGGATTCACGAGAAATATCGGTGAGCTCCAGTAGAAGCTCCAGATCGGTGAGCTCCAGAAGGTCACCGGACAGAAGGTCCAGTGACCTTCTGTCCGGTGAGCTTCTGTATGGTGTGGTTTTGTTCGGTGAACTTTGGTCCGGGAATCATACTGACAATTGGACATAACAAAATAAATCTCGAGACAATACAAAAAAAAAAAAAAATCATTGTGCGGTGGTGTTGCTTGCGTGAAACTAGGCAACCAATTGCGGTAACTGAACGTTCTAAGCTCTCCTGGCAAACTTGTCTAACGTTTTGCAGGAAGTTTCGTCGGCATATCCTATGAAAGCCGATCGCAGAAGCGGAGTACGATCCAGATTATTTGCCTTTACGAGTTACCACTTTACACGTACCGCGGTACACATTAGGTGCTCAAAATAACTCTTACCAGACCAGCTTCGCCCGATTCCACAATAAAATAAAAAAAATAATGTCGCATTAGTTACACGCTTCTTCAGAAAGCGGGTGGTTAGTTGGCCTAGATAGGGGCTCGCGTCCCCGCTGTCGCGAAGCCATTTAGCCAAATTGCCCTCCGAGTGCCGCAAGCCTCCACGAGCCTAACTCGAAAGAGGCTTCGTGCGGTCGCCCCATATCACTCGTCAGAGGGCGTCGGACGAGGTAGGTAGGCGGCCAGCGGCGTAATTTATTATCGTCTATCAGTTTATTTAGAACTCCAGCGAACAGAAGACTAAGAAAAAACAACCTCCCCCATGTATTTCTTTTATTTCAATGTAGGCCTCCCAGCCGCTTCGAGATGCGGTTTTGGCTTGAATCTCACATATTGTGTGTACCGTACTTTACGAAATGAGAAAACAGCATCGTCAGAAATGTTAAATCTTTATTTCGTTTTTGCTTACAGCAAAATAGGCATTTGTTTTTATATTCTTCAACTTACTTTAGGTGTTTCATTGTAAAAAAAAAAAAGGGGGGGGGGAGGAGAAATTTGTGGACGCGAAAATTCCAAATTAAAATAAAGAAGACGACGCGAGGCAGCAAAATTGGGATAAAAAATAAATAAGGCAGAGAATAAGACTACCAGAAAACGGGTGCATCTTAGTCAATTTCACGCCAGTTGGGCTTAAAAATTGCGTCCTGGAGTTTCTGAATTGTCTTCTTTGTCTTCTTTTTGTTATGGTTGTGTGCATCCGCAAGCACTAAAAATCCGGCAGAATGTATAAAAAGAATGAAACAGAAACTGGATACTTTCCCTTGTTCCAGCCGTCTCGCCTCACTGAAAATGACCATGCTAGCATAGCGCGTACATACGCATGTAGTGTCGTATATTACGGGGGAGGGGGGAAGGGAAAGAAACAGGAGAGAAGGGAAAGGAACCACAACAACTTTTTCTCTAGCAATAACGGGGGATGTTCCTGCAGCCATCAATTACCCCCCTTTTTTTTTTTCATCTCTATTCTATATAGTGCGGACAAGATTCGCGTCTCTTGGCCAGACTCTGACTGTTTCGTGGTGCCTGAAATACATCTTTCAGGTACGTTATGCATCATAGCAAGACATGCGCGAAAGGAAAAGTTTGAAACAGTTCTCCACGGCGATGATGAAAGAAAACGCCCGAAGGAGGTTCCCGGTAAGATACAACCCCCCCCCCCCCCCTCAAGAAAAAAAAAAAGAAAAGAAACACACACGCGCACACAAACAGACACACACACACACACACACACACACACACACACACACACACACACACACACACACACACACACACACACACACACACACACACACACACACACACACAAGAAGAACAACAATTAAACTAAATATATAGAAATTTGCTATCCTCTGCGCATTCTACATTACTTTCGTCGCATCGCTCTAGGGCAATACCGCCCAAAATGCGAAGTAAGTAACCGAAAACAAACGCGAAAAAAAAAAAGGCTTACATTATTTTAGGCGGTTAAGACCAGCCCCGTCGCATTTATTATATTAAACGGTCGGCGGGTAATGGTGCTCGTAGAGATGGCGCTATAGGCAGCACGCACACTCAATGAATAGACTTTCCTGTTTTATTTTTTTTTATTTTTGCTTAAAGTTTCTCGTACAAAATACGGGCGTAGTGTAATGTGCTTATGTGGTGCACCAACATTGAAGTTTATGAGTAAAATGCGGAATAGCGCGGATGCGGTGTTTGCATTAACTCTGTCGTACATTGTATATTGCGCGACCCTTTAAGCGCGAACAAACAAAACGCCCTTCTTCTGTTTTTTTTTTTTTTTTTTTTTTTTTTAAGAATTAAAAGGCTATTATTGCGCACTACAACTGTGTCACGCAGTCTACAAGAAAGTAAAGACATAATTCGTCATGTCAAAGAAAACTCTCTCAATTTCCTGGTGTTAGAACATCTATGAATACGGACACCCAGCCGGAAAGAAAAATCCCGAAAGTCATACCGGTCGGATACCAGAAGACGGCTTATTCACTTTACATAAATTACCATCCATGCGTAATTAGGAAGATTGGAACGTATAAGCCAGTCACACCGAAATTCTCGGCACCCGCCCCTCGTCAGCTCATTTTACCAAAACAACACGCAGAGGAAAAAAAGAAAATGTCTCGCTGCTGAGAGGTTAATTAATTGTTTCGCCGACCCTAATTAGCCTTCGACGGCTTTTTGACGTCTGGTTCGTGTAGATTAGAAGACGCGGTACTAAGAAAATAATAATAATACAAGGGAGACGATGAATCAGACTAAAATAGGGGTGCTCCAAAAATTGCCTAAAGAATTAAGCTGAAGGTTTTAGCAAAAAGAGGAGTCTTCCGCAAATAAAAAGAGAGAACGATTTTTTTATACTTTAATTGAGATGTAGTCGCCAATAGCCTAAGAAACGTGAGACCTGTCTTATTTTGATCGTGCTTCTTGCTTCGTTGTTCGTTTTTTTTTTCTTTTGGTGTTATATTCTAATCGGGTAATGCTGAAAGCTTATTGGGTGACACACTTCCTGGCTGCCAGAGTCCCAGCGGCTCAGGCTAGGTTGGCGGTACTCAGCCCTTTTGTCGACGCCATGTCGACGAAAATCAATTTCTCAAAGTGCCTGGATAGGAGACTGATTTCACGAAATACGTACGTCGCCAGATCCATTTGGAGACTCACGAAGTAATGCATCAAGAAGACAATGGGGGGCGCCACATACTTCTAAAATTCAAGAGAGAGAGAGAGAGAGAGAGAGAGAGAGAGAGAGAGAGAGAGAGAGAGAGAGAGAAAACATCTTCAATGCTCGCGTAGGAAAAGACGTTGTCTTCTGAGAAACGTCGTCAACCTTTCCTAACCTTTGCCAAACGGCTCTTAACGCACGCTTGATTACAACCCCCGCCAACACGCTTTCCGACTGGTAAATAAGTACAGCCGTGGAGAATACCAAATTTCCGTCTCGTCCCAGGTCTGTGCCAACCTGCATAAGGAACGATGTCCGGCGTTCGCCAGATTCCGCCCATAGTATTTAAACCTCCCCGTTTCCTTCTCTTTGAAGAGCTTGTTTGCCTTCGAGCTCGCGCAGCTGGTTGCCTCACACCAACCAAGGCGCTTGTTCACTCGAAGCCGTCGATACGTGCGCGTCGTGCGTGCCCGCCACATGCTGTGAGCAACGCATATACCGTCCCTTAGCGCAAGAGATGACCAAGAAAGAAACGGCGGCGTCCTCCTCGCTGCGGGTTTTCGCGTGCGGCAACGCGCGAACGTCCTCTTTTTTTTTTGTGTGTGTGTGTGTGTGTGTATATATTTTTTTTTTTGATCACGACTCGTGGTTGCCGGGCGTACGCGGCTTGAAACCGACAGCTGGGAAAACGTTCCCGCCAACGTAAATTCTTCGCGATCGTGCAGGAGGGAGCATTGAATAATATCACTGCCGCCTATGTATAGGGCGCACGTGTGTTCAAAGCACACTCCTGAGGCTGAAGGACGGAAATTCTGTACCCTTGCTTCACGTTTATGCCTGTTCCGCTATCGACGTCACATCAGCTGCCACGGTGGTTTGTCTCGCTGCCTAACACGTAGCATCTGCAGCTTAATACGTTTTGCACCACTTAGTTTATTCTCCTCGGCAGAAGCAGGTAAAAATGACCACCAGCATGGCGGGATGACATCCTGTGCAAGGTAGGCATGTGTACGGTGGGCAAGTTGTGTCCAAAAGCGTCCCTCGGTGCACGAGAGGTTGAGCTCGTGTAAGAGTAGGTAAGGGAGGAGGTGCGGCGAGAGGGAGCGATCATGTGCATACAACGAAGCTCCGCCCGCGCAGCTGTTCCTTATTGGGTGGCTGGGGAGCGGACGACATCACGGCTGCGGGTTCCTCGTTCGTTGTGGCTCGTCTTGTAAATTTTAGTCGACACTTTTCTTTTTTTGTGGTGAGGGGGGGGGGGGGGTTGAGGATTCACTAATGGCGACGTCATACATAGGCCTTGTCTTGCCTGACGTCACCGCTTCCTCTGCGTGATGAACAGACGTCGATCTTGCTCACTCTTCAGAGATACAGCGGGCAGAGACAAAAGACAGCAAAATTTTGCGTCCCCCCAATATTCTTCGAATTGTCTCGTGACATCGCCGTGTCTGTTGTATCACCGCGCAAGAAGCGGACAAACTTGCTCGGCGTCTACTGTATTCGTGGTTTTTGCGCATGACGCATCTTCGCCCGCCGCTCCGGAGCCAGAAGGGTTCCGATCAGGGGCGGACGCAGGTATTTCTTAAGGGGGGGGGGGGGGTGTCAGGTGTTGGTCAGCCTATCATATGTTTAAGAACCCCCCCCCCCCTTCCTGTTTCCACGCCCTAAATTTTTACACATGCAGAATTTAAGTGGGGGGTTAGGACATCCGCCCCCCCCCCCCTCCCCTCTCTGAATCCGCCCCTGGTTCCGATAACGCAGTGAAAAAGGCTACATTGTGACGCGCGAACGAGCCTCTCATGATTGTACACATTTAACACAGTGGAACCTATTCCGCCACGCGCCGAACTCTCCGATACGTCCGACCAAGTGACGGCAATACGATTGCCGGCATGTCGTTCCAGCTGGCGCCTCATGCGTGCAGCAAGCGCGCGAAGCTAGAAGAGCAGAGATATGGGGGTGGCAAAAACATAGCTCGTCGCGTGCGACTCGCAAAATTTATTTCGCGATGCCTTCTCGAGAAACAATGCCGCACACAAACAATTAACTTGCATGCCGTTTATGAATAAACACCTTCGCTTCTACGTCTCCGTAGAACACGCTTAAACGAAACCATTCAGAGCTGCTGAACTATCACAGCGAATGACTATACAGTGTTAGTGTTCTCGTATAAAGTTGTTGTCTGCGCTGCTTGCTGCTTCAGGTGCCTAGAACTATTGTTAAAGTGCAACGCAAAATCACATTGTCAAAAAGACTAAACAAAAAAAAAATGAAAGCCGTTTACAACTCCCTCTAACGCCGAATTGGAGCGCAGCTCTTGAGGAGGAGGAGGGAAGGGTACTGAGGGGAGGGTATACCCCTTCTCCTCCCTTGTGATCCTGCCTGCTACTCCTCCTCCTCTCTTCCCCTCATCCTCTTCCTCCACCCCCTCCTTCTCCTTCACCTCCCCAGGGGTCACGTGACCTGGGGGGGTCACGTGACCTCGGGGGGGGGGGGGTCACGTGCAACTCAGGTTGCATTCGATGCAAGTTGCATGCAACCTGAGTTGCCTCAGGTTGCAATCAATGCAAGTTGCATGCAACCTGAGGCAACTCAGGTTGCATGCAACCTGCGTTGCATGCAACGCGCAGTTACGCCGACGGCGACGCCGCTCAACCCGGAAACGGGCGCCTAAGAGCTGCGCTTTAAAAAATGAAAGCCGTTTACAACTCCCTGTAATGCCGAATTAGAGCGCAGCTCTTTAGGAGAAAGAGGGAAGGGTACTGAGGGGGGGAGGTCATGTGACCTCGGGGGGGGGGGGGGGGTCACGTGACCTCGGGGAGGGGCGGTCCCGAGGTCACGTGACCTCGGGGTAGGGGGTCACGTAACCTCGGGAGGTCACGTGACCTCGGGGCGTCACGTGACCTCGGTGGGGGGGGGGTCACGTGACCTCGGGGACGTCGCCGGGTTGCATGCAACCTGGCGACTCCGGCGGGTTGCATGCAACCCAGGTTGCATTCAGTCCAAGTTGCATGCAACCAGCGTTGCATGCAACCCGCCGGAGTCGCCAGGTTGCATGCAACCCGGCGACGCCCCCGAGGTCACGTGACCCCCCCCCCCCCCCCACCGAGGTCACGTGACGCCCCGAGGTCACGTGACCTCCCGAGGTCACGTGACCCCCCCCCCCCCCCCCCCCCGAGGTCACATGACCTCCCCCCCTCAGTACCCTTCCCACTTTCTCCTAAAGAGCTGCGCTCTAATTCGGCGTTACAGGGAGCCGTGTCTGTTGTATCACCGTGCAAGAAGCGGACAAACTTGCTCGGCGTCTACTGTATTCGTGGTTTTTGCGCATGACGCATCTTCGCCCGCCGCTCCGGAGCCAGAAGGGTTCCGATCAGGGGCGGACGCAGGTATTTCTTAAGGGGGGGGGGGGGGGTGTCAGGTGTTGGTCAGCCTATCATATGTTTAAGAACCCCCCCCCCCCCTTCCTGTTTCCACGCCCTAAATTTTTACACATGCAGAATTTAAGTGGGGGGTTAGGACATCCGCCCCCCCCCCCTCCCCTCTCTGAATCCGCCCCTGGTTCCGATAACGCAGTGAAAAAGGCTACATTGTGACGCGCGAACGAGCCTCTCATGATTGTACACATTTAACACAATGGAACCTATTCCGCCACGCGCCGAACTCTCCGATACGTCCGACCAAGTGACGTCAATGCGATTGTCGGCATGTCGTTCCAGCTGGCGCCTCATGCGTGCAGCAAGAGCGCGAAGCTAGAAGAGCAGAGATATGGGGGTGGCAAAAACATAGCTCGTCGCGTGCGACTCGCAAAAATTATTTCGCGATGCCTTCTCGAGAAACAATGCCGCACACAAACAATTAACTTGCATGCCGTTTATGAATAAACACCTTCGCTTCTACGTCTCCGTAGAACACGCTTAAACGAAACCATTCAGAGCTGCTGAACTATCACAGCGAATGACTATACAGTGTTAGTGTTCTCGTATAAAGTTGTTGTCTGCGCTGCTTGCTGCTTCAGGTGCCTAGAACTATTGTTAAAGTGCAACGCAAAATCACATTGTCAAAAAGACTAAACAAAAAAAATGAAAGCCGTTTACAACTCCCTGTAACGCCGAATTGGAGCGCAGCTCTTGAGGAGGAGGAGGGAAGGGTACTGAGGGGAGGGTATACCCCTTCTCCTCCCTTGTGATCCTGCCTGCTACTCCTCCTCCTCTCTTCCCCTCATCCTCTTCCTCCACCCCCTCCTTCTCCTTCACCTCCCCAGGGTCACGTGACCTGGGGGGTCACGTGCAACTCAGGTTGCATTCGATGCAAGTTGCATGCAACCTGAGTTGCCTCAGGCTGCAATCAATGCAAGTTGCATGCAACCTGATGCAACGCAGGTTGCATGCAACCTGAGTTGCATGCAACGCGCAGTTACGCCGACGGCGACGCCGCTCAACCCGGAAACGGGCGCCTAAGAGCTGCGCTTTAAAAAATGAAAGCCGTTTACAACTCCCTGTAACGCCGAATTAGAGCGCAGCTCTTTAGGAGAAAGAGGGAAGGGTACTGAGGGGGGGGAGGTCATGTGACCTCGGGGGGGGGGGGGGGTCACGTGACCTCGGGGAGGGGCGGTCCCGAGGTCACGTGACCTCGGGGTAGGTGGGGGGCTCACGTAACCTCGGGAGGTCACGTGACCTCGGGGCATCACGTGACCTCGGTGGGGGGGGGGGGGGTCACGTGACCTCCCCCCAACGCGCGGTTACGCCGACGCCGACGAGTTCAATGCAACGCGGGTTGCATGCAACCTGAGTTGCCTGCAACGCGCGGTTACGCCGACGGCCACGGCGACGCCGACGGCGGCGCCGACGCCGCTCAAGCCGGAAACGGGCGCCTAAGAGCTGCGCTCTAAAACTTGCTCTTGGTCATGTTACTTGCTAGACGAATTTGATCGATCCCAGAAGTGCGTCCCAGCCGCGCGAAAAGAATAGTTGAGGGCCCCGTTAAACGATCACTCATCAGAGGTTGGTGCTTTTCTCTTTTATGCAGCAATTCTATTAACATAATTTATTGGGATACATGGACAACGCCATTTATATTGATATAGACATGGTTCGAGCCTCAACCTGCGCTGCTGCGCGTCCAATGAGTTCTGCCCAGTCTGGAACTCTAAGTAGGTCCAGTCTGGCGCGATGTCCTTAGACGACCAAGGTCACACAGGCATCCGGACTAAATTAGCAGCCCAGTCGCGTCCCCAAATCACTCCAATCACAAGGTGTCCGTATTCCGAGGCCTATTGCCCAATCTACTCCGGCTACTTAACCCAGCCCCCATCGCGGCCGGCCAGGGCACTGTCTCGCTAAGACAAACAGAGGGAGAGTGATCAGGACCGGGAAGCAAAAAGGGGGGGTTCGACACGCAAATGGGACATCCGAAGGGCCCCATACAACGACTACACGCGCAGCGTACAAAACAGATGCAAACGCTGATCGATGGCATGCGGGTCGTTACAACAGAGACGACACCGCGAAGGTCACATCGAGCAGTCAATTAACACACAATGCGGGACGACTGCAGAAAGCCTTGGTATACTGCCGCCGACTTGACCCGAGTATGCACGGGTATGCTAATTCGTTGTAGCAACAGCGGCAGCAGCACAGAACAAAGCGTCCGTTCACCACAAGAAAAGTCCAGGAGTCCAGGAGCCTTATATACGCCTTTACACCAGACCCGACCCCAGTCTTTTTTTCTTTGGCACGCGAAGAAATTAACTGCCGACTCGGGAATGAATAAATGGGCCCCTAGAGATCGTCCAATGGCTTCGTTCTTCACCTAAGGGTCGTCAGCTTTCGGAGGCAGGTGAGACCGGCTTAGGTGCGCAGAGACAAAGGGACGTCGTTAAAGCAAGTTGCGCTGCCTCGCTGCTGCAGTTCCATCGGGAGAAGAGTTTCGTTAAAACGGACTGGGTCATTCGCGAATCCCGTTTTTTCGTCTGGAAGACGAATGAGGCTGAATGCGGGAAGCACTTTTTTTCCCCCTTCTTTTTTTTATTTGAAGGATAAGGGATAATTGAATAGAGACCCGTCCCGCTTATGAAGTTTTACGTTTCCTCAGACGGATGTACGTGACCTGTCTTCACTACATCTCTCCTGCGATCTACGCGGGGATGTAAGAACGTGTCGATTGTTCAGCCTGATTCACACGGTGCGAATTTGGTTGCGACATCGCAGCTGCGGTGTTCGGCCCCGCAGCCTTCACCACGCGTTCTTTGCGCACGAGCGATGTCGAAACTGTGGAATCGCAAGCAAAATCCCCCCATGTGAATCAGGCTTGAACCAGGTTTCATAGAGGTGTGATATTTACGCGAGATCATTTTAGAGTCGCACATTGTCCACCTCAAAGGGACCGCGCAACCCGCCACACCACCGGCGTCTGCCTGATTACCGGCAAAATACATATAGATGATGCGGACTAAGTGTTGCTGTAGATAAAATTTATCTTTCTCTCTTTCGGGGTTGATCATACTTTTATTCCCTGAATTCATCCTTCTATCTCTCTTTTAATCTCACTATCTACCTCCTCCATATGCTGTAATGGTTATATACCTCCCACAACAGCGACCTTGTCCCAACATGCAGCTCTCGATTATTTATTGATCATAGTTTTAACGCAGGGATTTGGAGCTGCCGCCGTAGCCACGACCGTGTTTGGGGGGAATTTTAATAAGGGGGTGGGGGGCGCGACTCCCCCCCCCCCTTTTTTTCCCCTACAGCCCCCCAAGCGACATTTCTTTAGAAAAAGAATTTCATACACCAATATTCCTTTTTAGGAAGAAATTTCTCGTTCTTGGTGAGAGGGAAATTATTTTCGTCCATGAAGTCACATCCGTCGATGCCACTGAATCGTTCTGTGCCGTTATATCTGTGCGTGGCGTTACATGCAATCGCAAAGACCCTTCCCCCCCCCCCCCTTTCCACCCCTTCGCAAAGCCTGACCAATAAAAAATTAGCCCTTATTTTGTTTGCATCGTGTGCTCACTCGATATTATCTTCCACAGCACCATTATGTTTAATTCAGTGTATTAAGCTTACAAAGAAGTAAGCCCAATTGAGTAATGCGCTGGCGGCTAAGAAATTAGATAGCAACATCGAATATGATGCAGTAATTATAAAACGACGTAGATGTACTGCGCACTTGGGCGCAGGAGCGCAAAAGTTGGGGTCACAAGAAGGTGATCACGATATTATCAAATACAAATGCTGCCACAAATCTATGCATCGTGAAAAAAAACGAACCCCTCCCCCCCCCCCCCCCAGAAAAAAAAAAAAACAAGAAGAAAACGGGAAAAAATGTTTAGTTCAGTTCGCACTGTTAAACAGTGCGAACTGTTTCCTCGGCATTTTATATTTTATATGAACCGCAGATGGCCGAGTTCAAACGTCTACCGTTATAGGTTGGTCAGAAGACAGAGCTCACTCATGGATATTGAGGCGAGTTTGTTGTTATTTTCGTCATGTACGCCAGTGTTGATGTAAACCGGCATATAAGTTATAGCATCAGGCAGCGTATTCTAGTTTTCTCTGCATTTTGAATGTCTTAACATTACCTACACCTTTTCAATTCGAAACATGATGGTTCGATATCTTAGCTATTTCAAAATATGAGAGTTTGCCCCGTTATTGTTCGTGACATTTTATTTTTGCCCACCGTGCCAGCTGTGGTTACTAGCGGATACATAAGACCTAGCGCAAGCAACCCCCCCCCCCCCCCTCCCCCTTTCCCCCGTAATTTTGCTGAAACAGCAAGAGCATTTGTATGGAAATAGTCTGGGAGCCCAACGGAACGTCGGCTGTTCCGGTACAAATACCACCTGGGGGCCCCAAGCCCGATAAGCCGTTGGGAACGAGATTGGAATGGATCGCTTCAAACTCATTCACGGGTATACCGTTGGCAGAATTGATAAGCCGCGCATCCGCTGAGAACTTCATAGAACGATCTGCTTGTCGGGCCGGTGGCTGGGGCTGATGCAACATCTTGCAAAGACGCACGTCGTTCACTGTTGTTGTTTTCTGTCGAGCATCGCAAATTAATTGCTCGTTCACGGCGGATTTGCTGCTTATCAATTTTACCAACACCTCCCACGAAGGAATTCGATGCGGCCCATTCAAACCTCGCTCCAGCGGCTTATCGCACCTGGATCGACCCATGCGGGATTTCTACCGCTCCTGGCGGCGATCCGTTGGGCTGGCGCACGGTGCCGCACGCCGTACTGACGCTAGTGAGCATACGCGGCTGCCGCAGCTACATTTTCGCAGTGTTCTAAAGTAACACGACGGCACCGCGAAGAGCTCAACTGCGGTCTACTACACCTTAATTTTGATTAATGACGAGAAATACGAGGTCTAATGTAGAAATCAGGTCAATATATAAAGGCGCACCAACCTGACACAACAGATGGCTCGTTCCATAGCTGCCTGAGCGGAATGATGACACAATACGAACTGCATCGACATGGGCCAGCGAATTTAGCACACGTGCGGTTATGACGGAGCGGATGTTGGCTCCATCGTGATCGAAGTATAGCCTCGCTTCCTCTTTGCTTTACATCTATGCAATCGCCGGCGATGTCAGCAGGAATGATCGGGTGGCGTGCAGGCAGTAAAGACCACGTTGTCTAGTGGGCAGCGCCAGTGGCATTGACGATGTTCAAAGTTGAGCACACGCCTCCCGCGTCCAATATCCCCCCCTTACCGAATTCTCTCCTTTTGCCGCGCGCATAACAGCGTGTTAAACGCGCGCGGGGGATGAGTCCACTAATTAGATAAACGCTACTACCGCTGACGCGACTTGCTAGAAAACTACAGGTCTGTTCGATTCGCCTGAACTGGCTAAACTAGCTCAGCAGTGCAGAAACTGGCGCATTCGATTCAACCGGAAGTTGCACGGCCGCTGCACAGGGGCGTTCGATTTATCCCAGTTGTGAACGAGTTCAGACCCAGTTCCTCAAAACCTTTTACCGGCTTCGGAGTCAGTTTAGCATCCGTGAAGAAGCAGACGAGGAGAGCAGACGACGAGAGGAGGCAAAACTCCTGCCCGTCTCTGCTCGCTGTGCCATTTCTCGGAGCTCGCTAAAATGTCTGCGATGTTTAAGAATAACGCAGAGACGGAGGTAACATGTCCTATCATTGATGAAAATAATGTACCTGTGGTGGACGCGAAAGTGAAATCCTAACGGAGGGTAGGAATTAGCTCGAGTATGATATTCCGAATGCGTCTTACGCACCTCCTCACGTAGGTTTGGCTTCCTGGGATAATAAGTATTGAAAGAGTGGTTCACGTAAATTACTTTTTTTAATGCTATGTGGGTATTCGCTGTGTTGACATTCTTTTTAAAAGACACGAAAAAAGCATTACATTCTCGATAGCTCCCGCCTTCAGTTGCTCTTGGATGGAGACTGACGACTCGGATACATTGCAGAGGTCTGCGATTTAGTACATCGGCACTCGCGCGCCCCCATAGCTGAGCACAATACTGCATGCTTTGTCCGCTGGTATCTGTAACAACCCACTAACAAGCCTAAAAAAAGAAAACTGCCGAGAATTAGCGTTACATGGCTTGGTAGTTCCACAGGGATCTTTCTTGAGAGTCCGAATAAACGATTTAACTTGACGTCAATGAGACAGTCGGTAACTGTTTTGGCCAAGGCGATGCTTCGTCGGGTCTTCGTCTTCAAAGTGACCGCTATACTGCGGGCTGCCGCCGGTAGCTCCCGACGCGAAATCATCATGATGCAGCGAACCTATCATCGAAATGCGAAACTCGAGAGACTTGGAATTAATCTACTATTGTCAAAAGAATTTAACCTTTATCGTGGCGTACGCAGCACAAGGACACGAAAGGTTATGAACGATAGAAAGCGGACGGTAACTATTAAAAATGAAAACAGAAGTGTATTTCGCGCTGTAGAGCTTTTTAAAACACTCGAATAAAAGAACATTCCTACAGAAGGTTTTGTTTATATGTTTTAAAACCAGAGTTGGGTAAAGTGCATCTAAAAGGTACTTGAAGTAAAATACAAAGTAATCGGGAAGTTATGTACATGAAATAAAGTAGTAAGTACACCGGGCGCTATGTACTTGAAGTAAAGTACTATAAGTACAATGTACCTTCAAAGTAACGTAGAAGTATTTTTTAACAAAATACTTATTGATGCCCTTTCATTCCTTTATACAGTTTTTTTTTTTTTAAAGCTGATATGCATTGCCCCAGGGGCAATCAGGGGTGCATCAGTTGTTTTCTGAAATGGCGTCGAATATTGCATAAAGTTGAGAAGTAGTTGCTTTACTCTCGCTGACAAACTATTTAACACAATCAACTTTTAATTAGGCACTTATATTTCTGTCGGTCTTATAGCCGCCAATACTTCACTCAGCGAACTGACCAAATAACATCTCGAAAGACGATAGCGGGTTATCACGCAACGATATACTATTTTTTGGTAGAGGTTGGTGAACTTTTATACTCAGAAGTCGTGTAGAGTAGCGGGAAAGCCGAAGACGCGAGCGTGTGGTCCTTGAAAGAGCTCAATTTCACCGAGACAAAACTTGGGGAATGTACTTTAAATTCGGGAGGTGCACCTTCCATGGAAAGTACAAGAACAAACACTTTAAGTGAAGTACAAGTAGACACTCAGAGAATGTACTTCGAGTAAAGTACAAGCCTTCTAAGCCTTTTTGAAGTAGTACTTTAAGTACAATGTACTTGAAGTACTTCCCAACACTGTTTAAAGCTAAGAAAACGCAAATGGCTCTCATCAATGGCATACGACGTGGCGTGGAGAAACAAGAGCCAACAGATGTTGGCTTCTGCTCCGGAAGCCGATCACAGGGCCAGTCCTAGCGCGGTGGCCGCACTGGTTCTGCACCGCCACTGCACGACACCGGCACTCGTCTGAACTCGGACAGAACTAGTTCAGAACTCTCTGACCGAATCGGACAGACCTTACGTAGTCCGTAGAACGAGTCTGTACTATACTTCGTTTCAGCTCAAGTCCACACGTAGCCGACGCTACGAGGTAATGGGACCAAACAAGCGGAGTAAAAAGCGCAAGTCACTAGACCTTTCCTGCTTTATGATTGGTTCGTCTATGATAGAACACGTGCAGAAACATGACGAACGCCATGATACCCTTTTGGCGCGGTCTCAGTTAGTCCCATCAGCTCGTAGCTTCGGCTGCTTGTGGAGTTAAGCTGAAACCAAGTACATACTCGTGAAAAGTTTCCTGTGGCATCTCGGAAGAAGTTAGAGTGCACCTGCGCATCTTTGATCGGTTCTCAAGGTGCTCGAGCGCCCGTGCGCCCATAGCTTTGACTGTGCAGCCACAGGGAGTTGTCCCCGAGTGTTCCTGGTCGCAGCTAAGGGATTCCCGCTCATATCGGCGGTGACCTGTACACGAGACGGAACTGTTAATATGCGTTGATGCTCTTCCAAGACGTTCGTAAGCACGAATGCTAAAATGCAACTCGGCTGTTGCAAGACGGCCGCTGTTGAAACAATATTCGAGGGCCGCTGCAAAAGGAAGAAAGAAGCTGGCCTGCTTCGAATGAAGCGTCGATTCAGCTGCGAACGCGGGAGTTTCGATTATCCTACGATAACGGTGTCGGTAGAACGACGACATTGGCGCCCAGATACAGGACTGGCTGAAAAAGTGCACGTCACTCTTCAGATACTATTGAGCTCGTGATTATCGCTCACACCTTCGCATGAAGCACCATTAAAGGGGACCTGCAATCATATTTAAGCTGCGGTCGTTTACGGACTCGAGGATCCGACCGGTTCCGAGCGTTCCGAAGGCCTTTGGCGCAGGTTTGACTTGCTGTTTGGCCATTTGGCTATATGGCAGCACGAAGTGGCTCCCGTCCTGAACTGATCTTCACCCCGTGTTTGCTGTCGTTTGTGGCCAATGAAGTGTCATGCCGAATTAGTGTTTAATCGCGCAGCAAATGCAATGCGAGCCGCCCTGGCTGCCCGCTTCATACAGCCTATCCAGAACATGCTTTAGTGCGCCCTCTCGAGCCGTCGACTCGGAGTACGGCAGCCATGAGCGCTCGCTGAGCTCACTACCCCTCCTCTAGTTCACGGCCACTCAAGCGGCCAAAGACGTCATGAAGGAGGTTATCTTTTGCGTGTTTTTGTAATTTTAATTTGCCGATAACTTTTAAAATAAAGCGAAATTGGAGAAAATAAAAGTTTAATTAAGTTACTACGTTCAGTGCGCTCAGGTTCGGTGCAAATTAAAAACCAGTAAAAAAGTCCTTGCAGGCCCCCTTTAAACCTGTCGGTAGTTCCTATCTTCGTAAGAGGTAAAAATTCCGGGTTCCCTTAGCTATAACCAACGTTACTAGATTGGCTCAGTTATGGAACTGGCCACATACGCTGCTTCCACGAGCAACCCCGCCCCAAGGCTCGCCTCCTGTCGTTCGGCGCGCCACCGGTTGCTACGGTAGCTGCAGTGGATTCTATGGTACAATGGAATACGTATGTTTGGAAGCACAGCGTCTACATGGCGTTTCACCGTACTCCATGGAACACACAATTTTGAAACAAAAATCTCGATGGCGCTTCAAACGACGGGATGCGGACTGAAGGGAGTGTGGTGGGGAGGGGGAAATGGGGTACCCCTCCCCACGGGAGTTCCACAACTGAGGTAGTCTAGTAATGTTGACAATAACGAGCACCGCTCGTGGCGACTGCACGCCCTCATACACAGTGACCTCTACTTGCCTATTTCAACTGTACCACCAACGAGGAGAAATCATACTCGGAATTCTGCACTTTCAAATACGTTCCAAATAACCCGCATTTTTTTAATAATCATATTTTACAGTATTACTAGAGTCTCATACACCAGTTTAAAATAAAACGATTGAAGTTCTAAAATAGGTGAAAACAGACTGCGGAGTTCCATTTGAAAATAAAAAAAAGCAGGATTTTTGGATTTTAAAATACGCATCCCGGTACCTTTTTTGTTCGCGCAAGTTTCTCCCAACGAATGTTCTCACGCAGAAAACGAAGCTGGAGTTGACTGGCATAGCGCTGAGCTTTGCCCGACGGCTGTCGACGTTTTGAAGAAAGAAAGTCACATGAAGCGACGCCACAGAATTCTAAGATCTCCAAGTGTTGCATCAAAAAAAAAAAATTTTTTTTAAACATAAAAAAAAAAATAAGCAGAACTTACCGAATAAAAGAACCCAAACAGGCTGTTGCACTTCGCCTCCGCGTTTTTTGTTTAATGAACAATGACGTTGCGATGAGAAAAGAAAGAAAGAAAACGTTAGGCAACACCGGAATTGCAACGAGCATAACGACAGCGTCGCACACTCCGGGCCCAGTTACAGAGCAGGCCACGTCGCGGCGCTGGCAGCGTCAAAGAACGCGGGAGGGTTCGCTGTATGCATAATTGATCAGAGCCTACAGCGTCAGCGTCGAAGCAAGCACCCCGATGGAGACGGAAAAAGGCACCGCACGACTGAGGCGCGCGGGATTTCTCATCGCCTCTGTTTTGATTCGCGACGTTGTTTTCTTCAGACGATGGGATCATTGCGATATGTGGACGTAATTAGGTGTTGGTAACGCTTACGGAACTGATAATGGCAGTGTACGCAATAGGGGTTTATATTGCGAAGTTTGTGCTAGGGGGCGATGATGCTACCAAGTGTCAGTATCTAGTTTCTGAATCGCGATAGCTGTCATTTTTCAGTGATTATACTTTAAGCAAGTACACCGTGAAAGAGCAGCTTGAGCTAATCTAGTTTGAGAACTCGGAGCAATCCAAGTCACTGCGTTGTTAGCCTGCATTTTTTTTTTTTTTTTTTTTCAAAACGAACTGTGTGAGTTTTTGAAGATGGGGTTGCCATCCCATCAAATGGCGTCGACATATAAAAGCAAGTAATTTAGGACTAAATTGAAGAATTTGTTTTTTATCGTGACTCATGACTCTATATCCCTCTAAGTATTCGCAACTTGAACGTCGTTTATTTGACCCATTCCTTATCTTTCAAATTTCGGCCAATAGGTCGCGCCAGGTTTTGCTGCACGCTTGAGTAGACGGAAGCTCTGAACTCCTCTACATCAAGTATTTTCCTCTGGATGGCGTAGCCACTCTAGATTTGCAAATAGGTTGCGGCAGTAATAAGTTCCATTACTCAGTCTAAACTAGGAACAAGGTGTATGGTTTCACACCGACAAAGTGTGAGGGTTTGGCAGTGAGGACAACCACGTGCCGCGATGGCTGTGTCCTACAAGAGTTTATTGCAAAGTTATCAAGAGAGGGAAGCTAGATGCCGAGATAACAACTCCCTCCATTTAGCGAACACATATAAATTAGCAAGCAAGAATACATGTATGTTCAATAAAAAAAAAAAAAAAAAAAAACTTGGGGCCAACTTCAAGCTTTTTGTGGGAGTACGTAGGTGAAGAGTGCGCGGCATGTCGTTGGTCCGCGCTTAATATGCTCTAGCGACCGGGCGGTCACAGTTTTCCCTGCATTGCTTTAGAGAAGTGTGTCCTAAAATAAAATGGTGTAGCTTCAATTGACGTGTCTAAATCGTAGATAGCGGACGAGAAGCGATACGTCGACCAACACCTTTCGCTACAACCATTCCCACTACTGAGTATGCGATAGTGACATAACTTGAAAAGGCAGAGATACAATCAGTGTTCTCCTCCTTAGTAGATGGAAGATCCCACCAGGTTAGATTTTGCGACAAAAAAAAAATTGACTGGAATAATCCGGCAATCTCGCTTGCGGAAAGCGTTCAGTTTTTGAAGTAAATGCATAACAAATGTTTTGATACCCCGTAAAAAAAAAAAAAAAAAAAAAAAAAAAAGAGAGAGAGCAGTTTATTGTGGGTTAGTTCGCAACTGCGTCACAAACCTACGAAAACGTGCGAGTCGAGTAGCCTACTCGTTTTGACTCCAATGTACCTCACGACAAGCTGCAACCGTGATGTCAGCATAGGGCTAACCCGCGTTCGGAGAGAGAATTGAAAAAGAACGTGCCGTTGCTTTCTTGGAAAGACAGGCATCACCAGAGTTTCCAAAATCGACACACTGGCGATCGGAAGGAGGCGTTTTTCCAAACCAAGGGTCTTCACGCTTGGTTCGATTCCGACAAAGCACGCCTGTTGTTTGTCCGTCATCCGCCATTACGCTCGTACGCATGTAAACAAGCGACTCGTTGGCCGTGAAATCGCGGCTGTTGCAACGTCACGCATTGCCTGCTTGGATGATGGGCCGAACGTCGAAGCGAGACGCCCGTGGTAGGACGTCCGTTTGATCCAAGCGGCGCGACAGGAAGTCGGAACGAGTGACGCTATTTTGAGCGCCGCACATCTACTGAGTACACCGGCGCGATTTACCCTTCACCTTATCCAGGACAACAGAAAGGCACGCAAGCATGCATGAACACGCAGGTGCGTACAAACACAAATTAATACCAACACTCGCAACTAAACAAATACATGCATAGTACCTGAGGGTTGTTTGTCACCCCAACGATACGATGTTGTTGATGTGTGCCTTTCTCACAATAAGGGGAAATGCCAAACATCGCGTTAGGCATGCACCACACCGCAACAATGAGGTATAACCTGAATGGAAAATAACACAACTGGGGATAAAAGCTGATGTTTCTCAAGAAGTAGCACGGCCGATGTTAGATATGATCGTCAAAAAGGTGAGTTAGTTCTGTATAAAAAGGGACGTGTTTGATGCACTGGTACAAACTAGGCTGTTAAAAATACCCGCAAGATCACTCCCCCGTAGAGCACAAAGACAATCGCTGCAACCGAGTAAAAATAAACACAAGGAATACGCTACCTCGTCTCTTCAGACGCTAATGTTCGTATTCTATGCACGTTTCACAGTTTTAGAACAAAACGCGTCACAATTATCATTGGCTGGACTCGCATCGTGGATTGTAGTGACCGGTCCTTTAGGCACCTTACCCAGGTGAATAAATATCTGGGAGAGAGAGTGTGTATGCGTGTGTTTGTGTGTGTGTGGAGGGGGGGGGGGGAGGTAGAGTGTACGATATATGCGAACGAACAAGAAACACAGTCATAAGTTGCTAGTATATTTCTATTGGATCATAGACCTGCAATAGCTAGCTAGATGAAACTATCTAGTATGTGATGTATGGTAGCCACAGATTCATTCGTGTCGTTTTTGCATCCTCAGCTCAAACAAAGTAGAGGCGACTAGCACACGGGGAAGTCCGGTTGGGGCCCACCAAGTAAAATGTAAACTGAGAAACTTTCGAAAACACTTCGTGCTGATAAGACGAAACATGTTTATCGAACGTGGCTCGTAGAAATGTACGCAACACTTCACGCTAAGGCCAAACGCCCTCTTGGCAAACGTCATGTTTCTACCCAAGACGCCCGTGTACGATATATTAGATCTTGCGAGTGCCAGTAATCTCACGAAGCAACTGACAGTGGAAGAAAACAGTCGTAGCACGACATCGCATGTCCCAACATAGATCGCTGCCTCACCGTCGCATTGATTTATTGACTCCTCGTGTTCAGCCAACCAAACCAACGCGACAATCCGGTGCCGTAATCCTCAGCCATCTAAACGAACCGGAGCCCGGAGCTCCCGAGCTCTCGTATTTGTGGTTCGCTGATGACAATCCGAAGACAGTGAAGCGTGATTGAGGGTCGAGTTGGATGTTTGCATCGATAGGTTGCACAATCCGTGTCACTAACTACGGTAAACATACCGAAATTATTATTGGTCAAGAGCTATCTAGAAGAGACACTCTACAGATCAAAAAAGCTTTGTTTAGTGCTGTACATCATCGCGAAAACAACGAGCGCGAGCGGTGACCTTAGCAGGAGTTTTTTTTTCAAGAGCGCAAGCGAGGAAAAGAATTTCTCAGAGCCGCGCTTTCTCGCCTCTGCGTTTGCTAGCGACGCGCTCAATATGCGCGAGAGAGAGGAGGCCCAACGGATGCTTCTTGTTTTCTAGTATAGGTGCATCCGGTACCTCACCTGAAGATGACCATGGTAGAGTTCTAAGCCACTTTCCTCGTGCGAGGGATAATGCGAGGCAAAGAAATGCGCAGTACCACGCTCTCACGGCCCGTGCTTTTAGTAACGCTGCACAAACATCATGACAAGGAAAAATACGTTGTTCACTGCACACATGATGACGGATTTGTGTGCGAACCCGCCTCAAACATGCCCGAAGTTTGCTTCATACGTACCTATTATCTGTGCTTCGAACATGACCGCAGACAGTTTTTGCATGACCAGTGTGATAGGGACAAGAAAGGAAACACGCCCCGGACAGTAGAGACTTTTAGGGTACCGTTTTTGCACATCCGATACGGCATACGATGGGCCCTCCGGTACGTACTGCGCATGCGCTACCACAGACGACTCGCACATGCGCAGTTCGTACAGGAGGGCCCGTCGTCAGACTTGTACACGTTACTGAAAAATAGTAAGGAATTACAGTTACAATTACTCAAGGCTAAATTGTAATTTATTACAATTACAATTACTCTCCCATAAAAGTATGTGACCGTTACCCCAAAAAGTAATCCGTTACTTTTGTGGCGTTACTTTCAACAGTATTGTCTACAATTAAGAAACAAAGGGAAGAGGGTTATTCAAGTTCTTATTGTTGCAACCTGTTCCATTTAATTCCCTTGAGTATTTTGAGCAACAGCTGACTCTCGGAAGTCTCGTCACACATTTTGCGCTATTTCTTACTGAAGATGTCGACTGTTACGCTGAACACCCTTTGAACTGAGGCACTGTATGGGAGTGGCATATTATTCCTCACGAATGCTTAATACCCTGCTTTGAGCTTGTTCAGCGAAGCAATGGAAGTACTATTTACTTCGAAGATAGAGCAAAGCTTTGTCGTAGCAGCCGTTGCCTGATATTCGAGAGTTTTAGTAGATCGTTCCGATACCTCCATACCCCCAATCACGTTATGATGAATGCGCATGTGCGGCGGCGGAGTATCGGGTATCGTTATCGAAGTCATCGAACCAATCTACTGAAATTCACCATTGTCGAAATCGCGAAGCTGTAGGAGTCACCATACATCTGGCCAAAACTAGATTAAGAATTAATTTAAGTCCATCTTCGTATACCGGTATATACTGCCAGACAATAGCACAACATAGTTGTAACAGTAAGGTATTATCAATGAAAAAACAGTGAGTGCGCAGGCGAGCTGGTGGATGTTGATCATGATGTAGGAAACCCGAGACTGTGGTAAAAGCAGGGAAGCTTGGTCGAAGAAGAAAGACAGGGGAAAAGAACGTCTCAAACTCAGCAGAGTTTAAGACGTTATTTTCCCCTGTCTTTCTACTTCGACCAAGTTTCCCTGCTTTTACCATATTATCGATATTCTTCCTCCTTTGGTTCTGAACAGGTCGAGCCTCGGTTGAGACGTTGGTGAATAAAAAAAGGTTTCCAGTATATAAGTAATCAAAAGAAAAAAAAGGACACTCATAACAACAATTATTTAGAACGTCGGTTAAAACAAGGAAATGTAAACGCACGCTTGCCGTGTGTACCTTTCTTGATGCCGTTCAAAAACGCACGTAGCACGAACCGACTGCAGTTTACTCCGGTGTTCTCCAGATAGACGTCTGCTGATGCCACGGGCAGCGATGGGCAGAGAACTAAGTAAGCCGCGCTATGGCCCCACTCACGAGTTTCACTCTCTCCTCAAGCCCAGAATATCAAGTCTACGTCAGCCACCATTTTGTTTTATATGTAAAACTATCTGCTTGAGATAAGATGCGTCCTGCTGGGGTAAAAACAGGGAGAAGAAAAAAGGAAGAATATTACCATTTTCGAAGTGCTCGCAAAAAGCTGACTCACAAAAATAGTGACTGAGATGCAGATATCGTGGCTGGAATTCACAAATAAAGTGGGCCAACCCTAGAAGTTGGACTACAAAAGAGCAAGTAGCTCTTAAAACGGGAGCATCTCGCTAAGGCCGATAGTCGCATTACGGCCGAGAGTGCATTAAGGCCGAGAGGGGCGAAAGGGCCGGGGGTGGCTTTGAGGCCGAATGGGGCATAACGGCCGAGAACTGCATTAAGGCCGATAGTCTCTGAATGAGCTGGTGTGGCCGCCTCCTCGAGGGTCGCGTTGTGGTTGACGACTTTAGTTGCCACCAAATAAGATAGATGGCGCCACATTGAGCATGGCGGATGAAATTAACATATTTTCAGTCTCCTCAATCGCCGTGGTCTCTTCTCAGATTACAATGATTGGCGCTCCGAATACTGTAAACTACTTAATTTTCGAGAGGACCTAATTTTCGCCAATCACCTACAATTCGTGAAAAATAGGTCTCGCGAACGATTCCGTTAAAATGTAAACACATTAGAATCTATATTGAGATCTTACCGCGTCGCGAAAATTAGAACCCGCAAATTATTCCAAAACACCAGCTTTGACCTAATCGCGAAAAATAAGTCGTTTACAATATTCTGCGGGAAAGTAAACTTATGACATTTTTAAGAGTGTATCTGTCGGTGACTGCAAATACTGCGGTTTTGGGTTTGTTTTTTCACCCTTCACGGCCGGCACCAGTCGTTACGCCGGCCTTGCCTATCCGAATTTTTCATTTATTTATTTGCTTTTCTGCGCTTTATCATTTCTTATTCGTTTGATCAGTAGTTCCTTCATCTGCATATTTGGATTTTGTACACACACGCACACGTATTTCCAAATAAATGCTTTAAATTAAGGGCGCCTTTTGGTATAACATTCCTATATTTTAATCATCGGCTTTTTAAGAGTTCAGTGAAATATTTATTGTGTCTTTTCAAATTTCAGCACTTTTCAGCATTGAACCAGCTCGCTCGCACTCCTGCTTTGGTTTCTATAAATTAGAACCAGGTTTTAGGTACATTTTAATCTCACACCACCGCGATACCCAGGATTGCCGAAAACCAGCCTGACTTTATTTCGGGGGGTGCTCTTCTAACTCAAAAAACATTTTTTTTTTTTTTTACGAAGCAGGCATGTAAAAAAATGCAGCATTCCATAATTTGATTATTTATACGAACGTGGACATCAGCTTCACTAATCACATTCGTGTTAGCTCGCACAAGAAATGCGAGTGGAATTTAGAATTCAAAAGTAGCTCCGAGAACGAAGTGAATAACTTGTTATAAGATGTCGGCCATTGTGGTACGCCAGGAGGTTCTCGGATACGACGACTAATTAACCTCAGCGTAGAATAAAATTAGACTTTCAACAAACAAAGACTTGTCGAATAAAAGCGGGTTAGCTTAAAATCTGCCGTACGTGAATCAGGCACCTCCTTTACCGTACTTCGACGTTAATTTTTTCTCTTTTTTAAACTTGCGGTTTTTTAATAGTATTTTTACAATTTTCCAAGCTCCGGTGGCACGTGTGATCAACTCATCAGCTTGTATAATGTATATGTTTAATAAAATACAACATGCAATCTTTGAATGCAGTGTTCGAAGTGAACAAATAATAATGCTCCAAAACACCTCGTTTGAGTACCCAACGACATTCGGAAGGTGATCAGTTCGGACTGATCACCTGATTCTGAAATGGAATCGGCATAACATAGGATTGTGTATTTAACTAAAACACCTAGACGTATTACGCATTGAAAAAGAACAAAACCAAAAGCTAAAAACTGTTATCACTTTATTTGTGTGTGTGTGCGTGTGTGTGTGTGCGTTTCTCGTTCTTATTGCTTTTTAGAGAACGGTGGCGCTCATAACGTTTATTAGCATATGACTGTCTAAAAGTTTGTTTTTAGACACTCAACTTACAAATCTGTTCGTTAAACAAGGCGATGCTTATCATTCATCCCCTGGTTTGATGACGAGCCGATTAGGTCGTCTTTTCCTTCGGTATTTTCAAAATACCAAAATAATGTATTAATGGATTTGTTTTGGATTTGGAAACAAATCCATAATAATGGATTTGTTTCTCGCCGTTTTCAGCGACTAATGCCGCGAATCATTGGCTGCGGCGCGACTATAACATGCTCGAGACAAGCCGTATGATCTGCCTTTCTTAATTTGTCAGAATCTTAGAATCATGATTAAATCCCCCTTCCCACAATACCGTCCAGTTCGTCTTATTTTGTCTGTTTCAATCACGCACACGTAACGTCATATATTAACACCAAATTGTCGTAAATGCAGCGTGCGCTGTCGCTGCGCTGATGATCACATTAGAAAATCACATGTATTGGCCCTAAAAATAAAAAAAAAAAACAGTAGAACAAAACACAAGATGAGGAAGCAATTTAAATATTTTATATTGCCGCCGCATGTTTACCCATCTCACAAGGGACGAGTGAAACCCAACAGATGTTTTGCGGACGAGAGTTTGTTTACGCCGTTTAGGATAAATTTAGAGCAGCGAAAACATATCACATAAAGAGTGACGTCAGTTGTGACGTCACGCTAAGTGCTTGCGGTTGTTTACGCACCTAGTTCCTCGCGTTCAGAATAAAACGTGCATTGGGTTAATTTTTTTTTTTATTTCCGCGCCGCTATTGAAAATAGTTATTACTGCGTTAACAAATGAAAAAAAAAAAATTCTAAACTACGTGGGCATGTCATCATTATAGCTAGTCTCAGAGACTCTCAAACACCAGTTACCTCGTAATGGGTGATGTAGTTATAACATGTTACGCATCAATACTACCGTGGGAAATAATATTAAAAGAACAGGAGAAGGTTAGTTTAGTGACAGTTAATTACCGCTCGTACGATTTTGACGAGAACAAGAAGAACGGAAAGTAAAGTATAGATTTGAGGATGCGACAACCGTTGGAAATGGGCATCCGTAATGCATCTTGACAGTGTTAAAATCTTCTGGTGGGCTAGTTGGCTACATATCTCGGGAAAATTGGTGCAAAGACAGGATAGAGTGTTCTATCCTATCTCTACGTTCTTCCTCCTTTGTCTTCGCGCTAAATAAAAAAAAAAAAACATTTGAACAGCTGTAGTTATTGCTTAAAATGCAGTGACAGGATCTCGATATACAGCGAGGAGACGTAAGAGCGCTCAAAAACTCCCGTACGCCGTCAGCGTATACAATCGCGAGAAAACAAAGAGCGCCGTCGTAAGACATTGACAGTGCTGGGATTGCGGAAAAATCGCGCATCGTAATTTGATGAACAAACAGTAACTGATAGTGCTGATTGCTGAGCTGTTTGGTGCTGAATTTTAGAACAAATGGTAGCGCTCGAAGAGCAGGATGAAGGGAGGAGAACTGGGCACCAGTGTTCGCTAACAGCTTGACAAACCCAGGGCGTGGGGATACCTTATCATCGCTGTACAGCTAATGAGATTCAGACATTAGATAATAAGAGAGAAAAAGAACGAATCACGATGCAAGAATCGTGAGCATGATAAGCCTGTGTTCGTTACGCTGTATATCGACATTTTCGTTTCAATGAAGCGTCATCAACAGATGAAGAATGAACATTGGTTCATGGGACGACCCCTAACTTGGTTTTGCTTTGTTGTCGAGTCTTGGTTGCTTGCTGAGCTGCTGAAAGTATCGTTCCATGACGTGTAGACTGGCTAACATGTCTAAGAACTGATTACTGTACGACCAAGGACTTAGCCGGAAAGGAATTGTAGTTAGCGTTTCCGTGTGAGGCTAGAGTGCCGCTCGTCGTTTTGTGAGGAGGAATACACAAACAACACAGCAGGAAGGTAAACCCACAAACGTTATTCTAGTGTGTGCACTGAGACCTATCGTACTATTCCCACTATGCGGTCATACGGTCATACATACATTATGATACGTAACTCTTCACGTCTCCTTGACTCGCTTCACGAGTGGTTGCACATCAGAAACGCCGCAGTGTGATTGGCGTCACAGTAATGAAAAGGAGTAGGGTCGCTCGCTAATTACGACATACAGCGTAGGTGTAACCCCACGTGTCGCAAGTTTAGAATGGTCACGCTTACTGACAACTGTAAAAGAAATGCTAATGAATTCTGGCTAATTACGTCTCAGTTCCTTGTGTCACGATTGATCCCTTCCTTTTTATATCGCCTGTTCTCATAGGCAGATTAGACTGACGGCGTTCGCCGCATCGTAATAGATTACCGGTTAAACTATCCGAACACACAACGATCTCATTGTCACTGACTGCCCAGTGATAATAGGATGACTGCGGTTGGTCATGCCACCACCCCTTCTGAAACGGGAGTGACTATGTTGCCGACCTACACAAGATTAAAAAAGTCAGTTCCTTTACGTTACAGCAGAACACCGATACAGCCCAATACGGCGTACCTTAGAATCATCTCAGCGAATGACGAAGCTAAGAATATGACTCAAACAAAATTACAGGAAGGTCTATTGGTGGATTCTTAAAAGAATTCGTCAGCATGGCCTTTGGGAAACGCAACACGCGTCCCAATTCGGGAAACGCTAACGCTGACCCCTTCATTTTTCTGTTTTGACTTTCTCTTTTGCTTCCTCTACTTTGTGCAGCCTATTCTGCCTGGTTACGGGATCAGTGTTGGTGTTTCCCAAAGGAGGGCGTGTGCGGCGTTTGCCAAGGGTCATGCTAACGCATTCCCTAAAAATCCAACAATAAATTTTCCTGGAAATTTTTTTCACCCCGTTCTGTACTCTGCTTGTCAGCGTATACGTCGCCGCCCTTGGGTACTGTCATTCATATCACTCGTGGAAAAAACCACATCCACACCACTCGTGGAAGGAACCGCATCCATATCGCTCATGAAGGGAACCACATCCATTGTTGAACTACACACACACATCACAGCCCACGCACCGCAACTACGGAAACCAAGAGCGAAGAGCATCCGGCGGCGGCAGAGCGGTAATTGAACACGCCCGCATTCCACCGCGCCGCGGTGCTTCCTCCTCCCTGGCTCCGCGCCAGCTGTGAAATGCTCCTTTGATGAAAAGGAAAGCGCTCGTTTTGACGAGAACACGGCGGTGTTTGTCAGTTTGTCAGTGCCGAGGAGAGAGGGAGAGGGTGACGCGTGTTGACGTCAGCGTTTCATATCAATGCAGGGGGGTAAAGGTGGGTGAGGAGGAGTGGCAAATCCCGTGCGCCGACACCCGGGGTCCCGAGTGAAAGATCACGAAAGAGAGCGACAGAGCACGAGAGAAAGAAACCAATGTTGCCAGCTGAAGGATGACAGTCGCAATGGTAATCGCGAAGACTGAAAACCCTCAGCAATATAAACAGTGATAATTTAACGTTGTAAACTAAATTCTGAGATATTCTAATGCTTATAAAAACCAATATACTCATTACGTTGCATTAACTTCCCTTCTGACGAAATCTCGGAAGTCCGGTGCTTGCGAGGTTTCGTATTCCTCGGCCGCGCCCACTCGCGCCCCACCCGCGAAGTCGGTTGTCTGGTTTAGTTTAGCGTTGACGCGAGGCCGAACATCTGCGCGCTATGCAAAAAGGAAGCTTCGAAAGGAACGCGCATACCTTTCCACCGGTAAGTTCGTGGATTGTTGAAGTTCGTGAAATTGAATGCAGTCGACGAAACTTCGCAGAACGAATGGTATGGGACTCCCTTTCCGGAGGTGCGATCGAGGATAGCGGGGCTTCGGTTGCCATGGTAACCATGTGTGGGACCCCGAAGGTCTGCCTGCATGCTCCGCCGCTTGCGGCAGCCAGAATGCATGGGAAAATGGCGGACCTTTTCCTCTAGAGTTAGTATATGATCTCTATGTATCAATGGGAGCGTCGCACGCGTCACCCTCTTGTTCTTCTTCTCCCTCTCTCCCCAACGCTGACAAACTGACAGACACCACCGGGTTTTCGTCAAAACGAACGTTCTAATGCTAACGAATTAAAAAAAAAAACGATGTATGCAGGGGTCCAATTTCTGTACCTATGCGCATCGCTTTCTTTTCTTCTTTTTTGTAATTGTATTTCGAGTTTTGTTATGCGCTGAGATCTTTCTACAGTTTGCTGCGATTGTCTGTTTCCGTGTTCTGCTGGAAAGTTACTCACTGACGTTTTGAAGAGTTTGTTGTTTATATTGGGGTAAATGGGATTGGCGGGGAGTCGGGATTGTAGAATGCACTGCTGAATACTATGCTCTAAAACTGCGTCTACTATATTACCCCCCCCCCTCCCCCCCCCCCCCCCCCTGCCGAGGGCACATGGTGAGTCGACCACTGCGATGTACAGCGCGGAACCAGCAAATGACGTGGTGCGAAAGACGATATATAACTGGAAAAGGCAATATTGCTATCTCGAGTCATACCCTTTTCGCGCCACGTCGTTTGCAGGTTGTTGCACGCAGTAGATGGCACCAATTGGTTCACCTCATGTTTTGTAGGAAAGTAGACGCGCTCTTAATTTTTTAGATTTACCACATCGCTGTTTCAGATGATTGGAGGTCACTGGACCCGAACACTCGCTATGTTTGATTTCTTGCACAACAAAGTAAAACAACCAAACTTGCTCTCACGCTCTCATGCTCAATAAAACACTGAAAAGAGCTTGCGTCAGCTCGCACGCACACACGCGCGCGCACACACGCACACACACACACACGCAAAAAGAAAACTGTCGGTGTTTTAGCGCGATGACGCCACAACTGCCAATTAGGGATGAACGTTCGATAGGGTTGGAGAACGTCGGGCGGAGAGTTCAATCAAGCGCACGCGGTAAATCTTTATTTGTTTCATGCGTCCTTGGAAAACTAAGCAGACTTCCCTCGCGGCGTCAACGGATGAGGGAGTTCGAAAGCGATTGATCAAGCGATACTGACAGGCCCCCGGCGCTTTCGGTACCAAGGCGGCCACGTGGGCGATGTTACGACGTCACCCACGCACTCTCGAGCGCATCACAGGGACATTGAACCGCGACGCGGAGTTCATCCGCCTCGCCTAACTTTGACGCTCTGAAGATTGCCGCTCGCTACCGCATCGGTTTCCCATTTGCGTGGGTTAGTCTGCTTCGGAGCGTCTATTGGCTATTTTTATCACGCGTTTTTGAACCTATCCTTTCACAGCTTCGGGTTTTGACCGCCAGGCGCTATGAATACCTGATTCGCTCTGGAAGGCTGGAGAGTGAACCTGCTGCCACGGCTTTTTGTTCCAGCCGCTTGGTGCTGTCGATTTCGCTGGAGTCGCTAATAGAGTAGGCTGTCTTCTGAAGTGGTATCCAGGCATCGCATACCCTAAAGTGACTGACAAGACTAGAACGCCGAGGGGGTCTTTCAGTTGTACCGCCTCAAACGCAAGCTTCCTATGCGGAGAACAAGTCGTCTGCTTCTTGCGCAGGGGCTGCGATGACGTAAGAACGACGCCGAGTTCTGATTGGCTTTGATTGGAAGGATAGTGGGTAGACCTCAATGTTAGATGCCTTGAGGACTATCCACTATTATTATCAATCAGCCAATAAGAGTTTGGCGTTCTGACATCATCGCAACCTCTGTGCAAGAAGCAGACGAACATGCGCTCCGCATTGACGATGTGGCTGGAAAAATCGTCCCGTGGGCGGCCTCCCGTGATTAGCGCAACGCTCACTATGAATTCTTGAGTAGGATTACTTATGAGGGAGTGAGAAAATATTTGATTTGTCAAAAGACAAAAAAGAGGAGGGAAAAGGGTGGGGGGGGGGGGAGGGCGTGCCCGCAACCCTTGCCCTTTAGGTATCAGTTTAGGGGGAGAGGGGGGGGGGGCTAGGGTAGTGAGTGAGAAAACGTATTCATTAAAGTAACGAATACATCACAATTTTTCATTGACAGGAATAAGAGTTACATCGGACTGTCAACTTCGACGGTGTTGGTTTAACAAAAACAATGAATTAACCGGGGCCACCAATTGTCTTCAGTGGAGGACTAGAGATTCCCCTCGGCCCTCATGATGAACAAGCAAGGATTCTGCGCACGCTTCTAAACTTCGTCCACGAAGCCGGCGTGAAAAAATATATATAATCACCCTCCCCTTTTACCGCGTGCCCATGTCTCGTAGTCACCGGAACACTCCCCTTTCCCCAACCCTCCAAAAAGCGGTTTATGAAACGTTTTAACATCCACAAACGCCTGGTGGTGTTTGTCATAAAGCGGGTGCAGTGGACAATCGTTGCAGGTGATACCACAGCTCCGCTGTCCAACCACCTTCACAGCGTGGATTGGAGCCCCAACGTTTTTTCTGGCCATGAAGCCAAAGCTATGGGTAAACCCTTAGCGAAAACTAAGACGTTTGAAATATACCACATTCTAATTTGAGTGTATTTGAAGTACAGCTCGTAATTGTAAGTACACAAAAAATAGACCGAAAATATACGCCTCTTTTTTTTACTCAGTTCTAAAATATATTTCTGAAAATAGTTTTAAAATGCCTTTATTTAAACTACATTTGAAGTTCTCTTCGTGCGTTCTGAAATAGGTAAATACTAAATTAGTAGGCACAAAATACCTTTCAATTAGATTTCTTAAAATATTAGTTTATTTCATGCAAAATATACTCCAACCCGAAAAAAAAGGCAACGATCAAAAAATATGTGCAGAATGCTCTTACAATACTTGGAAATCGTAAATACTGTTGTGTTATACCCTAAGTACCTTTTGACTGCAATAATTTGGTAGTTTGACTTAAACTACCAAAGTATTAAAAAGCTCGAGCGCCTATCAGAAATTCACTTCAAGCAGATGTGGAGTACATTGAACTGCCTAAATACAACAATTGATTAGTTTGTCAATAGAGTTGTGCAGCATCGCGCTGGTGAATTAGAGACGTTTATGTTATTGTTTCCTTTTTTCTCTCAAGAATACACCTGATGAGTTTCTTGCACACCAATCACAAACGGAGTTCGGGAACTACTACCACGACACTTGCTGATGCTGGAAAGCTTCAGCAAGAGCTGTGAGCAGACATGTTTGGCGTGGAATTGTGTTAGCGCAATGTTAGTTCACTGAATGTGTATACTCGCCATTGTATGTGATGTGAGTAGTGACTTTAACATAGTGACGTTAATGACCCTATTAAAAAGTCAACGAGTAAAGAAAAGCAAAATTACTATTTTAAAGTAAAGAAACTAGCTTGACTCGCTTCATCCTGAGTGGTGCTATGCAGAGAGGCAATAACATTTCTTCTAGACGCCGTTTTTGTGGATATTGTTTTAGCGGCTGCGCCAAATTATTATTAGTTGTACCAATGCTTTTTAGTAAGAGATATCGTCCACGAACTTCAAAACACTGTTTCCGATTTGACAGACTCCCTAGGAGAAGAAAGAATACTTAGAACCTTAATAAGTGCAGAGCTGGTCACCGGCCAAATGATTACCTTGAATGTGTAGGCTATTAAGGGTCTAGAGCAGTTAACGGGACAGTGATTCAGATGTTCAGTGCGTTATGATGTTTGTGTTTGTTTCTGATGGGTAGTTGTGGGATGTAGTTAGTAGAGCCTTCAAATACCGCAGAAATACATTTACTAACAAAATCCAAACAAAATAAAAAAATTGCGTAGCCGCTTTTTAGGACACAAATGACATCTTGAGGGGGAAGGAATTATATTTTTGGTATATCTAAAATCTTTTCTGATTAATATTTACGATATATTTTGAATACATTCCGTGCGTATTTCGAATGCGGACAACATAATACAGAATGAATACAAAATGAATATTCATATTCAATATATTTCAAATTCGTTTCAAGTACGGCCTCTTTTTGCTAAGGGAAAGTACGCTCGCGCACTTTGGGAAGCTGATCAAAGTTACACTGCACGCTCGGTCCTCGCTTCTTCTGAAATGCCAGAAAAAGTTGCCCCCAAGTAGTACAACTTCGACAACGGCGTCTCGCGAGACCCGAGCGCGCGCGTGCGTAGCCAAAACACAAAGGGGGACGACGAGCGCATGTTTTGGTGGCCGGGCATCCGAAACGGACGCCCTGCTGTTCTCATTCTGGCAGCGACTATAAAAAAAAAAAAAAACAACAACAAAAAAAAACCCAAACAAACAAACAAACATTAGAGTTAAAAAAGACAAAGCGGAAAAAAAAATAAAAATAAATTAAACTGCCGTCACCAGTGGTTTGAGAAACCATATATACGTAGGCCGCAAACACGTGCCGAGTTCGTTACGCAAGAGGATCGTTCGCGTTGATTGATGCCGAAATCTCCTAAACCCGTGCTGGGCTAAGCTTTCTGGAGCTTGCACGCCGCGGTTTCGCGACTCGCGTGTAAAAGCATAGAAGTCAATTGAGCAGCACGGAAGTTCTTAGATGCACCGTGTTACTTTTTGTTTTTCTCCCGAGGCACGTTCATCGACCAACTTCCACGAATGTCACCCGCTATAATTAGCCGAGTGAACCAATCAACCACCGGAAATTAAATTGCTATTCTAAAAGTGCAGCAGCGCACGCGCGCGTCACTTCGCAACTTCGCGTACCGGATTAAAAGAACGCGGCATGTACGAAGCCCCGAAGGCCTATTCCAAAAGCGACCTCAATTCCGAGCTGTGAACCTTTTTGCCCGTTACGTGTTAAAAAAAAAAAAAAGAACAACAAACATTTTGTAAAAGGAAACACGGTTCCATGTCTGGGGGCCGTACCCCGCGGTTCTTAATAGCTAATATGGCTGCACAATTTCTCAATAAGCTTCAAAATTAATTAAACGTTGCAAAATTAAAATGCGCAGAAGGAATGTCTCGCATGAGAACGCGCTTTGAGGAAACGGAGGAGACGTAAGATATACCTTAAGCCCGCCAGATGAATGGCGGGAGGGAGTCACACGTAAAAGCTGCCACGACCGAAGAATGATAAAAGGTGTCGGACCGCGATGTGCACATTGGCGCGCTCAATTACAGCTGGCAGCAGCCTATACTTTGTTTAAGTATAAACCCTGACGCAGCCGACGATACGAGCTAATGGGACCAACCAATTAGAGTCAAAAGTGCAGGTCACTTTGACTTTTTGGTTTATGATTGGTTCAGCGATGATAGGATACGGACAGAAACATGACGAACACCATGATTGTGCCTTTTTGCAGCTCGTAGCGTCGGCTATACGTGCGCTGTGCAACTGTATGAAATTTCAACGAGGAACATAAACGAAAGTGCTGATATTTGTTGCAGAGAATTAATTTCTATTTTTTTTTTAATAATCTTGACGCGTTACCGCAACATACCGAGGAGGCACGGGCACCGTGGGCACGGGTCAACCAGCCGCAAGAGAAATAATCAAAAAACAGGTGCCGCCCCAGCAGCGGTCCCTGAAATCACGCGATATTCACGTGCATTGAGTTATTGTGTTCGACAAAACGTAAACGTTATTAGCGGCGAGATGTTTCGGTGGCGCCCTCCTGTGGTTCCCCCTTGTGACGTCATTACCTTGCGAACAACAAGTTCGATGGTGTTTGTTATTAGCATGGTGGAAGCTTGAAATCATTGCGCTCTCAGAGGAACACTGCCAACACCGTCAAAATTAAAGTTCTTTCATTCCTCTTATTTCCGTCGATGATAAATCCCCTTTCCGACGTCATAGTCAGAGTTCGGCGAATCGTGCCGACCACAGCGACGCTTTCAGTCGCGCACGGGGCTAATAAGTCATCGAGACATCCCGCGTGAGAGGCTACTCGTTGAGTTGGTTGCCAAGGTTTACACGAAGCACGATTGTCCCGGTGACCCTCTAAGCAAGCATACGTAAGCTCTCCTAACGTAATGCAACGTAAGCAAACGGTACTGCGCGAAGGAGCCTTTACAGTCCGAAAAATACGGCATGTTTGGTAACGATCTTTTCAATTTCAGAGAATAGGTTTCGCTTGTCTCTTACCGGAGCCCAAGCACAAAGCGAGGCGGAAATAACTGAAGGCAGCTGGAACTCGTTCTGACAAACGCCCGACAGGCAAACGAGAAGCATCCGCCGCCAAGACAGTTCGCGTTACGCTGATCTCATTCGCGTAGCAACTCGAACGAACTGGAAACAGGCTGACTGTATCCACGGGGTAATGCAGAAGAAACGGGGGTATTCTGAATCGCTCTCCCTATGTACGACTGCTTTCTCTTGCGGTAATACGGGCAACGAATCAGATTTTATAAATATTTTTGAGGGTCACTCTACGCGAGAAGATAAACTCTGATTATAACCATGCTGCTGGTATTCCTTAGATATTATTATACGTTTATTAAACCGTTTGTGTAATTAGTCCGTTCGATTTGACCCCGGATAAGCATGCTCCTCATGTTTGAGACTGTCGGTGGCGTCATATCGGCCGCTAATCTCCTAGTGCCCTTGTACTCCGGTTTACCTGATGAGTAACCGCAGTGAAGGCTAGAAGCCCGAGCTCTTAGCTCTGGCACTTGTGCCTGCTGCGTGAGTTTTCGTCCAACTAAGGTGCGTCCTTTTGCAGAGGGCTCGCCTTTCTAGCCCTCGCGTAACGGAGTTTCTTTTTTTTTTTCTAGCTGCGTAGCACGCGAAAGGGCGTCTCTTCGATTGATCTTTTAGCCTCACCTGTACTACGACTGTATTTTGTACCCAGTTAAGCGGGAAAAGTCTGGTATATGCGGAGGGCTGGTGTCGTGAAAGTTCTGCAAGCATTTCCCAGTCACATGACGCAAATTATGAACGATAAAAATAGTAACTTTTAGGATTACCATAGCTTTAGGTAATAATAAAAAATAAATAATAAAAAAAAAATTCTCGAGCTTATTTCTTAAAAAACAAAAAGCGCGGGGATATTGCTTCGTGCGACAAAGTAAGGTTCCATGGCACTCAAATATAATACTACGAGACAAGCTTGTCATTGCGTAATTGGGGACACATCGACTAGCCTAATACCCCATTCACATGATCATAAAGGTACTTTTAGCCAAGAAACCTTTATGACCGGCAGCGAATGCTTTTGTGATTCCCCTTGCGTGGCTTATACTCGCGACGGAAGAGAGCGCGCTGGTCCGCCGATTGCAAAGTGACCTATGTTAAGGGTGCATTTGTGCTGCCCTTGTGAATGAGGTATTCGTCACCATGGTATAGCTCGGTTCGATTTCCTGGTTTGCAAGTGTGGCACTCGTTTCAATGTGCTCAAAGTTACAACCGCGGCTCCAGTCGCTCTTAGGAGAGATGACCTCTGTGAGTTCAGCCCGTGTTTTTTGGAAGAATGAAGGTCAAAATATTTAATTAAATCATCAGTCACTTTAAACTACGGTCGGATATGAGACGAAATATGTAATCACCCACATTCAAGCAGCTTGTGCCTGAATACCTTGCCAGAACTTACGGCAACTTGGATTAAAAAAAAAATTACTCCTAGTACAGACCCTCTATATACGTTAGTGGAGATGACAGCTTTAGTAAAAACACGCACAAAACAAACAAAGCAAACAAAATAAACAAATAAAAGTTAAAGCAGATTAAAAGCTTTGTTTAGACTGCAATGAGGGACAGAGCCTGGTTCATGAAACACGCATAATTCTGTAAATACCTCCCATACCCGTGAAAAACACAAAAACGAGAAAGATCGAAATTCGCTGGCTCACGCTCCAATTTTACCGGTATTTAAGTAGAGTAGCTGATCAATACTTGCATTAATGAAGTAAAATTGATTTAAAACAAACATGTTTTGACGTGTGAGGTGAAACTAAGCACGTTAGCTCACGTTAATGATTTATCTGCAACTCTTTAGAACAAACCGAGAAAAACAACGAACAAAAGTAAAATAGAAAACAAGTAAAAATATATAAAAAAAAGCAACACCTTTGTTTTCTTTTTAAGGCCAGAAACGAGGCTTTTAAAATAGAAGGGTGGGATTCGATTACCGTGGCGTTGAGAAATAAGCCCATGTTCCCAGTTGCTCGCAAACAAGCACACTTAAAAAAAAAAAAAAACTCAAACAATAACCGAACGAAAGCAAAACCAGGAAAAGTCGTTTGTAGCTCATGTGAAGCAAAAGTGAAAATAAAATAAACCAGACATCAAAAGTAATTCATCCAGAAAGCGAAACACCGTGAGGGCTTGCTGGGGATACCGCTGGGTCATTAAAAGTCATGGGGCATAGTAATAATACTGGAGCCAATTTTTTTTTTTTTTTTTTTACGATAGTTTCAAAATTTTGTTTTGCGCTATTGGAAGTTTATTTTTTCGAAACGCCAGGGCGACTTTCTATTTTCGAAAGCCACAACAAAATAAATGAATTCGAAGTTAACCCCCGGTAATAGAAACTGTCAGGAAACAGCCCATCTATCGTAATAATGTATAGTTGAAATTTTTCATTGTCCAGCTTTATTTTTTCTTTTCGGTTCTAGCGTTCGTACATCGAGTTTTCGGCGAGGATCTTTTTTGAACGTAGAACGTCCAGCCTTCGATTCTTCAAGGTTTAGGATTTAAAACGCAGTTCAAACTGCTTGAAGAAATAAAATCTTCTAGCTTTCAACAATAATAAAAATAATAAACACGGTTAAATAAAACAGTTTTTTTATTTCCCTTTTCTATCAGCCCTCCGGTCAGGATAATAAAACAAGAAGCACCGTCGAAACTTTCGGATAATTGACAGTTCGACAGTTTTAAACAAGTTCTCTCGCCCAACCTCTTTTGTCTGCGTTCCGGAACCTTCCCAGCATTGTCCTTCAGGTAATTGATTAACTTGTCAAATCTCACCATCCCGCCCTTGAATAAGTTTACCCTCAGCTCGAGATGGCAGCCCCAGTTTCATGGCAACTAAGGACATTTCAAGAAAAGGAGAATTTGGAGGGCTTCTGCGGAGCACCGCTTTGATGGGTTGTTTCACATAAAGGGGGTGGGGGGTTATGTTCGCTAAAACGGGTGTATGCACAATTTTTCTCGGACCGATTGCCCCATGTGAAAGGGCCTTAACTTCAAAGGTACGGCGTGTGGCTCAATGTATTTCGAATGTTATTTAAGGAATATAAAAGTAACTGGATACTCAAAGCGCGGCACTCAAACTAAGACAAAACTATCAAATTGTTTGAAGGGTTCAGTTTCCAAAAAGAAGCTAGAAGAGAAGAGAGAACCTGGCGTTTTGTTACCTAAAGCCTGATCCATATATGGTGCGATTTGGCTTGCGGTTTTGCAACTGCGATGCTAAATACCTCAGCTTTTACCCCACTTTTTTTTTTTTTTACCGCACGAGCGACGTCGCAACTTCAACATGCAAGCAAAATCGCGTCATGCGAATCAGTCGTAAGGCTATATACAACATATATGCGAAACAGCAGCCGAAAATCGCATGACATTTCGAAAATACAAAAATAGTTTCTTGCTATCCTCGAGAAACCAGCGTATCTAGCGCGCGTAAATAGAAGATGTCTTTTGGTTAAAATTGCATTTAGGGTTTTTGCGCGATAAATAGCAGCCCGCGGTTAGCTTTTCATAATATAGTTCAGAACTATTTTTCATCAATTTCGTTCAACGTTCCTGCGATTTTCGCGTGGTTTATTGCACGTTCGCTCCCGCCTAAATGGGGTGTTTATTGATTTCTACACTTCCCGCCCAGATGCGGTTAACGTAGCAAAATAACGCGGGCATCTCAAGGTGGTATTACAGTTAAAAACGGCAACGCCGACATCAAGCCGCGACTGGGTTCTGGCGACGTTTAGTGGAGCGCGCTTAGCGCCTGCAGCGCTAAAAGTTCACCGGTTCAACGACCCGATCAAGGAGCTTGCGGTCTACTTTGCAAAGGCGGTCAACGAGGAACGGCGATATGATGTACCCTGCAATTAGGGGTACAATGGGAAGACCTCCGCGACACGCGACGAGCGTGTCGCGGCGAACAATTATCCGGGATCTCGGGACACCGAGCACACTCTTGTCATCCGTTCAGCGAGGGGGTCCAAGAAAGAAGCGTGACATTCGCGTAGCACGGCGCTTCACTTCTTTTTTTTTTTTTTTTCGGGCATATGAGAAGTGAAGACCGCGCGTGCACACGTTTGAACGGTGCTCGAGGCTCAAAGTGTGCGAGCGCACGGGCGCCTAGGAGGAGGAGGAGGAATAAACTTTATTATCCCTGTATATGGGTCTCTGGGTGGTTCCCTTAGTCCAGGGCCCCAACGCTGTCGGCTGTCAGCCTCGCCCGCCCCGATCAACTTTAGTTGGTCGGCATCAGACGAGCTGAGCAGTGCGGCTTCCCAGTTCTCGGGAGTGGGATCAGGGTGGGAGGGGGGGATGTTAGGATGAGCTGTGCAAAACCACGCGGTGTGTGGTAAGGATGCATACTGCCCGCAGTGAGGACATTCGGCTTTGTAGCTTGTAGGGGAGAATTTGTGCAGGAGCGCTAGGTTGCGGAACGCTCCTGTCTGGAGCTGGCGCCAAGCGACCGCGTCCTCTCTGTTGAGAGTTTTGTGTGGCGGGGGGTATTCACGCCTCTGGCCACGGTGTAGGCCCTGATTTCGGAGTACCTGTTTGGCACCGGAATAAAGTATGAATCAATCCCTGGTCGCGACGCGGCGGCAGGAGCGGCCCGGAGGGTGCATGCTCGGACCTCGGTGTCAGCACACCGATTGCCTTTCACCTCGTCGTGTCCTGGGATCCATATGAGTTCCACTGTGGGGAAGCCCTGTCGGTCTCTCTGGGTGAGGACCTTGAGTGCCTTCAGCGAGACACGGCCTGCTAGGAAGCGACGCAGTGCTGCTTGTGAGTCGCTCATGATGGTGACGTGATCTTATTCGAGCCCAATGGCCATGGCGATGGCGAATTCCTCTGCAATGGTCGTATTAGAGGTACGCAGCGACGCCGTGATTCGGGTGCTCCCAGTTCCATCCACGACGCATATTGCCGCTGCATTCCGTTGATAGGCATATGTGGCCGCGTCTGTGTACAGGACATCAGCCCGTTGGCCATAAGCCTTTTGGTAGAATCTTGCCCGAGCCTTGCGGCGTTCCGCGTGGAGGGTCGGGTCCATGTTGCGGGGGACCGTGTGCACCTTGATTTGGCTCCAGATGTGTCTCGGGAGGGGTGCCGTGGTGTCTTCTCTGTCCCATTGGAAGGGAATCTTGAGCGACTCGAGGACCTTTCTGCCCGCAGGGGTTTGGGCGAGTCGGTCTCGCTGAGCGGCAAGGTGGCTGTCCACCAGCTCCCTAAAAGTGTTGTGGACGCCGAGCTTGAGTAGCTTCTCTGTGGAGGTGTACGGGGGGAGTCCGAGGGCCGTCTTGTACGCTTTGCGTATGAGGACATCTAGCTTGTCCTCGTCTTTCTTGGTGAGATTCAGATAGGGTGTGGCGTAGATGATGCGCGACACCACCAGGGCGTTAACCAGTTTGATTGTGTCGTCTTCCCTGAGGCTGTGCCGCCGGCTGGCTACCCGGTGCATGATGCGTAGAATCTGGGTGACTTGGTTCTGGAGGAGTGTGAGGGTATGGGTTGCCTTTCCGTCCTCCTGGAGGTGGAGTCCCAGGATTCTGGCACGCGGCACCACGGGGATTTGGGAGCCGTCGTCCAGGAAGACTTGTATCTCGTCTCTGGGCTCCGGCTTGCGGCGGGACCTTGGGGTCTTGCAGACTAGGATCAATTCCGATTTGGCTGCCGAGATATGTAGGTGACCCTGGCGTAGGTACCGTTGAACTTCGTCGACTGCCGCCTGAAGCGCGTCCTGCTTCTCTCCGTCAGACCCGGACACAGTCCAGATCGTGAGATCGTCCGCGTACAGAGAGTGTTTAATGTGCGGGATTCGCTCCAGAATCGGGGGCAGCCCGCTCATTGCCAGGTTGAACAAGGTTGGCGAGAGCACCGCCCCCTGTGGCGTGCCCCTATTGGGGGTGTTGATGACGTCCGTGCGGAGGTCACCTGCACCAATGGTGGCTGTCCTGTTCCGTAGAAAGTCCCGCAGGTAGTTGTACATTCTGGAACCGCAATTGGTGACTGTCAGGTTTCGGAGGATTAGCTGGTGGCCCACATTATCAAAAGCTCCCTTGACGTCCAGGGCGAGCACCGCTTGGGTCGTCGTCCTGGAGATGGGGCCGAGGATGTCCTCTTTTAGCTACAGCATGACGTCCTGGGTTGACAAGTGCTCTCTAAAACCAAACATGGTGTGCGAGAACACGCCTGTTTCCTCCATATGCGGCTGCAGCCGTTTGAGGACGACCCGTTCCATCAGCTTTCCCACGCAGGACGTGAGGGAGCTTCGGCTTCGAAACCACAGAAACAACGTTATCCCCAAGTGTACCACCATACGAGTAATTACCGGATAGGCATTAAAATATAAGAGAATAACCAAATAGATATACATCAAAAAGTGAGATGTGTATCGCGTCTCTCACCGAGCGAAAGAATCCCCGACAAGAAAGTCTCCCCGGCGTCGGCATTTCGAGGACTTTGCATGCCAAGAATGTGGGCTGTGAGACTTCATTGTTATGGTTGCATGCAAGATGTAAAGAGGCTCATCAGTTAGTCGGTACGGCCACCTCACACACCTAAACACAACAAAATCGACGAATGTCTACCATTTACGCCCACAAGCGTCGACTGAACAGGAGAGCTGACGTGGAGTTGACAACATAGCAGGCGTAACTTCTCTACTAGTCTCCAATAAATCCAGTAAAAACACAGACACACACACGCACGCACGCACACACAGACATACACACACACACACGCACGCACACACGCACACACACACACACACACACACACACACACACACACACACACACACACACACACACACACACACACACACACACACACACACACACAACGCGCGGTAAAGGGACGCTATTTTCGGCAGTGCCGTTAATCGGAATTTTATCTCGAGTTAACGGCCCTCCCTAAAACTACGATGAAGACACAAAAACCTGAAACTCGAATGAGTCGGGTCTAGACTCGAGATGGGAATCGACGCACGCCGAGTCTCCCTGACATGTCCACTCATGCAGTCTTCGTGCCAACCTGGCCTATGTATAGGTCACTCGCGGCGCGACGCAGTTGAGCATTTAATAAAGGCTATTCTTACGCGCCAAGGAAAGCCGAAGAGTACATGATTTGGTCACAGCAGGCAGAAAATACACAAGGAAGCCACACGAGACCCACCAAAACGCATTACCGAGGGACAAAGAACCGCAGCAAAGCTGTTAAAACCGTAAAACGTCCGCGTGTGTTACGAAGAGGCGGATGTTGCACAAGTATTGCATAAACTAGCATAGCTTCTTCATCTTAGTTGAAGTAGGTAGATTTCTAATCAATCAGCAAGGATGAGGCCTGTCGCGTTTTACGCACAAACGAACCTATTTTCTTTTTTATTATTACGTTTTAATGTACGACACTAGGATTCTTCCCAGCCATGTGAAACATGCACTAGTATTTGTCTGCGCTCGCACTCACGGCTAAATAAAACGTTGCGTTTATATATATATATATATATCATATACGAACAGAGCTTTAAAGTTGAAACGGAATAATCTTCTCCAGAAACCGAGGGCGATTGAGTCACACCGTTTCTCGAGACAAGAAGAGGTCACGGGGTCATCAATTAAAAAAAAAAAGATCACGCAAAAACAAAAAAAAAAAAAAAACACAAAACAGAAAAAAAGAGAAAAAAGAAAGTGCAGCCGCCGGGAAATCGGGGAACAAAAACCAGCGGGACAGCGCGCACCTGACACGGGTAGGGAACGGGCGCGGAGGTGCGAGGGAGTCGCCAAATGACCCCCCTTCTCCGTCCAGCTAAACACCAGGCACGCGACGACCGACGGAGTATAATTGGCTGACCTGGGTCCTCGCTCGGCTGCGCACGTGACGCTCTGGCGTTTCATGAGCAGCCCGGGTCCACGGAGCAAACACTCCCTTTGCAACTCGAAAGCAAAAAAACAACGGAGCTCGCCAGAGAGCTCAGCGGGTCCAGCTGTGCCCGCTCGGGCGACAACAACAGCAGCTGCTGCACCCTTCATACAGGAATCAAGTCTGTAGGTCACCGCTATCAACGGGGAAGTGCTTATTTGGTCGGGAGGGAAAACGACGAGAACAAAAGAAAGCAAATCCATACTTCAGCGTTTGCGTGCATACGTGCGTTTGTTCGGACGTTTTCGGGCACGTTGAGTCTGTCTGTGCGGGTGTGCGCGCGTGGTTATGTGTGCATGGGCGTCCCTATATGGATGAATTCATGTTTGTGTGCGTACGCGCCTGCCATTGTACACGTTCGTGTATGTGTGTATGCGTGCGCGTATGTACAAATCTACGTGTGTCCGCGTGTATGCGCGCATGTTTCTGTGCACGCGTGCCTGGGTAGTTCCAAGTCCGTGTCCGCCCGTATGTATGAATTCGTGGTTGTGTGTAGGCGTCTGCCTTTGCGTCCGTGTGCGAGCATTGTTGTGTGCGAATGTATGTTCGTATGTATGATTTTATGTTTGTGCGCGTACGCGTCTGTCTTTCTGCGTGTGTGCATTCGTGGTGTCATGTGCCGCGTGCGCGTGTATGAATTTGTGTGTGTAGCACTCCGTTTTTGTGCGTGGTTCAGTGCGCATCCGCTCCTGCTTCAATATCGGCATGTGTGTGTATGCGTTTGCCTTTTGTCCGTGTTTGTGAGCGTATGTGCATACGCGTATGCACGCGCATGCGGACGTAAGCGTGCGTTTGTGTGTATGCCGAGCACAGACCTTTATTTTCTCCCTCCGATTTACTTTTTTGCTTCCCTCTCAAGTGTCTCGTTTAGATTCCAGGGTTCGCCATTTTGCGCCAAAGTGCGACGACGACCAAAGGCTGTACAGAACGGCCTCTAGCGCGCCAGGGCAATTTCCATTCAAAGCGACTGGCATCAGCGACCGTCCAAAAGCGGCCACTGCAGAGATCCCGCATTGCGGAAAACGACGATTACATCTCAATTTTCGCAAGATGGCGGCATCTTATTTTATTTTATTTTTTTCGTTCTTTTCTTCGCTAGCGATTAAGATACTTTAATGTGTCGCCATACGCGTGCCTTGCCGCACGCAAAATAACGATATCTAAACAGAGCGAGAAAGAGACGGGACATATTCAGAGCAGCGACTTTATGGCGGGCTTCACGGGTTTATTACTCGTTATCCTCGCTTAACAATGCGGCCTTTGATGGAGATTACGCCCTAGCTTCAACTACTACTCGCTAAACAACCATGCGTCGACTTTTCCGCATGGCACTCAGCAACCAGCCAATCACTGAAACCTAGGTTAATGACGAGAACGAAAAAAAAAAAACGTTTTGACTTAAACCAGACTTGTACGTAGCTCAACTACTCTACTGAAGTTACTGTAGTTTAACTACTTTTTTAAGTAGTCTAGTAACTTTCAATTGAATTTTTATCTCGGTAATTAGTAGTTTACTTTAATTACTTTTTTCGAGTAACAAATTAAAAGTTACTTTCGAATTTTAGTGGTTGTTTTGCCTATTAACAACCATTCCTGCACAAAGAGATAAGAGGTTGGAAGATCAGCTGATATTTGCAAAGAGCGGGAAGCATGTGGCGTAGGAAAAGGGGGGGGGGGAGAAATTGGTTTGAAGACTTCGAAACCCCCAAAAATTTTCACGAGACCCCCACTGCAACGACACTGCTACGAGGCGCGGGGAGCGAACAGACACGACGCAAGAGAGGCCGAGTAACTATGGGATTAGCACCGAAGACTGGCCTTTCTTTGTCTCCTGAATTTTAAGGAGGCTTGACCCATTTGAAGAAAGGGCTGGTCCCCGCTTCTCCCAACGTAGAAACTCTCGCCCACTACAGAAGGTGTACACACTGCAAAAACTCAAAGGAGGCAACAAAATGCAGCACCCGCTCTGAAGCTCATCTGGTGCTTCAGTAGTTTGTGCTGTACTCGAAGATTCGCTTGCTAAAGGACAACGAAAAGGTGACCTTTTTGCGTGGCCTTTCCTCCCAGAACTCAGAATATGCAGATCTTCAAAGATTCGAAAATCGTTCGAGAAACCTTAGTAATTCCCCCAACGTTTTTATAGAAAAAAAAAACAATAAACAAGCAGTGTAGGGAAGTACTCCAATTACATGGTACTTAAAGAACTAGTGCTTAAAAAACTTGCACTTTATTTGAAGTACATTCTCTGAGCATGCACTTATACTTCACTAAAGTATTTTTCTGGTACTTACAGTAAAACTCCCGACTTCAGTGTACATTCCCCGAATTTGAAAACAAAAAACGGCGTATCGTCATGAGAAAACGCGCGCTTTCGAGAAGTCGTCTGGTCATTTCTCCGAGTGAAGTAATGGCGGCTACAAGACCGACACAAAGGCCTTTTAAGTTGATTGTGTCAAATAGCTCGTCCGCGTGAGTGAGACAAGTAGTGTGAGGCGATTTGAATTTATACAATATTTGCTGCCATTTCCGTTAAAAACTGACGCACTTCCGATTACCCTGAAGCAATGCATACCAGTTTAAAAAAAAAATAGTGTTAAAAGTCCTTCTACTTCACCTTGAAATATATTGTACTTATAGTACGTTACTTCAAGTACATTGCACCCGGTGTAGTTACTGCTTTACTTGAAAACATAACCTCTCATTTACGTTTTATTCTACTTCAAGTACTTTTTAGCTGTACTTTACGCAACACTGTAAACAAGCAAACACTGTCTAAAAGAATCAAGCTCAGGCAGTGCTAAACCTCAAAGTAAAAATATTACGTTCGCAGTACATCATTGACCAAAAAAACAAAGTACAAAACAATTAGGCACGCAGAAGCAGAACCACCTATTAAAGCATTGCTGTGACAAAAACAAGCCGATTCATATTTGGCTAGCACAGTTTTGCTAACGGATCAAAACCTATGTGCGTTATTGTTACCATAAAAACAACATAGAAAGGTAGCTTCAAAAGTAATTCGCTACTTTTTTACGGTAGTTAGTAATTTTCTCAATTAATTTCCATTTGAGTAATTTCTACTCTACTCAAATTACTTTTGAGGCTAATACTCAGTAACTTAACTTAATTACTTTTTTTAAAACAACTTGTACATGTCTGACTTTAAACCTAATTACTTCTTTAAATAGCTTGCACATGTCTGACTTAAACATGAAGTTTTGCTGTATGCCATTAAGCGCGACGTGGAACGTCATGCACAATGTCACATCTCAAACTTCCGTTTTCGGCGAGAACGGTTTTCCGACCTCAAGAGTTGCGGCACTCTTGCCGTATGTAGAGCAGTGATTGGTTTCTCCGAAAGCACTGCGGAGAGAGAAGAGACACGACAATTTGTTTAGGGCGAACTATCTTTTGATGTGCGTCTGTGAATCATCGGGTCAATAAGAACCCCTAACTAGCAACAGAGTCCTTATTCAGCTCTTTCTGTTTTACATCTTTCAAACTTACTATTCTAAGAGTAAGATATTTATTTTAGTTTTCAGGAACTTACCTCCGATTCTGTACAAAAGCCGTTCCCACACTTGCGGTTCCCTAAGACCGGTGACTGACACAAGACCGGTTCTCAAGCCTCTTGCGACTGCTTACGACCGGCTTACGACCACAGCAATGCAGCCGGTCGTCAGCAGTCAGAAGATACCTAAAAACCAGTCTTGTCTCAGTCGGTCCTCAACCGCCATTCTCGGTCTTGAAGACCCGTTCGCACACTAGTGACTTCTTAGGACCGACTGCCTTGAAACGCTCTTAAGATCCTTACAACGGGAGAACTCCCTGGCGCCACCTATCGTGGAGCCGTGGAACACTTGGCGGTCCCCTTTATTTTCTTATTTTTTCGCTCATTCTTCTTTCTTTTTTTTGTGTGTGTGTGTGTGTGTGGGGGGGGGGGGGTCGAATTATTTTAGCCGATGTTATAAACGACCACTTCTCATAGGTAGCGCGTACATTCAACCTCGCAAATACCGCAAAACCTTCGCTCTAGTGAAATGTAGTTACAGGGTCATCGCATAAATGGCGCCACCATGCCAGTGTGTTCTCTCTTCGTAAGAGATTTTAAAAGGTTTTAATGCACTCGGTTCTAAGAAGTCGCAAGTGAGTGCACAGGCCTTTACGTATCACATATAGGCTCGCTATAATATCTCCATTCACCATATATAATTAGGGCGAGAGCTGAGAAAAAAGCCCCCCCCCCCCTTTTTTTTTCTTTTTTTTTTTTTTCTTACAGTGATTGCAGCTCGCTGCGACCACAGGCCTCGGACCGTCCTTCTGCCTTCCCCCTTTCCTTACACGACACCTGGCAGGCCGTCACCGCTTACTTGTCTTTTTCTGGAAGCGAGGTGCAGCTAAACTACACGCAGAAGTCTCTATTATAAATGCGGAGGGCAAGCCGTGATACCACTGTCGGCACAAGCCGCTTCCCGCAAGTGGTGCCAACGAATGAGAAACGACGGCACATAGGGCTTTTAAGTCCCAAGCGACGGTACAAATGTATTGTGCATACAGAGGGCAGGGCCATTGTGTAGTACGACGAATATCGCAGCTGCCTCGCTGTATTGGAAGCCGCGAGAACGGAAAAGGGCTGCCACGTCGGGACACAATGTTGATTGTCTTTCTGCGTTCCCAATGTTTTTGTTCTTAACTCTGTCTTCATCCAGCAGCAATTTGCAGCTGGCTCGTAAAAAACAAAAAAGAAAACATTTTTTTTTCGTCGAAAGCTTTTTTTTTTTTAATAATCCTGTTTATGCGCGAACGCTGATTGACTGTCTCTATACTTCACTTTACCCTACGCGACAACGAAGCCGAGTCCAGGAGCCGAAGGAGTTAATCAAACAGCGCCGAAAGCGCAACGTCACTATATTCGTAAATTCGTTTCTCTGTGGGCGTGTTATTACCACTTCGGATCCAGCCAAACACGGATTGGGGGGGGGGGCACTAGTAGCGGACAAACGAGTGCTCTCGTTCCACTCTAAAAAAAAGGAACATCAGCGAAATTTCCTCGATGTTCCACTCTAAAAAAAAAATGCCTGCGCGCCTACTTACCCGCAAAACACCCAAAGAGCCAATCTCTGCGATCTACGAAATTAGCTCAGCGAATGATGAGGCGGAACATCCGCTTAGACATAAAAACGAAGTCTGCGCTGTTGCATTGCGCAATGCAAAGCGTCATGCTTGCATTGCGTAATGCCACAGCGAAGACTTAATTTTGAGGTCTAAACAGATGTTCCGCCTCATCATTTGCTGAGCGTATTTCTTAGGTCGCAGAGATTGGCTCTTCGAGTGTTTTGCGGGTAAGTAGACGCGCAGTCATTTTTAAGAGAGTTCTTGGCGGCCTCCCACGGCGGACCGTAGAATAATCCTTCACGTGTGCTTCCGCATACAAGAACAACACCAAGAACCGAAGAACTGCTTTTCTTTTTCTTTAAAACCGGAATTCAACGTTACAGTCGCGCCGTTCATGCATTATCCAGAAGACACGCGGTGTTCGCCGCACACACGATGACAGAATTACCTGCGGACACGCCCCAATCATGTTCGAAGCACGTATATGCTTTATACATTTGTAGGCTTCAAACGTGTCTGCAGACCGCCTGTTGTACGATGCATGAGCAGCGTGTCCACGACTGTACACTTTACGCGATCATGCGGGCAATTTTTACTATCGCCTATATATCGCGAAGGAATCGCTTCTACGCGCGAGCGTTTTCCGCCACCCTTCCGGAGACGCTCCCCTGGACGTTTCTCTCACTCTCTCACGTCGCCCACGTGTTCTTCTAACATCGCGTCGGTGTTTGTCTCTTTCTCGAAGAAAGATACTTGAAGAATCTTCGGTTTAGTTGCGGTGTGCGGAACGCGTCTGCGACTGGTGTCTTTTACCATAGCCTCATATAAGTACTGACGAAGCCTGGCAGATCGCCACGAGAAGCGGTCGCCGAAAGGGAAAAGGTGGAGCGGCAGACAACGGAAGAGAGGAGAGCCACGTGACTGGCGCCCCGCTGCGGCGAGACGCCAAAACACGCTTCTCCCGAGCGAACAAGTGCGTTTCAGGTCCTCGCCGCTGCGAAAGCTGTACGCTGACGTCTAGGTTCCCCGAGAAATGGCTCTTTGATCATCTTTGTTACCATATCATCGCGCTACAAATCTGCGACCGGGCACTCTGGCTCCGTCGTCGAACTGCCAGGCTTTGTGAGTATAGAAAAAAACTGTGATTCCACCGCGTCAAAAAAAAAAAAAAAAACAGTCCCTGGATGTCTGCCTGATGTTGTCACAGAAGTGTCACTTGCTGTCGCCGACCGCGACTCTGGCGGTGTCACAGCGGCGCTATATAGTGGGATGTGGCAGACGCCTGTTTGCTGCAGGTCGCTCTCCAGCTTGACAGTCCACGGAAGCTATGTATGACAGCCAGGAGTTATATAAGACACTGCCGCGACAGCGACGCTCGCGTTTGCTCGTACTTTTTATCCGGAACTTTTGCCACCAACCGCCAGGATCGCGACATCCGACAGCGTGGCACTCCGGTTTTTATGACGCCGTTTGTTGGCACTTCGGGAAACCTTGGATACATGGGCGGTATGAAAAGCTAGACACACTACTCGTAGAAGCTTTCCAGGCATAGAGTTATTGTAATCTCCGCTAGAGGTTCAAGTGGCTCTTGTTTATATGCGACTTCCGTGACGCAAATGGAAGCAGACAGCAACACGTCAACATGGAGCACTTTTGTTATTTGGCCTGTACCGAATAGTATGTACGTTTATCACCATTGTAAAAGTGGAATGGCTTAACCTGTGTTCAACAGCGGGTGTGTAAAAACGAGCAACGATACTAAGCAAAATAACAATCGTAAGGAATATAGAGTGTGTTCAAGGTTCGCGAGGATTCCCGCGACGCTTACATATTGCTATTATGTGAGTCCTGTCACTATATAAAAATGACCCCGTCGTGCATCATTACGAGCGTTAAAAGCATACAAAACGTGAAGAATAAAGCACGTGGGCTATGAAAGGTGTCTCTTTCCATTATTTTCTCTGCCGGGCCCCTTTTATAGGGCACTTGTTCTCAAAAAAGATTTCGAGCGTGCGGGTGATGTTTCGAACGTAGAACAAGTATATTCGCACAGAACAGAAAGAATAAGGCAGTACTTATTGAAAATCGGATTATATTCTGCGGCCTTCAATTGCTTTTGATCGCACATGCATATGAAGTTACTGATTCAGTGTTACTGCGTAGTTCTTGCCCGTCTCTTTTGGCTTTCCAGATCTCCTTCGTTCGTTTGCCACGTATGTCCTCCAAGGTGAAAAGCGCCGGCGACGTGTTCGCGCTAACAGTGTCCGACAGTGCAGATAAGTACATTTACGAGGCGGTTATAGCACCGTTTTTAATGCAATGAATTTTAAAGAGGAACGCCGTAACTGACAAATAATTTCGTCTGCCTGAGTGATAAATGGTCCAAGCTACCTAGTACGTACGAATTATTCGGGATATCGGCTCTTATAATCGAGCGCAGGGAGAAAGTGCACTCTCTTTATCCCATAGAAATGCATTACCGGAAGTCAATTTTCGATTGGTTGCTGCCTGCTTCAATTTGCGACAGCATACTAGCGCCAGTTGAACCTCTAGCGTACATCATAACTCCAGTGCGGAGAGTAAGTCGTCTGCTTCTTGCACAGGGGCTGCGACGATATCAGAACGCCGAGCTGCCATTGGCTGATTGAAAACAAAATAGTGGGTAGACCTCAAAGTATCTAGCAATGAGGTCTTCCCACTATCCTTTCAATCAAAGCCAATCAGAGCTCGCCGTCGTTCCGACGTCACCGCAACTCCTGCGCAAGAAGCAGACGACTTACTCTCCGCATGGTTCCAAGCAGCGTAGTTTAGCGGCATGAAGCAAAGACGCTAAGAAGAGGACGTCGAGGACAAGCGCTAACGTCACACCACTTCCGGCCGAAGACGAGACCAAGATGGGGGGTTAAATGAGTTTGTGACGAGATCTTGCGCGGCCGATTTTTGAGACGCAAGCGGCGCCGCCGAAAGCGGACGAAATTCTTCTTTGCGGTATCCAAGATCCTAGAACCTTTTTTTCTCTTTTCAAAGGAGTGCCCTTCCAATGGTCATCAGATTGAAGCACAAACAGGAAAACAATTTTTGGAACTGCACTTCACGGGCCAGAATGCACACTTGCTCGAAAAACACGAGTGTCAACGGGCGCTTGACACGTCGGTACCAACGCATAGTTTAGTTAGTCATTGTTGGGCAATGCTGAGTGTTATCCGTAATCCTAATCATATTCATTTGATTGAGCCGATGTAGGATTTCGGTAATAACAGTGAACCGCGCACCACTTTTACAACAGTGCTAAAAATAAACGGAAATCAATAATAATAATAATAATAATAATAATAATAATAATAATAATAATAATAATAATAACGGTATAAAACAAAGGAACCAAAAAAAAAAAATTTTTTTTGTGAAGTTTAAACTTGATTTTGACCAAAAGTTTGCCCGGCAGATATTGTGTCGAAACAGCTGCTCTTCTTGGCTATAGCGGTAAACCACAGATGGAGCTTGTCCCTCTAGCGACAGGTGCTGCATCTCTCGTCACCACTGACTCGAGCAATCGATTGTTCCTCTTAAAGCCACTGTTCCCACCTGGAACGTCACTATAAACTGCATCGTGACTCACGTGGCTCGCACGCACGCTGTCCGAACATTTTGACAACTGTGTATGCAACCATCACGCGCGACTCTTCTCGGAGCGCAGAAACGCTCTCTCTCTCTCTCTTCAGAATGCGTTCCTTTCGTGACACTGGCGCTCGTCTTTCGGGGAACCGCCGATAACGGCCTCCATCTTATCTCCCCACAAATGTCCACTTTCCTGAATTTTCATTCACTCTCTTCTTACTCACTTAAAATAAAGCGACACCTCTACTCCGCGACTAATGTTCCGATTCCGGTGTCATTTCGATGTTATTCCATTGGAAGCATTCAGGGGATGCTGAACCGGGGACGCGATTACTTCCCAGTTTCTGAATTGTCAGAGAAAGTTGTTCCTGATTATAAAACATAAACCGAGGTTGAGCTCTACCTCGAGGACTTTTTATTTTATTTATAAAAGTACCACAACAAATAAAGTCGCATTCCGTAACGTTCTTATTTAGGAACCCGATTTTGCCTAGTTTGGTGGAAACAGCGCGTCGCTGATGTTTGTACCAAATATCGGCATTTTCAGCAGATATAGATTGGAACTATACTTCTGAGCGTCGCATCCCCGTCCCTGTTCCTTTCGATCTGGATGAGAATCGTACCGGCGTGCGTTCGGGTGTCACTGCTGCTTGGTGCACGGTAGAGAGCCCAGGCTAGCGGTCGTACTGCACTGGTTAGATTCGTCACCTAAACCTGAGACGTCAGGGTCTTTTGGGGGCAGACAAATCTCCCGTCGCCTAAACTTTCATGTAACAAATCACTTATCACTTGCTGGACGTTTAGAGGTGCGCGACAGCCTTATGACTGGTATAAACGCAGCGGTAACGGTTATGCTATACCGAACACAACACATTACGCCATGTAAAAGCGAAACTGCCCTGGTGACAAAGATCAGGCTGGGCGAATTCGGTACATATTGCTTCCGCTTCATACTTCGTGTTCAACGGTGTGAAAGCTACTGACTCGAGCGCGTTGCTTCATCTAGCGCCTCATTTCCACGAGAGAACCTGTGAAGCAAACGCTAAATTAAGACATGAACCTGAGCTAGCAGTCCTGACAGTGTTGCACACGAAGCATAAATCGGAGTATAGCGCACTCAAAATAAACGATATACCAGCTGCAGTTCAGTTTTAGAAGTCTCGCTTCCAATGCCCGCACATGCAAACGAGGGTAATGTTACATCTCATTTAGGGCGACTGCTTACTCAATCGCTGTTCATCAGCCAACCAACCAAAATGATGCAGGTGATGCGACCATAACCTTGAAATCAAAACTTGAAAACTTAACGTTTTCAACTTCTCTGAAATCCAAGAATTAAAAGAAAAAAGGTCACTGCGAATCGCGTGCCATTAGCGCAGAGCACCAGTTGCTGGAACGCATGGAAGGAATCAAACTATCTTGGTTCGATCGGGGAAGCTATTCTGAAACAAAAAGAGCATGAAGTGCGGCTTTTGAATATAAATAGCAAGCCTCGCCATATAGATAACGTACCTAAACCTCATTGTTTCTGACATATTTTATTGAATCGAGACGTAACAGGTGAAATTCGATGTAAACTTCGGAGAAAACACACTCGGAAATTTCTCAAACCTTCAAACACGCGCAAAACCCCGGACTCTGTGGACATAATTCCGGCAACATATAGTTGTCCAATTTCAGTCGTTATCGCTCGCCAAGTTCAGAAATTCATTTTCAAAAGTCTGTTAAAAAAAGAAGAAAAAAAAGCATTATATTTGCGTCAAAATCAATGATCTAACAAACTTCGCCCCACTCGAAACGCAAAAAAACTGTTAGTAAATGCCACTGAAAACAAAGGAAAAAAAAAAGACTTTCTAATTGAGACAAACAAGCGGCTGAAATCTCAAATAAATCCTCAATCGAACGTTATTGTTTCGTGTTAACCATTACCGTCACCACTACTAAAATAAATATAAACGGTAAAAAAAAAATCGACGCATGTGGATTTATTTGGGCGGTTCCCTCGGCGGTAATCCAATTTGGGGCATCGTATTTCGTGCACATCTCTCCGCCCCAGCAACATTGATCACACCTGCCGCGCGGCACAACTACACCGTCAGCGTCACCGCCGCCGCAAATCGTCTATAAATACGTCGCTTGAGGCGACGCCGCCTCACGTATACACCCCGAGGGTTTAGCGACGGAAGCAGCGGGGGTGCGTCGACGACGGACTCTTGAACGACGCCGACGACGCGGTAGGCTCTTCTCGAACAAGCAGGAATTTAGTTTGTGGCACGACCTGAATCGGGAACGCACATGGTTCGCGAAGCACGCGTGCACAACCCATGCAGCTGCGTGCGTGCTTTGGAAAGTGCCCGCGCGCGCGCTAACAGGCAATTAGTTGGCCGGGGAATTATTTTTGCGGCCGGCTGCCTTCCTCATTTAGGAATTCCACACACACACACAAAAAAAAAAAGGCTTCCTTCGTTCCCCAATTAAGGACGCCTGGGAAGTACTCTCTTTTCTCTCCCGCGATCTCGTCTTCGCCAGAATGCAAATAGAAAGTTAGTGAGAAAAAACAAAGCGTTCCAAATAATAATGAGGGCGGAGCGGCGGAGGCATGCGGTACCCGGCGCTGATGTGAGCTACTTCGAGTTTTGTCTAATTAATTTGGTGGAGATGGTACTCGAAAAATGCCGCTAACCTCTTCGCGTGAGAATTATGGTGCCTGAGCGAATCGCGGGTCTGAGAAGACAAAAGCCAAAACGCCGTTCATGAAAACGAACCAAGACTCTCAGAGATTTCAAGCATACTTTCAACGGTTTTTTTTTTTTTCATTTTATTTTGACTCTTGCGCTGGACTTAATTGTGCCAAAAGGGCTTAATTTGCGCGCCAACTTGAGCTTTTTTGTTTTTCTGCTCTCCTATACAGGCGAGGTTTCGAGTATGGTTAGGAAAACTTTTAGCAGGGTCGTGCGGAAGTGTGCGGTCTGAGGCTCTCGACAGCATCGAGTTTCCCCTTTAAATACGTTGTCGATAATCCCGTACAAAACTCGCTTGTTTCGTTTTTTTTTTTTTTTTTTTTTTGTTAAAGCGTTTTCTTTTTTGCTTTTTTTTATGTTGCACAAGCTTTCGGTGTGATCTTAAGATAGAAAGTTTCGACTTTTTATACCTAATAGTTAGAAGTGCTTCGCTCAAATGACGGTTTCGCCGAATCATTTTGTCAAATGAAAACAAAAATCACAAAATGATGTATCTAAAAAAAAAAAGAGTAAGATTAGGCAACTTTCAATTTCACGGCAAAAAATCTTTCCCGCGAATTTGAGTTCTATCCTAAACGAATATTTTACCTGATGTTAATAATAGCCTTCTTTGTAAACGTTACACGCTCCAGTACTGTCAAGCGTTCGGAGTACAGACCTTCATCTAGTACCTAACATTTAACGAATACTAATTACGGAATGGTGTATAAAACTTTCCGAATCGGCGATTTCTAAAAGTGACACATTGTAAATTCGTATACAGTCCCGGAAGTGCACGCTCGTTGATATACGACTCCCCAGAGACGTACCGAGCCGAATCTCTTCCAACGTTCGATGCACGACCTCATTGTTCTCGGTGGAAACTGCACGGCAACGCTCTCGATGCCCTCTCGCCCAATCTTTCTGGACGCAATGTCAACAGAGATTACGAGCAGCCGACTTCCGACGGAGCTCAAGAGAGAGAGAGATAGGCGCGTGGGCGCGCGGTACGGCCGCAGGGCACGAAGCAAACAGAACGCGCTTTTATACATCGGTCTGCTATCTCTCCACGGCTAATCAAAACTAGAGTGCCTCAATGTCCTCCTGTTTAGGGTGATGCCATCGTTTGTAGCTTCCGAAGCAGACAGCACGCGCTCACAGGGAAAATACAAAAGAATCGCAGGAAACAAAATGTCGCTGTAGCACAGTCAGCGCCACGATCGCGTGCAGGGACACGCTCTTTCACGCGCTTGAGAACAAAAAAAAAAATAAAAATAAGCGTTCGAAACAAAATGGCCAGATGTCATCACCCCAAGCAAAGCGCACATGAAGGCACCCTAATCAAAACCACACAATGTCCGCGGGCGCACACTCTACGAGAAATCCGGCGCGTCCCGCAAAAGCAATAGACCCTTTTTTTTTCAAAAGTGCGTGCCACCCAGTAGCTGCGGTGCCGATCGCCCGAGTCCACAGATTGTTTGGACACCTATCTCTGAACGTGATTGGACACGGGAGCTCCGTAAGCGTTCGGCTAGTACTCGGGATCCAATCAGACGCTTCGTGTCCAAGCAATGGCTAGCCGAATGACGAGTCTGAAAATATATTTAGGCATAGGTAAACAAACTGCGCCGATACACTAAGAATGACGTTTCCCGAGCATACGTCATAACAAGTTTCACAATGCTGACTTTTTTTTTTTCTAAATAGTTTTAGCTTTTATAAATTTCAACGAATAGGTCTCTCTCAAGTGATGTTTTTTTATTATTGTTATTTAGACTGCAGGTTTCCTGAGGTCTACAAATGTGCGAGCACAAAGCTTCGAAGCCATATCCTTGTATAAATATTTAGTACACGAAGCAAACAACAGGTTAGACTGACTCGAGAACCACATTGCTTACGCGGAAGTGTCTCTTGACTCGAGTGAATTTATCAATTAATTAATAATTGACACGATTGACACAAGTTACGGGCTAATATTATTCCTCTATACCGATGGCTCGGCACCCTGCGAACAAAAGATTAAACAACAGTCTGTGTGACAGGTCAATTTGTATCTGCCAGTTCTTCCCCGTCAAACGTTCGTGACATCTTTATACGTATTCAACGACGAAGTACACTCTTTTCGCAACCACGCATAAGAGTGTAACATATATCAAACTGTTAATCAAGGATATAAAAAAATAAACAAAAAATAAAATCAACAAGAGAAGGAGGAAGTGTAAAAAGAAGAAAAAAAAAGGGGCCTGAAAGGATGAAGAAAAAGAAAGAGAAAATGGTTGAGACTGCCGTGTATATTCATGCGTGTGCATATAGCGTTTTAATATAAGCGTTTTATGCGTCACACGAAATAATTCATAAGTAACCCCGTCACGAACTTACTTGTAACGAGAAACTGAACACCAAAAAGTAACAGGTGAATTACTGGTGCAGTAACTGTTTGCGTTTCACCCTCATTTTACATCCCGGTTCAGCGTCACCTCAAAGTAAATTTTTCTGATTCGAGCACTCAAAATAAAACCTGCTTTCATTCTGAAAATATTTGAAATGGTGTGCAGCCATGCAATATATTTGTATATATTAAAGCCTTCTGTCAAATATTTGTATTCTTTCTTCCCCTCCTGGGATTGGGAGATTTTCCAAATGAATAAATACGTGGATAGATAAACATTTACATAAATAAATACATTTCGTGTAAAGGTGAGCACATATAAAACTGAGCCCCGTGGCAGAATGTAAAGCGATTGAGTGTGCAAAACATATAAATTGTAAGCTTATTTAGTTATTGCCGAACGAAGCATTACAAAAAAAAAAAATGAAAAGATTTGATAATACTATTTATGGAGCCCGGGAGAAGTAAAGACTGAGAGTGGGTATTTTTTACTTAACAGACAAAAAAATAAAAAAGAAAGGATCTATGGACGCCAAAAAGCACGGAGATTTTATCCCGGGCCAACGGTTATGCGCACCAATTGGATGATCGCATTGAATGGTGACCGAAGTTTCGGTACGTAAGCAGGAATCACGAAATAGGCTGAATGTGTTGAAAATACAATGAAGGAATATTGATTCCTCTGCGAAATGTTTGTGGAAACCGAAAGCTCGTGTCATGTAAGATCAGGCCTTCCCAAGGTACGCCGCCCATCGAGGCTATTGTTACGCGCGAGTGTCGTTATATGGGCTACTTATTCAACAGAAAGCGACGTGCACTGTTTTGCAATCGGGCGAGAACCAAGGACGCAGATACCAGCCGTGCATCATTCTTGACGCAGGCGGAACACGCGGCAACTCAGTTCTCATCAGAAACGCATAAATACGGTGTGCCCCCCCCCCCCCCCTTCCCCCCGCCCCCTCTACCCCAATTTTCTTAAAATGTTCATAGCAACATTATATTACGTATTTCCGAACTCTTATTCTCTGGACAGAACGCAGCGCGAGCGGCCCGAACAAGATACCAAAGTTTGAGAACTGACGATTATTTCATTTTAATTTTATTTATGATTTTCTGGAAATGTGAATGGGAAAAGGGGGTCCGTTTTTGCCCGTTTTCGTTAATTGGCGACATTCAGCTCCACGTGTTCGAAAGCTCCATCGGCTGTCGATTTCCGACTATAAAAAAAAAAACTTCGTCTCACCCTAGCATGGACTAACCGCGAAGGCTGTGCTAGCGCGAGCGGCCAGCCTTGACTGCCTTGACTAGAGCACATGCTGCACGAGCGCTCGCGCAGTCGCCGCGGCTTCATTCAAAGCGACTGGCTCGCGCTTTTAGCACGCGCGGCTAACAATAGTCCATACTAAGGTGAGACGAAGTATAGACATTTCATAAAAAAAAACAAAAAAAAACATGTTTACTAATTTTTGTAGATAAAACAACGACTGAGTTTTAAGCCTAAAGAATGCGCGCGGTGTTGAGTGCGCCACACTGTCTATAGACCCTTCTAGTAATCGCCGCGTGCGGGCTGCCACTTTTCTCTACCGTGCTGTGGAACGCGTTCTGGGCATGCGCACTATAGCTCTCTTCTGCGAACGAGCAGACACCGCGCATGCATTCTCAGCCCAGTCACTCGACATTTTGGCCTGGGTGAAATGGGTGCTGGAAAGGTACATACAGGGATTCATTCCCTTAAACGTGAGAGCATACACTCTGGTCTTTTCATTCGACCGAATCCCTGCCAATATATACGTGATTTGAGAAGGAACTACTTTTCGGTATTGAGTATCCGAAGCACCCGTCAGAAATCGTAATCAGTGCGCAAGTGGTAGAGCTTGTGAAACGATGGACGCTTCTTCCCAAAGGATCACTTCGGATTTAACATTGTGGAGTGCAAGCACGTCTCTCCCACCACGCCTCCTCGCCTAGAGCCCACTAACAAAAAAGCATCCACGCGCAAATACGGAGAGTCGTCCCGGAGCGACGAAACACCGAACACGATTTCGGCGTTTTGCAGCGGGGATGCGGGTGAGAATCACGTACTCCGTGGAGGGCAGTCACGAGCGCGTGTTTTAGCTATAACGGTCAGTGAGCGTGCCCTCGACTACATAGGTGCTACACCCCCGAGCCATCTGAAGTTGCTTCTGTTTCTTCGAACCTTGCCCTTCTCATGTTCTTATCTATTCTGTTTGGGCTTTAGGTTTGCCGTGACTCAACTGTGACCGGTTGCCCGCTTCAATCCCTACTCCTGCCTGTTTGGACCTGGATTAGCATCATATTCCAGCGTGCGATTATGCATCACAACAGCGAGATGCACGTTATAGACTGCAGGCTAGAAGTCGTACTGCACTGGCTAAATTTCTCATATACACACTAAAAAAAAAAAAAAAAAAAAAAAAAAAAAAAAAAGAAAGCCCGTGCGTTTACTTTTCCGCCCAACACTCGGAGAGCCAATCAGCGCAACTTACGAAGGCAGCTCGGCGAATGACGATGCCGAAACATACGTTTAGACCAAAAAACGCAGTCTGAGTTGTTACATTAAGCAATGCAAGCGTGACGTTTTGCATTGCTTAACGTAACAACTCAGTCTGCGTTTTTTTTGTCTAAACATATGTTTCGGCATCGTCATTCGCTGAGCTGCTTCCGTAAGTTGCGGTGATTGGCTTTCCGAGTGTTGGGCGGGAAAGGAAACGCACTACCTTCAAAGGCAGGCCGACCTTGCGCCGTGTAAACACGAACGTCGAATTTGGTTCGGTTAGGACGCCGCGGATTATAGAGGGGCGTTTCGGTGGCAAGTGTAATTTAAATTTATATGCGTTATACACTGGGTTAATGCGAGATCACTATAGTATAGGTGGCGTTCATTGTTCGAGTGTTTATTCTGAGCAGTCGCAACATCTGTCCGTCACTCACGGCGGCCATCTTGAATATTATCGAACATGCGAGATTTTCTTTTCATTAAGATAATAAAAAAAAATCCTGAAATCAAAATGCTCACAATTCTGCCATTTCGTCACTCGTAAAAGCAATTTCAGTGTTTAGAAGCGTCCAAACATTTAGTGTGATGAAGTAAAACGACCAGAGAGCAACGAAGCAAAATAAATAAAGGGCATCCATACTGCTAGGTATGAATGCCCAGCATTAAGAAAGGCTCAGGCTTCGCTTCAGCCTGAACACCTCTTAAAGCCTACAGTGTTCACACCTGGAGCACTTGTTGCGCCCCACGCGCTGCCGGACTTTCCGAAACCTGGTGTTTTCCTCCGAGAACGACGCTAGGGGTCGAGAAGTACTCACCCGTGCCCGTAGCAGCTGTGCACGGTGAGCCGGTCCGCTGTGCCGGACGCCGAGCAGCGCCTGCCCAGTGTGACAGCCCTGGCGACGGCGGGCGGACTCCTTGCGATGAGCGGAGGCAGCCTGTCGACGCACAGCGAGCGAGACCTGTCCCTCTTTGGGGGCAGCGTCACCTTCACACTGGGCACCGCCGACGAAAGTCCCAGGCGCAGCGGCAGCTTCTTGCGGCGGTCCATGGCGAAGATGCCTTTCTTCCGCTCAAGATTGGCCGGTTCCGCCGTTTTGCCGATTGTCCAGTCCCGACCTTCCTATTAATAAGCAGACTTTTACGTCTTCCTAATTCTTCTTTCAATCTTCGAGACCCGTGTAGCCGGCTGGAACGTTTTCCCTCGAAGAGCGTTGCTTTCAAAAACAAGCACCCGAGCATACCCCGGAAATAGGGGGCTCGCGATAAGTGGTTTAAAAATGACTCCTGATTACGTTGCTTGCGGCGTGCTGCTGCTTTGCTCCGGAAAGACCGCTCTTATTTCCCCTTTTGTCCGTGGTTAACTTTGGGCTCGCGGTGTTTTTTCCTCCTTCGTGAGGTGGAGTGTTGCGAGCTAGATACAGGAGGGAAATGAAATCACACCAAATGGCTCGTACCGTTTTTTTCGAATCCGCAAAAAAGAGACGTACGCGCGTATACCAACGACGAAATGATATCCGATGGACTTTTGGAGTTGTTTTTGTTTGCTTACTGGTTGCACAAATCAGGCGCTGATGACTGATTGCGGTCACTGATATGTATCTTGCCGGATGGATAAAAATAGACGGCGGCGTATTGAACCAGAAATACGCGTCGCTGCCGGTCGATCTTTGGAGCTTAATATTTAATGTGCGAGTGCTATTTTCGGAACACCAATTTCGATTTCCAATGTCTAAAAGAGTTCACGGAAATAACGACCGCTATTTCCTCCGCAAAGATGAACTGCAAATTAAGAGCGACGTATAATTTTCGAACGGGTCTTTCTGGCGTTCGTAAAGAACATATTTTTAGGGAACACCGACGAAACAACAGAACAATGTTACCAATCACAGTTGCGAACACTTCTCGGGTGGCGGCGGTTATCCGATAGGACACGGGGATCCAATACTTTCTGCGTGTGCCGCAGAAGGTCGGGATCGGTGCGACGGGACGGACTTGTGCGAATCTTCGAGCTTGCAGACTGCAGAAAGAGGATGTCTGCAACGCAGACTTTGACAAAAGGTCCGTGCTCGTACTCAGGCGAGGAGTGCTTCGTTTCTTCGGACACCTCAATCGCTCCTCACCACATCCGCTTGTCTATATCCGAGGTAACGGTCACGCTCGCGTCTTCGAAGTAAGCTCCTTGGAAGTCGGCTTCACCTCATGTGCTCATGCGGGAAGGTGCGACGGAGTCGGAGCTTGCGAACGTGTAAAACAGTGAACAACAAATGTGTAGTAGCAGGCGATGCGGCCTCCGGGCGGGAGCTTCGGCCGACAAAAGACAGACGCAGAGAAATCAAACGGCGTCCAATTCCGCGAACAAGATTGACGCAGCCTCCGAAACGCCTTCGCCTGCTGCGTTAGCGGGGAGCTGTGACGTGATCCAGGCGCGAGGGTTCGCGCAGCTGACGCGTCCAAGGTACGTATTCCAGTAAAGCGCGCTCGCGTTCGGCTCTGGGCTGCAGCGTGGTTTCGGGTTGATTTCACGACAGAGCAACTAGGGAGTGCGTAGAGATTGCGACGAATAGTGCACACACAAAGAAACACCTGGAACAACGGAACGTTCAGAGAAAGAGGGAAACGGTGAAATGCACAATTAACGTTCCATGCACAGAGGGAATGGAAGCAGCGTGCTCGAGGTGGGGAACAGAGAACGCAAGTGGTTGCGGAGATAACGAGATAATCGGTGGCGGCGGCGGTGGTTCCTTCGGACTCACGAGACCTTAGCAGTGTCCGCCAATGCGCGCACCATGTCGAGTTGGCTCAGCGGGTGTCCGATGTACGCGAGCCACACTGGGCGATGAGCGACGTCCGTCCAACGCTGTTGTCGCTTGTGTCGTCACTGTTTGCAACGCACTCGCACGTCGGGACCGCGCACATTTACAAAAGACAGAGCAGGAGCGACGAACAACACCGATGCACGACGATTACGAAGACGACGACGACGCCGGAATAGGAGTCCTCTTGTCGCAAACAAAGAAACACGGAAAAAAATAATAAACAACCGACAAAAAATAAAAAAATAAAAAGCTGCAGCTCCTTTACGCGGAGCTTTTTATTTCTCCCCGCAAAGTGCGGAGGAGAACCCTAAGCGACGTTTGGAGGCGTCCGCGGTATGTAGCAGACGATGCCAGACTGCGCGACTGCTCCGCCTGCTTCGGCTGCCCGAGCGGAGCGAACCCCTACTCTCGCTCACCTTTCCCCACTCTCGCCTCAGCGTCGGAAGTGATGTCATCGTGACGTCACGCCCCCGGGCAAGGCGAACATTTCCGGTGCGCGCCGCTGTGCGGCTCGGCGGCTCGGCACGCTGCCGCCACGCAACCAACTCTCTCCTTCGGGCTGCTTCGGACACCGGTTGCCGTTTTTGAGTTTCGGCTTGACTTCTGGCATTTGTTCTGCGATTTTTAGTTTCCGAGTGAACTGTGGGGTAATTCCGAAAAAAAAAAAAAATATTGAAATATAACTTTTTTTTTCTTCTTTCTTTTTTTGGGTCTGTAATGATGGTTGGTTGGCGGCAGCGCATTCTGCTCGCTGGCCCGTGCCACCCTTCAGCTGTCGAGTGCAGCGTTGAACGCCCTTAGCGGCAGCTGCTCGATATTAGCCAACTCGGGTGGAAAGGAGCTCCGCTGCAGGTGTATATAGATATAGATAGATGAGCGAGAGGCACCGCGTTCGGAGGTTCTGGCGGGGACAAATTGAGCTGCCGGGACTTTAGAAACAGACGACCTCGTTAGATCCTCCAGGGCTCTAAGGGGAGGTTGCAGGATGGAGTGGATGCTGAGGGGAAAGGTCTTTGAAAGGTAGTTGCCACGACAGCGTCTGGAAGTTTGAGAGGCATTTCGATTTCCTCGTAGAGATCCGTGTCGGTGACTGAAATCAAAGGATGCATATCCTACGAACTCTAAAACAAATGCCATGGAATTAAAAATTATTATAGATGGCATATTACAGTAAGATCCGCTAAGGACTGCGAATATTTAATAAAAAAAAAAAGGTAACATGAAATAAATCAATGGATCTTTAAGGATAGCTTCATCGACCGCGGTAGTTGTCACGTTACAACTCTAGAGTGATAATTAACGAGATCCTAAGCTCAAATTGGCTTATTGTTTTTTTTTTTTTTTAAATGTTCGTCTTATGGGGTGTACTGAATTCAGAGATGTGTTGCCCATCAAGAGACTATGCCATGTATTCTTTCTAGAATTCAGACAACTAAAATCTGCTCCGTGCTATTCTCTAGCAAAATTTCTTTGCCTTTCTAATAAATATATGTTTCTCTCTCTCTCTCTAAGCCGTCAAGAGACTGAGATACGTAAACTAAGACGAAAACAGCGACGGAAGCCACACCCAGAAGCGACGTGAGCCTGTATACAGCGGGCGCGGGTCATCGCCACCTGATTTGACAGCGTCGCGTTATTCCCGAATCGTATGGACGTAGAAAAGGAGCACCATACTCTCATGTATCCACAGGCGAGCAGCTTTCGGTCCTTCCTTTGCCCCTTAGTTTCGGTAAGGCGGGCCCTGAACGGCCTAACTTCACCGTTGAATAGCGCGGAAAAGTATTTACTTTTCTGTCCTCAAATTCGAACGACGGAAAACGCGTATCTCGTTGGAATGTGCCAGGTAAGGCTACTACGCAAAAACCAAAACAAAAGATAATTAGAGGTTTTCCTTAATTAGATCGCTAATTACCCTTTTTCATTCGAACCCCGACGTTCCGTGCAGTGGACAACGCCATGTGCTTCATTTCAAATGTCCTTTTTTTTTTTTTTTTCTCTCAGGTATTACACTCAGTCTTTGACGAAACACCCTGTATATCAGGGACAAAAACTGGAAACGAATAAAACATCCGCCATTATCTTATAGTTTTTTGCAGAAAACTATACTCCGTTTCACACTACAGTCGATTTAGGAGTGAAGTGGATGCTTCTCCCACCTCCCTCCTCTTTAGCAGAGCGAACGCTGGAGAGGAGGAGAGGTGAGAGGAGCGTAAAGTTAACTCTTAGCCAATCACCGCAGCCTATGCTACGATCCGACTGAGCCAATTAAGCAGCGCCAAAAGTGTATCGTCACGTCTCTCGTCGCCTTCGCAGGTTGGCTATAACCGCGGCTAAATCAATCACGCAAAAAAAAAAAAGCAAGTCCGTTGTTATAACGTTAGCAACGAGTGTTAGAGCTTGCGCATTACGTCCTTCTCATAGAAGCGAGGACTATTATACCGCGGCTTTAGCGAAGCTCGCATTATTGTAGGGGTTTCTTTTTTTTTTTTTTTGCGCGAGAAGCTATAGATTACATATATTAACACTATTTGAGAAGAACAAACTTTTCGTGACAAATCTGATTTCAAGATTTTTTTTTTTTCTTCTTCTTCCCCGACATTGCAGATAAGTTGCCCCTCGACCGCCGTCTTGTTTCTCCGCGGCACCCGCCCTTTAGGTAGAGAAGCCAACTTTACACGCGTTCGAAATCACTTTGTTTACGGTCAAGCGAATAAACACATTTAGTCTCTAAATTTGTATTTATACGCAGTGATGATGTAAATGATTTTATTACCTAGTGGCTGAAAAGCACATGCACTTTGCTTATGTATAGAAAAGTGTCTTTCATTGAGTATTTTGTTGCTAATCAAGCTAAATGCAGTCAAACGCCGCTACAACGAACGCTTCTACTACAAAATAGCCTGTACAACGCTTGAATAGCCTACACATCTGCTTTATTGGGGTCATTAATGTGCGCGATGGATATAACGAAGTGACGTGTATAACAAAGAATTATCGCGGTCCCACACGCTTCGCTATACAGGCGTTTGACTGTAATGATAATACATATTTATTTTTGATATAAAATACCAACAAAATATTTTGTCCCATGAAAGCAGCATGCTGTACATAATTTACATATGAAAAAAAGGAAACAAAAATCTTCGCAATTAGCTTGAACTCTGTAACGTTATAATTAAAGGGCTTATTCATTGTATTTCTGCTTAATAAAAAACAACAACAATAAATGAGTTTCTTTAGCTGAAAAGCGCGCAAACACCATAAACTACAACCAGAATATTAGGTGACTATGCATAATTTCTGTTAACGCTGGCTAACTATTTGATATACTAAATTTATCGGGTTGCTATCAAAAACGTGATTATGTCTTGGCAGTGACAATCCATTCAGTTGTGCTGGCCGGAGGTGAAACAGAGGACTAGCTACAGTGTTGCCAACATATTTTTAGATGTATAAAAAGAAGACGAACAAACAATCCATCGAGAGTTATCATACTGTAATCCTCTGTAGTTCACTTTACCACAGCGGTCCGCTGGACGTTTGATCCATCATAGTTTCCTTTTTTTTTTTTAAATTCCAATTCTTAAAAAGAAACAAAACGTACTCGTCAATTGCTGCGTTTTCACGTCGCGGTTTGCTTCATACGTCTCCATCGATCGCCAAAGCACGTAATGTCACGTGACCTTGACATTTGGCTGGAAGAGTCGGTGGTTAAAACCGGATTTCGAATCAAACAGGCATGGTGAAACGTAAAGAAGGCCCAACCAGGAAATAATACCCGAAGCCCGATAAACACTACGTCGTATATGTTATTAGGAATCGATCGCCAGTATAGTATCTACGATGAGCACATTAATTTGAATAAATAAAAACAGGATTATTGTAGGACTAAACAAAACACAAGAAATATCAAGTTTATATTTAATGTTCAGCCGAGAAAACAGCGCAAAATGACGACGGACCAGAGGAAGACAGACAGACCAGCGCGTGGCCTGCCTGCGTCTTCCTCTGGTCCGCCCTCCTTTTGCGTTGTTTTTTTCTTTTCAATGCATCACCAACTCGCCCAGATACGCTTCTACAATTTTATATCTTCGAGTTGTGTGTTACTGGAAGCAACAACCATAGGTAATCATGTACATAACCGAAATTATATGTAAGCGACGAAACTATAATTTGTTTACCTTATGCGCTTGTGCGTTCGCTATAACGAGGAACGTCTATAAACTCCTTATTATGCGAAAATTATACGAATGGTCACATGAATGTGCGGTGTGAACGAAATATTAATAAATAAGAAAAAAACGCTAAAAATACAGGTACTGTTGATGTTTTTATTAGCGATAATCAGAAAATCGTATGCGTTTTTTTTTTTTTTCCAGTGTTGATACCCTCGTTTGAGAAGCGCTGTTTAGATTCAATTATTATTTACCTACGATTTATTCAACTGCATATTTGATCAGAGTTAATAATTGTAGACCACATATCCTAACATCACTTCCATTTCTTGATTTCAAATAACCGGTCGCGAACATACGGGACCGAACTCTATGTCAAATAAACATTAAACGGAACTGAATTCATTACGCCTCTCTGAGAATCCTCGTAAACGTCAAGGAAATACCACTTAGCAAATAAAAATGTCCTAATTTGCATATTTCGCCCAAATAATCGTTCGCGGCCTATCGACGCAGCGTCAATTGTGCGTTTTGCCAAAAATAACGAGCGTTTTCTAACAAAGTGTCTATATTGCCAAGCGCAGGGATCGGAAGTGTAAAATTCTTAACTATTCGGTAATTTCGCCGTCCTCACACCACAAAGAAATGACCCCCATAGTTACCGTCCGGCACAATCGTGATTATTTGAAAGCCAATGGAAACCGTTGGTGTTTACCCTTCTGTGCCGGATACTCCGTATCAATTGTTACATAAAACATCCCGATCTTCTGAACTGAAACATTACGTGTTGAGACTCATATATGCCTTCTGCTATCTGCCTTCCGCGCATTGCAATATTTACGATTATTGATGCCTTATATAGGTGTACTTCCGCGCACAAATAACAACTTTGGTCGACAGAAATGTTCGCTGCATTAAATCTCTCGGAAGATTTGGAACAAATCGGTTGTGTGAATTTTAGTAAAATTTGAATATCAATGCAGGCGGTAATTTATTTATCTATTTTCTGCTTGCGACCTCGTTGCGCAAAGAGCTTGTAACATACTGCAAAAAAAAAAAAAAGAAATTGTGCGAGGGGCACGATAAGGCTCGTTATAGTCCGATGTACGGGATCGTGAGGTCGCTAGTCACGTCTGTAGACTGACGATAAGCAATCTGTTGTGTAGTTTAGTCAAGGTAGCCGTGATTGGCTTTCTCAGTGCTTGCATAGTCAGCGAGAACTTAAAAGAAAAAAGCGTGGCAAACCGCGAGCACCTTATTATCGCTTAACGGTGAAGAATTTGTGTCATTAGCTGATTAAAATACCGAACAACGAACCAGGAAGCAAAAAAATTGGCAAGGCGATAAGGCTCGCCTTCCGTTTCGTAGGCTCCTAGTAATCTTGGGAAAGCGAACGCACAACTATTTGTTAGAGCTGTGCAGCGGAATTCCTTCCAGCGTAACGAAGTTTCTTCGTGATTGACGACAGTAGCAACCAAATTCAATTTTCGAGGCATGTCAACCGAACGTCCTCGACATTGATTTCGTTTTCTGTTGCAAACAACAAGTGGACGGGGACAACAAGCGTGAGAGATGTCACGTCTTTTGTGTTTCATTTCATTTCATTTGCTTTATTTTCAGTGCCACACAAACAGCTATACGCCTTCTTAGTGGTGCACCTCGTCTAAATAAAAAGAATTCGCATCTCAAGAACAAATGTTGACATGTCAGAACGAAAGGAAGACATCGATGCACTTTCTAAATGTTCATTCACATCCAAAAATATCAATACCAAGTTCATCTAGGTTGGATTCGAATTTGTTAAACACCCGTTGCAGACGGGTAATAGGATCAGCGTTGTGTAAAATGGAAGGATAGAACAATGAGCGTATGCGAATAGACTGTTGAGGAACACGCAAATATACACTGTTCAGTAACGCTGTGCAGTCAACAACACCATTAACAACTTTATGCAAGAACATGAGATCACGCGTCATTCGCCTATTATACAAGGAGCGTAAGCCAATTTGTTTACATATTCTCTCATAGTCATAAAATACCTTGGACTGCAAGTAACGATCATAAAAGACACGTATAAATTTTCTTTGCACTCGCTCAATGCTAGATGAGTTAGATTCTCCAATGCTGTTCCATACAACTGAAGAAAACTCGAGGCGGCTTAGCACAAGAGAGCGAAATAACATGAAAAAACATTGCGGATTTCTAAAATTTCTCGACATACGCGTTATGATACCAAAAAACATTTAGAGACGAGTTTACAATATTCATAACCTGATGATTAAACGAAATTTTAGTGTCTAAATATACACCCAAATCCCTAATCAGAGACACACGGCTGATAAAAGTTGAGTCTAAAGCATAGCAAAATTGCAAAACATCACGTTTCCTGCTGAGAGAAATAATTTTTGTTTTCGATTCGTTTAATACAAGACAATTTGTTAAGCAACACAAAGAAATAGAGCATACGTCACGCTGAAGCAAAACACAGTGCTCCACAGTATTTGCCCGTCGATACAATTTTATGTCGTCGGCAAATAACATTTTTGAGTATTTCACACAAGACGTGAGGTCATTTACGAATTATGCCACTTGGTCGACGTCAATCTATTCAATAGGATCAACACTGAAGCTGTCTTTACTGAACTGATGTCAGTTATTAGAGATTGATGCGCAAGGAAGGTGAGAACTCTTGCTAGGGTTTCTTGATGCGCAGTGCCTACCATAAAACAATCGAGCGTTCCTGCAGATAACAATTAGTTGCCACGGCCTGAAGAGTTCTCATAACAGCGAACCGCTTTCTAATTCATGAAAACTTGGGAAGATAGCAGGCGGAAAGACTCAAATTGAGAACTGTTGTCACTGAATTATTGTGAAGTCCACCTTATCAATGTAATAAAATCTTAAAACAATAAAAGTGAAAATATGTTCATCTTACCGAAGCATTTAACGTATATTCAAGCTAGAGCATGGAACTATCATAGCCCACATAATTATCAAGAAAAGAAAGGAGGAGCAAACTGAGATTTATCAATGCAGTCCGCCGCAGTTAGCACAGTGTATAGTATATAGTATAGACTATACAAGCCCAAACCTTCATGTCGTTTCTGTAAGGACTATAGAAATGTACTGCTATTTTATCAGAATAAATGTTCTGAGCGTAGCATGGATAAAACAAATCTTTGCATAAAAACAAGATAACGAGTGTTTCTTTAATTATCATTTATACACAAAAAAAAAAAAAAACATCGGCTTCATGCAGCTTTCGTGCACCAGCATTCTACGTCTCACTTAGCAAAACAAAACAAAAATGTGACTGTCATGTTTTGTTTGAAGTGCAGCATGTCTCGCCGTGACTAGCTTTTAACTCTTCGCGTAGTCCTCGTAAGCATGCTTTCGTTATTCGATCAAGCCGCCACTCTCGATCACACTAAGACTGAGCCTAACTTCACTAATAACTGAGTAGTCGGAAAAAGACATGGCCTTTCGCGGTTCTGTCCACTGGAGCCAGCTTGCCGGAAAGCCGTAATCTTGCAGGGCTGGTTAGACCTTCCATCATCCAGCCTTCGGGGTCTTCTAACGACGTTTTGTATACGTTCTTCCCTTCCTTGCTTGCACCCTGCATAGTTTAAGCGTAACCCGTAGAGGTCTTTTCATTAAAGGAAACCCACTGCTTAGAAGTCTCGTAGGAACTAGTACGTTTACTTCATGTTTATAAGTTTCGTAGCCTGCCTTGAAAGTTAAGGACTCAAAATGAAGAGACGATACGAAGAGAAAGGTCACCGATGACGCCGCGTGTAAGTCAGCGTTTGATGTTGTCGGGTCGGTCTCGTGTGTCCGGTTTCCTTTTTACTTGTTCATAATATCTACACGCTTTAAAAACGATGACGATTATTATGTACATTTAATTAGAAAATATCATCGAAAAAAAAACTGTAAAAGAATAAAAATGGTTAGTATATAGTCTGCAAGAGTACAAAATGTTGGCAGCGACCTTTATCTCTAAAGTCATATAATGCATGAAATGCAGTTCTTAAGGAGCGATCGCTTAAAGGGGCCGTGCAACTATATTGGGTAGGAACGTTTCTCACCTTCCACCAGCTTACTGGCACTAGTGGGACCCATGTATGTACTCGAACGCAACGCCACTGACCAAGAAGCGTCTCCGTATATCTACCGGTGGAATTCCAAGGATAAGAGCGGATTTTTTTCTTTCAGTCTCTCCTTCGCTAAACTTCATGACGAAGCTGCGGAGACAACTCTAACGATGCGATCCCTGTAACTGCGTCATCAAGCTTTACGATCCCCGCTGTGACCATACTTAAATGCTGCTCTTACAGTGGATACGAGCACCGCGCAAGCATTCGATTTTGGCTCGTGACAATACGGTACCTCGTCATGCATACGGGTAGTCGCTCATGCCCGATCGCTGGCATGACGAGAATAGCCGAACCTTAACAATGCGTGTAACTCAGCGCGCGCCCTATGCTCTGTTAACCCCAGCGCGTAGCAGTTAAAAACAATGGCGGCATATAGACGGCACCAGATCAAGGCCGCTTGTTCTGGATGCGAGTTGGGGGTGGTTACAGCAAACACTTTACTAGGGGGAATACATCCTACTCCCCGATAATACAATGGCCTCGGCGCGGACGGGTTCGATGCAGTTTGAATAGCTGGATGGCCAGCAACCTTGGGGTTTTCCGAATTGAATTGGAAGTGGTGAGACGCGCCACGTATTTTCATGGAAGTCGCAGTAATCCGGAATTCGCACCGTAAGCCGTTCGGTCGATGCAAGTGTTCGCTCGATACGTGTTGTAGCTTGTCCTCTAAACATTTTTAGACCAAAAATATGTTGTTGTTTTTTCCGGCACGGCGAGACGTCCACACCGCCAGAAAGAAAATGACGCAGTAGGCGCGTCGTCTGATGCAAATGAGCGGAGTAGAATGCATTCCCTCTAGTAAAGTATTTCATTAAAGGTCGTTCGTTTTTCTCGGATTTTTTCTGCAACTGCTATTGCCCGGAGAAAGCAACAACAACGTGTTTCATAGGTTATAAATGTCAAGGAATAATTCTAAGCTATATTCACTGAAAGTACAGAAAAAGTTGCGTCGCCCCTTTAAACTTGTTTAGAAGACATTGAACAGACGTTTCGGAGAGTAAAAGTCCTATAGTTTTATGAATTTCCCCACTAAATTTAGCGGGAAGACTAAATTGGTGTATCGGTCACGTGAAGTCAGGTCGGGTTACGTAAACTCTGCCCCAAAATATAGAGAAGGAAATTGAATTGGTGCGTGGGTAAGGTGACCTGACTGTACGTGACGTAAGCTTTCCAGCTAAATTTAGAGTAAATGGAATTGGTGTATCGGTCACGTGGCATGACGTCATGGGATCTATACACCATTTCAATTTGATGTCACGTGACGTCAGGTCACTTCACAATAATTTCCCACCAAATTTAGCGGGGAAACTAAATATGTGTATAGGCCCCGCGACGTCAAGTTACGTGTCGTTAATTTTCCCGCTATATTTAGCGTGGAGACTGAATTAGTGTAGAGGTCACGTGACGTTCATTTCCCCACTAAATGTAGCGGGAAATTTACTGACGGACGGACAAAATTTTGGGATTGGGAATTCCGCTGAAAAGCATTTCATGTTTTAAAATAAAATGTATGCCACCACTCAAAGCAAAGCAAAATATACACGAAAAGAAATGTAGGTGAACCGTCCGAACGGAATCACTAGTTCCGTTTTCTAGTGTCAGGAGATAGCATTTCTAACCTCAGTTCACAATGTACACACAAGTCCTTAGTAACAAATGGACGCATTACCGGGTTATCTAACAGTCTTTTATGTGTATAATGTCCCATGCATAACGGTAAAAAACAACTTATCTTACAGCTGCCACTCTGAGGATTCCAGTATTTTTTCCACTGTTCGAAACTTTAGCGTTAATTCTTGCACACTCATTGGACGCCAGTGGCGTCATTACTTAAGCCAAGGTCTCCACCATTCCCCTAAACAGTCAAAGGGCAATGCGATAAGACTCTTTTCGAGCAGCGTTACGGAGGTTCGACTCAATTAGCGTAAACGGGCAGCACTACGTTCCGACACTCACCGAGTCGGGCTCTCTCGTTCGGAGAGACGTGCTTTCGAACGAGCTTAGTCGGAACACGTTTTTGCGTACCGGCCGAGCTATTGCGAACTCGAGAAACTCAATTAAGTGGAAGGGGACCCGGATTAAGTCCGGACGCTTGCGCGACAGACGCAGCCCGCCTGGCTCCGACGCGCCAGGAAAGCCGAGGTGCGAACGAGATGAATGGGGCACCGCCACCCCGTCACGGGCCTCCCTATCGGCCCGCCGGTCGATATTTCACAAAGGCCGTCGCTCTATCGCATAATGAAAAAAATAAAAAAGAGCCATTACTTTGTTGAGAAAAATCTAGAACTGAAGTTGAGCCAGAGGCAAAGAAAGGGGAAAGAGCGGCGGTACAGACTGATGAAGGCGTATGGTATCCCGCCTTCCCTGATGAGCTCTTTCTCTGGAAGAAGTTTCGGGATTTGGGCGACGTGTCAAGCTGTTTTACCTGATTGGGGAGTTTGGAGTGGCGAATGAAAAGGTCTCGTTGCTGAAAGGTCCTTGCATCAAAATCCTGAGGGTCTTTGTTTTGATTTTTTTCTTCTTTTCGGGGTCATATATAATACCTTCTCAACCTCGATAAAGGAGGGACGTGTACGTTGCCACGGAGAGTTCCTTTAGAAGGCCGAAGGAACACCAAAATTCAGTTTTGTCTGGTAAAAGTGGCACTGCGGCAGAAAGGTGCTTGTCTCGATCCAATGACAGTTTGATAAAGTAAGTCTCTCGGTGCTTCTAACGCCGCCAAAATTTCTTTTTGTTTTCTTATGCGTCAACCTTTTCACTTGTATCGACGCTCTTTCAGAAAGGAGACCCAATATATTTACGGGTACTTCTTTTGTGCCCGTAATCCCCACCAAAAACTTTCCCAGAATTTTTTTTTGTTCTTTTTACCCCATGGCCGACGCTAAAAGGCTAACCGATATGTCCCGCAATAAACCTCGCAAGACTTTTTTTTTTTTTCTTAGAGGGTGTTACCAACGACTTAGGATAATATATATATATATATAATCCTTCGGATTAGCGTTATTGACCACGGCGCACGCCAGGTGACGAGCGCAAAGTGAGAATTATGAAGTAATGACCTCATTAACTTGAGAAGTATTTGCATCAGCTGGCACCTACCAATTAGAAATATGTTTGTCATCGTCAAATATGCCATAGATCCCGTTAGAACTCAGGCGTATAAAAACCAAATTCAGGCGTAAAAAATCAAAACCAACCAAATTTGACGTTTGTGTTTCTACAGCGCAGTGTTGGCGCGGTAGCGCGTCACACGTTACGGCGTTACCGGTAAAGCGTTCCTTTATTTGGCAACGTACTGACGTACTCGTTGCTTTTTTTCAAAACAGTAGCGGGTAACGTACTTACGTCACTCATTTCCAGTACCGACTAAAGTATACTTACGTTACTCGTTACATCTTTCTAAAACCTAAATAACAAAACACACTTTATTTTTTTTTGTGTGTGTTTCTATATTTTGTTTTACCTCACGTCCGGACGCAGCCGACGCTACGAGCTGATGGGATCAATCAGACAGCATCAAGAGCACACCGTCATGGCGTCCGCCGTGTTCCTGTACGTGTTCTATCATCGCTGAACCAATCACAAACAAAAAAGGCCTCGTGACTTGCGCTGTTGTCGCTTGGTAGTGTCGGCAGCTGCGTGTGAACTTAACGAAGCATAGCAAGTAATTTGTGATTGTACTCACTCCACGTACCTTAAATCTTTTACCTGTCTTTATCCCACGCCAAAAGTGCTACTTCAAAAAAAAGCTCATCGGCCACGCCCTTTGTCTCAACGTCAAAAAAGCAAAAAAAAAAAAAAAAACGCTGTCGCCAAGAAACAGCAACGACGCTGTTTTCCGTCAATTTATAAATAAAAAGTAAAGCAAAAGTAACGTACCTTACTTTTTATTTGTAACGGTAACGCCTTCCTTTTCGAGGTAACGTAAGTCGGTAACGCGTTCCTTTATTTTGCAAGCAACGAGTAACGTATTTCGTTGCTTTTCTTTCGGTTACGCCCACAACACTGATGCGGCCTAAGGTCGATCTGCCTTCGAGGTGCGGCGACACTAGTCTACGCCGTAGACGAGACATTTAGCCAGTGCAGTTTCACTGCTATTCCGGGATTCTTCTACGTGCATCACGTATAGTAAGGGATACACCACTGCACGCGATGCTCATCCAGATCGAAACAGGCAGGGGTGGGGATTGAAAACCCAGGATCCCTGGGTTCTGCAGCGCGAGATTTCGCTCCACGTGCTCCAAGCTGGTGCGCCCAAGTGCCCCTAACACCCTCGGTCACCAATCCCCCCTTCCCCGAACGCGACGTCAGATTCTGCTGAGGGCGCGGGAAAGCGACTCATCAGGAGCCGATCAGACATGCGCCGCGTTATCGAAAACAGCAGTCGCTCTGCCCGTATACATCCTACAAAAGACGGCCTGCGGACAATGGGGAGTTTTAGGGAACCGTTTTGGCCCGTCCGATATACGGTATATGATGGGCCCTCCGCTACGAACTCAGCATGTGCTTCCGGAGAAGACTCGCACATGCGCAGTTCGTACCGGAGGGCCCAAAAAATAGTTCCCTAAAATTCCCTACTGCCTGATAGTTCCCTAAGACTCCCTACTGCCTGCTAGTTCCCTAAGACTCCCTACTGACTGATAGTTCCCTAAGACTCCCTACTGCCTGATAGTTCCCTAAGACTCCCTACTGCCTGATAGTTCCCTGAGACTTCCTACTGCCTGATAGTTCCCTAAGACTCTCTACTGCCTGATGCGTGCTTCCTTTCTTGCTCGACGGTTATGTCACAGTAGCAATAACAATAAAATAAAAAAAAATGTCTGCAGGTATATGCTCGAAGCATACATATATATGTATAAAGCAAATATACTCGAAAAGTGTTCGAGACGTGTTCGCAGGTATACTTTTGTCATCACGTCCGCAGCAGGGTACACCGTCTCTTTTGTACCGTGAACAAAGAGACGAGGCTGCGGATGAAGTGCCACGTGATTGTACAAAAGTCGTACGCCAGACTCTGACACCCCTTCCCCGGGGCGCGCAGCTATAGTTGACTGCTCTTTTCCTCCATTAGCTTCGGTTTTTGGTGGACTCTAGACAGCCTTACCCCACCGCCGTTGAATAGCGCGCGGAGAAGAATTCAGACTTGTGACTCCTAACAACTGTCATATAGCATATTGGGAAGACGGGGAGTAAATCTCCAATTAAGATGTTACTGATAAAATGAATATTTGAAGAAAAAATAAAATATATGTAAGTTTAGGTCATTAGACTGCAAATCGCCCCTTTCAATTCGTACCCTGACGTCCGCTGCGATCGACAACTTTATCCGGAAGAAATGAGAGCATATTGCACTATAGGCACGATAATATGGAATACGAAATCGCGTGCGCCATATTTTCAGTCACCGAGAGTTCCTCCGACGCACTTATTAATTTTGTTTCTCGCGATCACCGCTAAGGTATTATTTGCGGCGTCTGGCTGGTCACATTGGGATCTGCGAAGACGCCCTGGAACACGCCGAGCCCTCTTTCAGCCAATGGCGCCTCCTCATTTGCCTCCTATACTTCCCAAAGAATGGCCAAACTCTTTCTATTAGCGGCGAGATGTTTTGGTGGCGCCCTCGTTCGGTTACCTTTCGTGACGTCATTACCTTGTGAACAACAAGTTCGATGGTATTTGTACTGGGCATGGTGGAAGCCTGAAATCATAGCGCTCTCAAAGCAACACTGCCAACACCGTCCAAATTGAAGTTCTTACATTCCTCTTATTTCCGTCGATGAGACATCCTTTGCTGATGTCATAGTCAGCATTCGACCAATTGTGGTGGGCCGACCACAGCGACGCTTTCGATCGCTTACGTCGCTAATATACGGTTCTGCCGCCACCAAATGCCCGCGCGCGCCGGTGTTCGTGAGCTAAATTCTAAGGCACAAAAATTAACGCCGCGCTTGTTTTGCTTGAAATTGGTTTCCTAGAAATTGGGTATGAATAGTCTATTCATATTGCCGCACTACTCTAATACCTAAACTCTTGACCTTAATTAAAGCTTAGAAAGTAAAGGAACACATTTCGTTTATGCGTAAAAAAAAGAGAGAAAAAAAAAAAAAAGACACGCACATTCACAAACCCACGCACATACACCCAAATGCATACGCGAGTCAGCACGCACGAAAACGTTTCGTTACGTTCTCAAGAAAGCGCAATTCTTTTTGAAAACGTCCGACAAAACCAGTTCGATTTTTATTCCCAGGAAAAAAACAAAAAAAAAAAAACCAAAAAAAACGGTGCACGTACAAAACGATGAGTCGACACTTTCAACATAACGCTTACCCCGGTTCAGTGAAGGCCATCAAATCGAGTCGCCAAGCGTATTATAGGAAAGTTCGACGTTGAGACCAATTCAGCGTCCCGTCTCACCAGAGACGTAATTAGGGTTGTGTGCAACCGAGCTCGAGACGTATCAGGGCTAGGCACACAACCGTGCATATTAAATGGCTTCCGTGGGAGAATAATTTGATTTTCTTTCACGCTCCGAAGACTTTAAAACCCCTCAGGGCCAACATAAATTTAAGCTGCAAGAGGTGCGTCAGCAAGCGCCGAAACAATTGTCCACAACCCCCTCAAAAATATATATACGCGAAAAAGAATTCGTAGACGCGACGAGATTAATTGAACGGTGCTTAGTTTGGTGGGACCAGCACACTGCGACTTATGCCGGACAAATCCGAACCAAAGCCAACTTTCCTGATGAGGAATAACAAGCTCAAATGATCTCCTCCATTCCGCCCTCATCTCACCCCCCCCCCCCCCCCTCCCCTCACCCCCCGAGTAAAAAAAGCAGCCTGTCGGGACAAATACACTCCGGGCAATCTCCCAGTATTCCAGTTCTGTCACTCCCCTTCCTTCTTCTTCTCCTCCTCCTCCTCCTCCGCGGCAAAAAAAAAAAAAAAAAAACATAGTTGAAGTATTATCATGTGCTGTCAAGACAACATCTAATAACTTTTTCGCTACAGAGTCGTGTTTCTTAAGGAAAAACAAAGATGGTGGCGCATTAACTGTGCGTGATTGCTCTATTCCGTGATAACAAACGCGATGAGGCGATGAGCGTCGTGACGAGGCACTTTTGGAGCTGCTTGATTTCCTGCATTGGGTTGTGGCGTCGACTGCGGTGCAACATTAAGTGAAACGGCGTATGGAATTTCTAGAATTAAAAAAAAAAAAAGCTCTCAGCAACGATTGAGAAAGCCAATGACCCACACACTTCAATCGTCCCTTTGCTGCGCGTTATATTTCGTCTCACCTTTGTATGGACTATTGTTAGCCGCGCGTGCTAAAAGCGCGAGCTAGTCGCTTTGAATGAAGCCGCGGCGGCTGCACGAGCGCTCGTGCAGCAAGTGCTCTATACTTCGTCTCACCTTAGCATGGACTAACTGCGAAGGCTGTGCAAGCGCGAGCGGCCAGCCTTGACTGTCTTGGCTGGAGCACTCGCTGCACGAGCGCCCGTGCAGCCACCGAGGCTTCGTCCGAAGCCGCTATAGCTCGCGCTTTTAGCATGCGCGGCTAACAATAGTCCATGCTAAGGTGAGACGAAGTATAGGGAGTATTCACTGGCGGCCATAGCTGTGTGCTCGGCTGCGGAGCGCGTGCTGACGGCGAGCTTCCACAGTTCTTTCGCCACGTGCATTCCGCACCACCAAGATTGCCGGTCTTGGCAGCCTATTAATGCGAGCTCGTTCTGAGCATGCGCTCTAAACAGTGACCTCAAATATGGCGGCCAGTGAATACCTCCTATAGCCAAGGCAGTCAAGGCTGGCCGCTCGCGCTAGCACAGCCTTCGCGGTTAGTCCATGCTAGGGTGAGACGAAGTATTAGCGGCGAGATGTTTTGGTGGCGCCCTCCTGTGGTTCCCCCTTGTGACGTCATTACCTTGCAAACAACAAGTTCGATGGTGTTTGTTATTAGCATGGTGGAAGCTTGAAATCATTGCGCTCTCAAAGGAACACTGCCAACACCGTCAAAATTAAAGTTCTTTCATTCCTCTTATTTCCGTCGATGATAAATCCCCTTTCCGACGTCATAGTCAGCGTTCGGCCAATCGTGGAAGGCCGACCACAGCGACGCTTTCGGTCGCGCACGGGGCTAATAGATGAATCGGGAAAAGGGGGGGGGGGGGCACGTGAAAGGCTGGTTAGTTCTAAAGACCCATTCACAGGGTAGCGTTTGCTTACACTTTCTTACATTTTGTTAGGAGCCGCCGGTACCTCCATATTTCGAGCGTCGCGTGCAAGGCTTGTTCTTGAATCGATTGGCACGCTTCATATAAAGCGCGAATGTCACGGTGATTCTCGACGTGACCAGTTCTGTAAGCCCTCGCTTACCTAACGGAACGTAAGGAAACGGTACAGCGTGAACCGGCACGAAACGATTTTTCTGCGTTCGCTGATACTACAGAGGATCTTTTCCTAACGCTAATAACTGAATAAATTTACCTTTGTTGTTCCCTCCTAAACAATACTAATCGTAAAAAAAAAAATCGAGAAATGTGAGCATTGTTTATCCCTTCAACGCAGAGCCAGAAAAACCGGCCAGGTGGTCTGGTGCCTATCCTATGACGCCAACGGTAATCGTAGCCACGCGCTGGGGTTGGCAAAGTAGAAAACGCGTGCGGAACTCTGGTCATCGTTAAAGTTCGGCTATTCTCATCACCGCAGTGGTCGGACACCAGGCACTACACGAGTGTCCGCCGAGGCATGGATTTTTACGAGCCGAAGTTGAGTGTTCAAGCAGTCCTCGTGTCCGATCCATGGGCCGCGCTCGACTGTTCTCAGACGGGTGGCTTCGATCCCACTACAACTACAAGACTTCCCTCGAAGATGCCAACAAAATCGATTATAATACTGATCAAGACATAGATCTGAACGTAATACCCGTGTCACACGGGCAGCTCGAATGCCATTTACAACGAATGACATTTGAGCGGACGGCCAATCAGCGCGCGACACTCCGGGCGTAGCGCATTCCACGCGCGACAGATTGCGAGCTGATTCGCCGATCACACAAATGTCATTCGTTGCAAATGGAATTCGAGTTGCCCGTGTGGCACGGGTATAAGTATTAGTACAGAAATTGTAGAATCTACAAAAACAATGTCCGTATAAAGATGGCGTCCAAGCGCCGCGTTGGGAGTACGAACGACAATGACGAAGAAATGGTAAAATCTGCGTAGAAATTAGCTCGCTTAAATAAATTGCAACTGCACCAAGGCAATCGCACACAAAAAAAAAAAAAAATCTGTACGATATTTACACGTAACCTGCCAAATTGCGTAAAATTTGGTTCAAGAGCTACTTCTCTCTCACATATATCCATCGTTGATGATGGAAGCCAAATATTACCTAACGCTCCAAGGCTGGTTCACAGAGAGGCGTTTGACTGCGATCGAGTGCGCCACAACCACATGCGACGCCTAACGACGAAAGGACGCACTTGCGCCATTATGGGTAGCCCTGCAAACATTTCAATTTGCGTCTGTACTGAAGGTTTCGCAGTATTTACGAGATCAAATCTACGGACTATATATAGAGAAAAAATAGTTTCTTGCAACACTGTCATAAATATTTCGAGCTCACGATAAAAGAATGATGAGCAAAATATGCGCAGATCTTAGGCGTTTATGTCTACCCAATAGGAGGCGCCAGAGTGCTATTTTGATCGTAAATCGCCACAAGCGGTCGTAGCGCAGTCGACGACAGTGAAACGCAACAGTGTAAACCAGCCATTAGAGTTGACGGGCGGTGACGCGATGACGTAACCTCGGCCACGTTGCGTTGATTGCCCAGCAATTTCCGGCAGAGGGGCTGTCCCTCGTCATCGATAATTTACGTTGACCAGCGAGAGCCGAAAACCTGACGCGCGGAGTCATACAAGAGAGCATCACATACGCACGCATTTCAAGCTCACAGTAGAGCACTCATGCAGAGTTTCAAACACTTAGTATAAATGTAATGCTCGAGAACTTTTAACATTTAAAGCACGCTTTTTATAAAATTACGGTTGTATTACTGATGTGCGTTGGGGCTCTATTATGCAAACAGCAAAAAGGTCGAGGTTATGGAAAGCCGACAATAACATGTATTGCACGGCCTAATTACAACGAGTGTATAGCTTTAGTGTTGCTAATTTTATCACGTCTGGGAGATAAGTTAAGGAAAAAAAACAGCAAACAAAAGACAACGTTCTTTTGTTTGCCATACAAATTACCATACATATAAGCTCGCGCTATATGTATGGTAATTTTTTTAATCTGCCTAACTAATTTTGGGCTTTTTATGCCGCCTTTGTTTTTTGCAATATTTGAGATTGTTCGATCGTTAGATAACTAAGTAACTTTTTAAAAACAAGAAATGCTATGCTATTAATACATCCTTCCTTTATTAAAGGAAGGTTCAACAATGCCTTAGCTCGCTAGTCACAAGCATTTAGTAAACAGTGAAAATACCAATGTTATGGGGCAAAACTTAACATTAAACTCGTCCTACTTAGAAGCCTTATTCCTTTTATGGCAGCCCTAAGAATAAGTTATTAGGAGTGCTCAAATTTTATCTGCTCAGCCATCTTCTAATCAAGAGTTCAGACGTCGCATGACCTCCTTCATGTCCGATAACGTGAACTAATTTGAACCAAGCCTAATAGGTTGATCATTCCATCGCGATCCAATCAAAGGATTCCCCATTACTACGGTGTGGCCACGCCACAAGGACGACTACGGATGGACTGATAATCGGCGAAATAGACAACACGGAGGAGCAAGTATAAAGTCCGCTCGCTCGAAACACTCGTACACTGAGCATAAGTAAAGGTGGCGTAAAGAAGTTACTTAGGCATGGACCGAGCTTGCTTGAGCTGTATCTGATGAAACACTCAGGGTCGTGACCTCTAATGACAGCACATTTTCCACTCACACTCGTACCGACAGAGCAAGAAAGAGAAAGAGAGAGAGAGAGAGAGGGTAAAAAAGGCTTGCAAGGACTTAGTCAAGGTTCAATGACAGTCCGTACCTTGGGCCGATGCACGTCATGATAGCTACCATTGAGGTGATTACCGCTTCACTGGAGGGCGATGGGACACACGTGCCTGCTCCCATAAAAAAATAAATAATAATAATTTCATTGCCCTCAATAAAAATAAAGTTAAAAGATAAAAAAATACGGAGGATTTTGGATAATGTAGGTAATTCAAATGACGCGTCAGTTTCGCTAATTTGCCTCATTTCCCTTTTTATTTTAAGTAGGGCTAGGAAACTCTCGCGAATAGAGACCAAATTATGTACCAGTTTCCCAAATCCCTCGCGTTCACTACGCCTCTGCATCGAATTACTCATTAATATTTTTTTTGCGCAATCCTACAGACTATATTTGTGCCGGATCAATAACGCTCGAAGCTATTTAGTATAAATAAAAACGTTGCAGCGGGGATGACGAAAGATAGGTGTCCTGACTTGCAGGTTAACACATTTCTTACCGTTTTTTGTGACTTCGAACGAAGGATGATCGATCGTTTATTAGACATTTTTTTCCAGATCCTTCAAAGATGAATTGTAGTATTTTACGTAGAACAACATAGAGTGACCGACCCGGTACTCGATCGCATCAGCCGCCCTATGGGACAACGAGAGAAACACGCGCACAAATGTTGTTACTTCGAATGCATGCCACAAGAAGAAATACATGCATTCCAATGCCGAACCTAAACTTCCTTACGTCACTCGAGATCTCTCAAGACCAGCTTACTAAACGAGGTGTGCAAGTTCGTCTGCTTCTTGCATAGGGGTTACGATAATGTCAGAACGCCCAGCTCTTATTGGCTGATTGAAAAAAATAGTGGGTAGACCTCGGGGCATCTGGCACTGAGGTCTACCCACTAACCTTCCAATCAAAGCCAATCAGAGCTCGGCGTCGTTGTGACGTCATCGCAACTCCTGTGCAAGAAGCAGACGACTTGCTCTCCGCATAGCGACTGGCTGCGGTAGGACTTCAAGCGAAACGGAGTAATACCTCCTCTCTTCATGCTGGACCGTATGGAGCGGATGTACGAGGATCGACCAACCAACGTCGGTCGGCTGAACGTTCGTGTTATAGCTTGCGGCGCAATAGCCAATGTTCTATCCACTCTTCTGACGCAACGCGGTAAGCGAAAGCCGCTTGGCGAAATTCGTCGCTTTTTTCGCGGCGTACTTTTTTTTTTCGTAGTGTAGTTATAGTTGTGCACACCCCGATGACATAAATGAGCAAATAGATATTGGACACTTTTCGCAAACCGTTACCGTGCTCCGCGTACGCACTGCCAGAGCCTTTGAAGATGGCTTTTAAGAGCGCGCCCCGCGGACACAGTATCACCCGGAAGCGCGCGCTTAAAAGCATGCTTCAAAGGGTCGGGTAGCGCGGTATGCTGAACACGCTAACGGTTTGCGAAAAGTACCGAGTGTGTAGCGTATGGTAATGTTTAGCGGTAATTCAGAAGAGTATACCACGCCTGGGCCCTGGGGTCGCTAAACAAGTAAATCACAAAGATTATTTGTGTTATGACATATAGTGGGGGCGTGGGGGAGGGGGGGGGGGGGGGGGGGGAAGCCGAAAGGATTTTGCGAAATTTTCTTTCCTCACAAACCCGCGGATCCGTTTATCTTCCTGACATTCTTCATTGAGGGGGCGAAAAATCCCTACCACTCCCTAAGCGCCGAACAAGAGCAGCACGAGAGAGCGCGCAGAGACGACCGTTGTTTTTACGTGTGACGTCACGACAAAGATTATCAGCTGCGACCAACAGGTTTGATGGTCTCTAAAAACTAGAGCCACTAAATAAGCTACGCTTCAGAGTGACGACACTTCAATCACCTTGGCGCTTGAAACCATGGGCGCCAGTTATCTGAAGCTTTATCTGAAATAGCGGGAAGCCCTTTTCGGTCCACCAGAGGTGTTAGAACAGTTTGCGACAGACGGGGGTAAAGTGCATGTGTACATTCTAGCAGAGATGTACAAGTTACTGAAAAAATAATTAAGTTAAGTTACTGAGTATTGGTCTCAAAAATAATTTAAGTAGAGTAGAAATTACTCAAATGGAAAGTAATGGAGTAAATGACTAACTAGAGTAAAAGCGTAGCAAGTTACTTTTGAAAATACTTTTATAGTTTTTTCTTTATTGCGACAAAGAAAGTACATAGGTTTTGATGCGTTAGCGAAATTGTGCTAGCCAAATATAAAGCGGCTTGTGTTTTCACATGAATGCTTTAATAGTTGGTTCTGCTTCCGCGTGCTTAATTGTTTTGTACTTTTTTTTTTTGTTTTTGGTCAATGTTGCACTGCGGATGTCTGATTTCTACTTTGAGGTTTGGCTTGGCACTGCCTGAGCTTGATTGTGCAGACAATGTTTGCTTGTTTACAGTGTTGCGTAAAGTACATCTAAAATGTACTTAAAGTAAAGTACAAAGTAAATGAGGGGTTATGTACTTCAAGTAAAGTAGTAAGTACACCGGGTGCAATGTACTTGAATTAAAGTATTTTAAATACAACGTACTTTCAAAGTAGAGTACAAGCACTTTTTTACACAATCTTTCATTATGCCCTTTTATCCCCTATGGGCAACGTGCGCAATCGACAGCGTTGCTGCGGTCGAACTCGCACTCTTGGCCGAATGCTGACTATGACGTCAGCAAAGGATTTCTCATTGACGGAAATAAGAGTAATGGAAGAACTTCAATCTCAAGCGATGTGGAATGATTTCAGGCTATCAACATGCTAATTACAAACATCATCGAACTTGTTGTTCGTAAGATAATGACATCACGAGAAGGAACCATAAGAGGGCGCCACCAACACATCTCGTTGCTAATAAACTGTATTCAAAGAAAAACAATAAAACTGGCATGGATTGTTTCAGGGGTAATCGGAGGTGCATCAGTCTTTTTCCAGAAAAGGCGACAAATATTGGATAAAGTCAAGTCGCCACAGGGTAGTTGTTTTACTCGCTGACAAAGATTTAACAGAATCAGCTTATAAGGCACTTATTTGTATCGGCCTCATAGCTTCCATTACTTCACTCGGTGACGATAGTGCGCGTTTTTACATGACAATACGCCTTTTTTTTTTAATTTGGGGAATGCACTTTGAAGTCGGGAGTTGTACTTTTCTTGGGAAGTACCGGGAAAGTACTTTAGTAAGGTACAAGTACATGCTCAGAAAGTGTACTTCAAGTAAAGTACACGTTTTCTAAACCTATTTGAAGTAGCACTTTTAAGTATCATGTCTTAAAGTACTTCCCAAAACTGCTTGTTTATTATTTTTTTATATAAAACCGTTCGGGCAATTACTAAGGTTTCTCGAACGATGCTCGACTCTTGGAAGACCTGCATATTCGAAGTTTTGGGAGGAAAGGCAACGCAAAGATGTCATGTTTGCGTTCCCCTTCAGCACGCGATTCTTTAAGTACTGTACAAACTACGGGAGCACCAGATGAGCTTCAGAGCAGGTGCTGCATTTTGTTGCCTCCTTTGCGTGAGGATGCCGGTTGCACCTTCTTTATACTTCGTTCACCCTTAAAGGACAACTCCGCTCAATTCCGAAGATTTCGGGATAATGAGTGATTTCGAATCAAAAAGCCCTAGTAAAAGACACTACGTCGTTTGCTTCGCGAAAAATGGGATATATATTTTTAAATCTAATTTTAAACGCGAGCGGAAATCGAAACCGAAACTTCAGCTCCGTCCGGCAACATTGGCCTCGGGCCGCCAAGTACATGGCCATCACGTGGTACTAGATGTCACGTGATCCTCGGCCCAACGACGGGCGGGATGGGGGCGGGCGTGTGGCAGGCGCGAGTGTCGTCTGCTCTGCACCGCACTCTTCGCCACGTTTTGGTGTCTACGGCATTCGACGACGTCTGCACAACTGCGGCATAAGTCTGCGCACGTGGTGTCCATAGTGTGGACGAAACTCCGAGAGACAATAATCACAAACGGTGAGACGACGACACTGGTTGTGACGCGAAAGACGGCGGTAACGGCGGGACCACGGCGGGTGGCCGGTCTGCTCCCAAGAAGCGCGCTGCGCAGGCGCGTACGCCAATCACGTGGACACCGCTGAGCGCAGAGAGGCAACGTTGCTGACGTCATGCGCTATGCTCGATCGGAGAGGTAAAAACAAGCAAAAGGGGGCCATGAAGATGACGTTTAGCTCAATGTTGGCTCCGCCCATGCCGTAGCCTTGACTGCGCTGTTGGTTGCGCCTGAATTCGCCCGCTCGAGTCAGCCGATTTCGGCAACTTGGCGAGTTGCAAAGTTTGCCGGACCGTTTAAGAAACATTTAGACAGAACTGCGTCGTAATATTTGACGAGTGGTCTTCCTAGGCGATACTGAAGAGGACTGCATTGTTTTTTCAAAACCAAAAATGAAGCGGAGTTGCCCTTTAAGCTGAGACTGCAACCAATGCTATACGCCTCGCAAGTGGGCTCATTTTCGTCTTCTGCGCATGAGAAAGGAGGTAGCGGTGACGTCAGAACGCCGAGCCCTGATTGGCTGATCGCGACCCCCCTATCTGAGCGTCGTCTGCTCCTTTGCAACGTCGTCTGCTCGCAACGTCGTCTGCGTCTGTCTTACCTTTCCTGCGACTTTCGGAAGTGCAGGTCTTTACGAGCGAGCTCGACTTCGCCTTTCAGAGAGGGGAGACGAAATAACTCGAGCGGTACGTTGTTTTTGTCGAACAACTAGCAGACGTGCATCAAGGGGGGAAGTCAAGGGACTCGCTGGCGAGGTGTCCCGAGGCGCCGAGGTTTGTCTGCTAAGAAGCGAGAGTGTCCGCAAGTTCCCTCCCAAATACTTTTTCCCTCCTTGCGTGTGCGGCGAGACTCCTCACTCTTAAACGACGTCGGCGGGTTGGTGCAGTTAACGTCGTCTGCTTTACGTCTGCTAGTCAGAGCGATGGCTGCTTTACCTTTCCTGCGTCTGTCGGAGATTCACCGCTTTTTCACCGGCGAGAGTCGCCGCTGCCTCGGAAAACGAGGCGATGACAAGAGGAAGAGATTGAAGGGTTCACAAGGGTCGCGCGGGCATATTCCATTCAGCACGCCAGCCGGTCGTGGGCAGACGGTCTTGGCCAAGGACCGTCGGAGCACGGCTGCGCCGCTGCTAGGCCTATCTGCCGAGCTCGCTTGGACGGGGTCAGTGGAATCGTGGCCGTTGGAGCATCTCCCGGGTGTTTGTGGATCCAGCGTTCTTGTTCGTTGTGGTTTATTTCAAGGGCTTTTTACTTTTTTTCTTGCTGCTTGTAGTCGTGACGCGTGAGAAGAGCACGTACAAAAATAAACGTCCGTTGGTCGTCGCGACCAAGTAACTGAGCGACGCTGTCGGCCATGCTGAGTTGATCGTCGTAAAATTCCGTCGTAACCTGAGCAAAACTTACGATAATTTCGTTTCGTGAATACGAATTTGTTCTCACGTTTTGTCTTACGCACTCTTTCGGCGTAACATGGTTTTGTGAATCTGGCCTCTGCACTTTCGAAAGTCGCAGGAAAGGTAAGACAGACGCAGACGACGTTGCAAAGGAGCAGACGACGCTCAGATAGGGGGGCCGCGATCAGCCAATCAGGGCACGGCGTTCTGACGTCACCGGTACCCCCTGCGCAAGAAGCAGACGAACTTGCCCTCCGCATAAGCACGAGAGCTGAGGTCGCTGCTTTGAACCGTTGTTCCGCAGATGGAGCGCTCCCGCTAGAAATACGTGTTTTTGATACAGGAGCGCGGGATAACTCGCGCTTGCATCTTTGGCTGCAGTCTAAGCTTAAGGCTGAACGGAGTATAGTGGGCGAGAGTTCCTACGTTGGGGAGAAGCGGGGACCAGCCCTTTCTTCAAATGCGTTAAGTCTCCTTGAGCTTCTGGTCACAAAGAAACGCCAGCCGTCGGCGCTAATCCCGCAGTTACTCGACCTCACTTGCGACGTGTCTGTCCGCTCCACGCGCCTTGTAGTCGGGTTGTTGCAGTGGGTGGCTGGTGAAAATATGAGGGGGGTTCGGACCTTCCAAACCACTTCCCCCCCCCCCCCCCCTTCCCCCCTTTTTGCCTACGCCAAATGATCCCCCTCTTTGCCAATATCAGCTGATCTTCCAACATCTTATCTGTTTCTTGAGCAGAAATGTTTGTTGATAAGGAAACCTACAACTAAAATTGGAAAGTAATTTGTAATTTGAGTAGAAGTTACTCAGAAAAGGTAATTAAAGTAAACTACTACTTACCGAAATAAAGATGTAATTAAAAGTTACTAAGCTATTCAGAAAGGAAGTTAAACTACAGTGAATTGAGTAGAGTAGTATCTGAGGGAAGGGGGGGAGGGGGGGGGGGGGCTGCAGCCCCAAAAGCCTCCCCCCTTGAATACGCTACTGGAAAGCATATTTTATAGCGGGTGAGCAGCAATATTGCGGAACACGGACGCTCGCACCACAAAGAGTGTTGTACAAGACGAGGGCTGACACAGCAAAGAGTGCCGTGACAGACAAAGCCTCACAAATACAGGAAAGAAGATGAGACAGTGGTTATCTGAACAAATAGACGCCATTAGAACTTGACGGCGAAAGCTGACGAAACAAGGCCTTCGAATTTCCTTCTGCGTCTGCCATAACAATATATGTAAGGCTCCGTGTTTTCGGAGTTTATTTTTCGTGAAATTCGGAGGGCGTTTTTCAGAGTTTATTTTTTAGCGAAAATTCGGTGTTCATCGGAGTTTATTTTTCGTAAATCCCCAATTCTCCGAAATTCGGAGATTAATTTCGCAGTGTTTCCTATTAAAAATAATAAATATATCCGGATGCAAACGTATGCCAGATAAAAAATAAAACGCGCTTGTATCAATTAAGATTTCTTCAGTTGAATTTGGCGTTGGTTTCATTGGCAATACTAATGTGTCCCACGACAAAAGTCGCACACAAGTGTGGCTTCGATAAACGTCGATACCTTAAAACCAATAAACTGTCAGAGGTAGCCGCAAGGAAGCTCGTAGTCATCCCATCAATCTATCCCGCGGCCGCGCGAGGTGGAGTGGTTAAGGATGTAATAGAGAAGTGTCAACTGCCCCTCCTCCGTATTTTATACAATCTCAATGGTCCATAGCTTTCACTGTTATCCCCAAAAACATAGCCTCTCCTTTCTCTAAATCCCAAATCCCATGGCCCAAACTGGAAACCAAAAGAGTGGCTTTTGTCGTGACACGAATGGTACGATGGTGTCATTTTCCCAGGATCATTGACCCTGCGCTGTTCAAATTGTAAACTCAAAAAGAGCTAATTTGGGGATCTTCTGAAAACAGAGAAATTACACTTGGTGTGTTTATAGATTTTTCAAAAGCGTTTGACTCCATAAATCATAAAACACTGCTTTTAAAACTTGATTCCTACGGTTTTCGTGGTACATTTTTACAAATAATCAAATCATATCTAGATTTTCGCTGTCAGCAAGTTGTAATAAATAACGAATTATCAGACCTCAAATTCATTTCTGCCGGTGTTCCTCAAGGTAGCATATTAGGCCTTTACTCTTTAATCTTTACATCAACGACATTGTTTTAATTGATTCCAAGCCAACATTCGTTATTTACGCCGACGACACCAGTTTATTCTTTTAGTGCCCACAAGTGTCGGACCTCGAAGAACAAGCTTCCCATTGTTGCGTTTGCTTCAAAACTGGACCATTTCAAATTCGTTCACCATAAACACAAGCAAATCTCATGCCAGTACTCTTCAGACCCCGAAATAAATATCCTTCCGTCCCACTCTTGACCTTAAGCTTGGCTCAGAATCCATTCAAACTGTTTCAGTGGTAAAACACCTAGAGTGTTCTTTGAATGAGCATCTCACATTGAAGCAGCATGTTGATATTACTGCCAAAAATCTCCAAAATTGTAAGGTGTACTAACTAAATTACGTTTATTTTATTCTCAATGTATTAAGAAACCTTTTGTACAACTCATTATTTTTTTTTCTGTGTAATTTCCCTTATTTGTTTTTGGTTCGTGGACAACGATTTCTCTAGCATAAACAATTGCATGTAATCCAAAAACAACCATTAAATCATAGCAAACATACCATATGATGCCCATACAAGTCTGTTTTTGAAACACACAAAATCTCCCAATACCTCAAGTATATACAATATTTTCTAAAACGGTACAAT
>JABSTQ010009987.1:0-159943 GCA_013358835.2 Ixodes persulcatus
ACGAAGCCCTTGCCCGTGTCAACTCCTGTCAACGCCCTGGACCATGCCTCCACCCATCATTGCTTAAATCCTGTGCTGGCCGTATCTCCCCCGTCCTCACTCGCCTCTTTAATGATTTTCTCTCCCACAGCTCTGTTCCTAAATCCTAGAAAGTTGCGTCAGTAACGCCTCTCAAGAAGGGATACGGTGCCCCCTCAAGTCTGACATCCACTCATACCGACCAATTTCCATAACCTCCATCATTTGCCAAACAATGGAGAGTCATTAACAAGCGACTCTTAGCCCACCTTGAGCTATCGAACTTCCTTAGTCCCCACCAATACGGTTTCCGCCCCGGCAGGAGCTGCGAATCGGCCCTTGCAGCTTTCACCCATGCATTCAGCACCAGCCTCGACAACCGAACTCCGTGCGAGATCGTCCAGTTAGACTTCAGAAAGGCTTTCAACAGCGCAGACCACAGCTTGCTCCTATCCAAACTCCAACAGATGGGAATCTCCGGTATGAGGAATTAAAAATTTACTTTTTCACAGCACTACCTTATTAGGGGCGAAGCTCCTTAGGGGCTAGCCATGTCCGTATGTCCGTCCGCCGTCCGGTGCTCCTGCTCCTGCTCGTGAGTTCACGTGCTCACGTGCTCGTGTAGCGCAAAAAAAAAGGAAAAAAAAGATGAAAAAAAATTATGAAAAAAGAAAAAAAAAAGAGTAGGGGGTTCTGAGATGCCATCCCATCTGTCTTCTTAAAAAAAGAAAAAGAAGAAAACCACACATTCTCCTACTGACATGAATGAAAAGGCTCGGCATGCTGTGGCTCGGCGTCTACGCAGACAAGCACCACCGGAGCTTCACCCCAAGCAACATCATTCACCACGTGGAGATGCGGTCAATTTTTTCTTCGAGGGCTCTTTTCGTGATTTAGCACAAACTGGAAACGCTACTAACAGGTAGGGTGTTCACTGAGCTAGGTTATGTGTGCCATTGTGTGTCAAAGGGGCTTTGAGAAAACTAATTAAAGAACACTTTGTCCAAGCTCAAGAGAGAAAAAGTCTTGTTCTTGGCCACTGGCTAACACAACATGATGGCAGCAACTGGTTATTGTTTTCTTCCGGTGACTTCAGAAACGAGGTCTACTGGCACGACAACCAGCTATGGTTGTCGTGCTGATGGGAACAATTCCAGTATTCAGGAGCTTGAAGTTTCAATTGCCAGAACTGCTCCACAGCTTGCATGCCAAATGCTGAGACCACTCGTACAAAACAGGACTTGATCTAAGTCGTCCTCACAGTTTGCATCCTGGTTCGCAGGTTGCAACTGCACAAGGTTTTCCGTCTCAAGTGTCTCATAGATGCCGGAAATTACTATGCGTCAGAGGTATCCCAGAAACTCTCTTTCAGACTAATGACTTGAAAGGGGTTTTCAAGACAGCCCTCCCTGAGACAGATGGTGATGAGGAAGAGAGCCCTCCCAGCCACTGTTTTTTCCCAGATATACAGAACTGCCGCTACTGCACTTACCCAACCATTTACGCCGTTTGTCATATATGACGAGTTGCAGATTGTTGTCAAGTGATCACTTGTGGCTGCGACATTCATAATTGCATAAGAGATCATAGAATAGTTGCCAGAACCCTCATGATAAATGTTATGCCACAATGTCAATTTCGGTGGCCACATTACAGCTATAATCTGTTTCAGCCTAATTTTACAAAGAAAAAACACTGCCGCCTTTTGGAGCTAATCAGAGCAACGAAGCAAGTTTTGTGAGAGCTCTCCGTAGGAGGAGTATACTCCCACAATATGTTGTCCCGTCCCTCAGCCAAATGTTCTGGTTGCCTCGCTGGTGCCGTAGCTGTGGTAACGCCCTGTAAGCTGCAGAAGGATGAGTCGACCTAGTTCCAGTAACACTTCACCTCAAGTACGAATATGACCAGAAAATGCTCATGCCACCCAAGGATGAGGGTCGACAAATTTACCAGCATACGGTCTCCGATTTCCTTCTTGTGGCCCAGATGATGAGCTGCCTCTTGAGTTTCCTCACTTTATCCCCCTGGTTACTGATGGTTCTTCGGTCCTTGTCTCTGGTGTCCGGCCCTTGCAGCTTGCCTCCACACGTCTGTCGCCCTCGTGGTATTCTCTTTGATTCTCCGAGGAACCATCGTACGGGAACAAGAAAGTAACAGCATACAGTGAATGGACGAAGTGAGACACACCTTATACTCAGGGGCGGATCCAGAACTCCGTTTTTTTTTTGTTGTTGTTGTTTTTTTGTTTTTTTTTTGGGGGGGGGGGCAGAAAATTTGTAAGTATACTATTCTTAATGGAACAGCGCGAATTTTTGCAAGGACACAGGAAGGAACTGGACAGGACGAGCGCTGACTAACAACTGAAAGGTTTATTCTCAGGGAACCACGAAGAAAACATACGACAACACGACTCTCTAATCACGACGGAAACGCGCATGCGCCTCACAAAATTGGGTGCTATCGGTTACACAGTGTTATATGCGTCATCCCCGATCTAAAAATTCGACCTCACTGTCCAGCAAATTCAAGGAAGCCTGACTCACGCAGGCTGGCCCCTCCTTCTTTATTCTATGAGCTTCAACAATCTCTCGAGCTTTTTGGTCCCTGTGTTTATACAGAACAATGGTTTTGTCAAGTAACGGTGTACAGGCGCAGTCCCTGCAGTGTAACGCCAAGTTCCATTATGAATCCATACCAACTCGCCCAGTTATCCTGTATACTATTCTCCCATTCTTTCGTGTGCACCGGGGGCTCCACCCATGTCAAATTGCCCTCCGAGAAGGGGAGGAGGGGAGGGGGGGGAATCGACTTTGTGTGTGTGTGTGTGTGTGGGGGGGGGGGGGGGGGGCGCCCCCGTCGCCCCACGTCGCGCGCGTTGTTTAATAAATGTTGAGTCGATTGAGCTTCAGCGGCGGCGGAGGCCGCCTGTAATTCCGTCTCGCAATCCAAACGTGCGGAACGTTTCGGTTGCACTGATGTTTTTACCACTAATTCGATCATACGAGCAAACGAAGCCGTTAGAAACAACGAAGTTTCTGAGCAGTGCCAACAGCGCTACGTACACTTGCCTAGGATAGCCGCCTCCGGAATGTGGACCGACGTGTCGAAGTTGACGACGTTATGGAAACCGCGGAAACACCGTCCAAGACGGGCAGGTTTTGCTGCCGGGTGCCTGGGTGCCTTCTGTGCTGAGTTTGGTTCTGTTTTCCGTTGCCGAGTGCCAACCGGCAATCAACGTGGTTCTGTATTTCTGCGTGTCCGCAACATAGCAGCAACATCGCGATGGCAGTAACGTTGTGCGTTGTGAATGGAAGACTGGAATTATCGCCGATGTTTCCGTGTCTTGCATATCAGTGGTGTAACAACAAGATGAGATGACGGAAATTGTCCGGCTTTGATGCCGCTGGTCGGGCCGTGATTGTGGGGGGCGGGATGTCGCAGGTTGACATTCCGCTTTCTACTAAAAAGTTTTAACACCGCTTGAGGGATTACGGTGCAATCCATCGACCGGGGGATAGTCATGTTGGAACGCTGGTCTGAACCGTAACTCCTATCTATACAGCGGCCAATGTGACTGCCGACTGTGATGTCCTGTTGTCTCCAACCCGAGAGCGATTGCGCTCTGGGGAAAGGACTGAACAGTATGGAAATATGAGGGAAAGTACGTATACTTACAGTTTGGAATTTTAGCATAAAGAGCAGATAATAGCTAAAATCGAAAAAAAATTTTCTTTTGCTGTTTAGATATGCTACAGTTCCTGAATAAACTGTCCTCCAAGTGGCTCACTGGGATGAGCACTAGAAGTTGTCGAGTTCTCCACGGCGGTCCCACGGCCCCAACCTATAATACCGGTGGCAGCTGTGCTAACGCTCCTGTTTGCGGTGCAAATGTCGCGTCTGTACGCGTGCCACGTATTTCGTTCTTTTTACAAATAAATTGCCAATTCATCATCACTCTTTTAATGTAGAATGTGATATGCCTTTTTCAAAACTTAACGTACAATAAGAAAACAAAAAGTGCAAATTTCGATATTTTTAAAGACATACCTCTATGCATTTCAAGTTTGTAGACTTCTAATGCATCTAAGACGCGTTCTTATTTTTTTATTGAATAGAGGAGGGACTCGTCTAGTTCCGTGAATGCGTGTTTTTCCTAATTAGCGCACTCACATGTTTTAATATTTATTCAAAAAGAGCCTTTGTTATGCTATTTTGAAGTGTCGTAACTCAGTTTTACGTCATAAGGCAGCCATGGCAATTAAGGAAATGCCCTTGGTAAACATAGGAACTCAGCAACAAAATATTAGAAGTGCTACTTCAGCAGTTTTTTAGTAAACACCACTTGATTGTGATAAAATTTCAAAGAATTCCCTTAACGCGTTCTTAGATTTCTCAGATATCGTTCCGGCATCTCATCTCATTTTTTTTTTTTTAATTGTATGCTAGAGGAACTGAGCTGGTTCTCTGTAAGACTGGTTTTGTTGTATTTATGTTGAGCTTTTTTTCAAAAAAACTTTTAAATCGTGGGACTATTTTCAAGCTCCCCTCTGTACGCGAGGAATCGGTTTCAGAGAAGAGGACAGCTATTTAAGCAACGATTCTTTAATTAGAGCTTTTCTCTTTGTAATTAAAATCACTTTGTATGAATGTAATTTTTTTTTAAGCTGACTAATTGTCTTAAATATTAAAAAGGACTTATGTTGTAGCAGACGGCGCGCACTTGCGCCATCTTTTGAAAGGTGGTTGAAATTCGAAGTTGAGAAGTTCAGGAAGAGAGGCGCTGGGGACTCTGTCTCTGACGCAGAGGATTCTCGTCTCAAATATTACCTCGCGCTTCTTCCTCGTTCTTGCAGTGTCTTGCGAGAAAGGAAAAAATGAGAAGCGCGTCACAAGGGTCACGAGCAAGTTCTCGAAAACATCTATACTTCGTCTCACCTTAGTATGGACTATTGTTAGGCGCGCGTGCTAAAAGCGCGAGCTAGTCGCTTTGAATGAAGCCGCGGTGGCTGCACGAGCGCTCGTGCAGCAAGTGCTCTAGTCAGGGCAGTCAAGGCTGGTCGCTCGCGCTAGCACAGCCTTCGCGGTTAGTCCATGCTAGGGTGAGACGAAGTATAGTGCCTAAATGCGGCGAGATGTTTTGGTGGCGCCCTCCTGTGGTTCCCCCTTGTGACGTGGAAGCTTGAAATCATTGCGCTCTCAAAGAAACACTGCCAACACCATCAAAATTAAAGTTCTTTCATTCCTCTTATTTCCGTCGATGATAAATCCCCTTTCCGACGTCATAGTCAGCGTTCGGCCAATCGTGGAAGGCTGACCACAGCGACGCTTTCGGTCGCGCACGGGGCTAATTAATAAGCTTTTCAATGCTGCCCGCCATGTTCCGACACCATAAAATGTGCAAATATTGAACTACACATGGTAGCGACGACGTAGGGGGATTTTTTTCCCTTCGCTTTAAGATAAACGAACATACATTTTTTTAAGGTTCCAGTTTTCCAACTGCACCGGTTCTATTTTGTTCGACATCGTGCAGGGATTTCGGATTTTCAGTTTCAACGTTACTATACTCGTAGACAACTTAGGGAGAGTGTTTTGTCCAAACCGCAGTGACCGGGCCTCACGGTAAGGCAACAAACAGCTGGTCATCGTGGCTCAAATCTGAGGCTCAGGAAAAAAGTTTAATAAATTCTTTTCCCATGAAGTGCGCTATCAAAAGCGTTGCACAGGGGCGAAACCCTTCCTAGGTCGTCTTTCTTTGGATTAATTTTCATTTCATATATTGAAATAAGAAAGATGTCAGACGATCAACTTTCATGGTGTTGGTTCAATAATCCAACGACTCGAAGCTTCCACTTTGCGCTTTACACCAACCATGACTCTTCCCCTTGGCAACTAATGATAAGCAGCCAGGGCCGACTTGCTTAGAACAGCGCGTCTCAGCTGAGACTGGGGGAAGAAAACACTGCCAAAGCCAGCGCACGAGCTGAGCGGGACACTCGCGCGCACCCACCCTTTGCAGCGCTTTCTTTCATTCAGTGTCAGCTGAGAGCCGCTGTTCTAGCAAGCCGGTCCACGATCACAACTTGTGAAGTTTCCTCGCGCTTCCCTTTCGTTTTTGGGAGTCCCCGCAATCAGTGTTGCGGAATAAAATCAAGCGAGATGCTCAGTGCTGCCCTGCCATGTTCCTCTATGGCCCGGCTAGAGAGCGGTTTTCCCTATGGCCTTCACTGTCGCCTAGGAACAATGGAACGTTTTTAGCTGCGAGGGGGTGCGACCGTATCCCATGCCCTTTTACCATGCCCAACACCGCCTGAGCCATCCTGAACAACTGTTCCCCGACCACTGCGATTGAAAATGTGTGCAAATATACTTGCCTGAAAAAACTGTAGTGAGCCGATTGAAATAAGTTTCGGCTTACGATAATTAAATGATTGTCAATACAAACTCGTTTCTTGAGGAAACAAGAGAAAGAGATGTTCCGCATGCAGGCAGACGGCCTCATAACCTGTTAGTCTAATTGCTCTAGAAACTTCTCCAACTCATCCCGGAGCTAAGAGGACAACACGGTGAGGAGGATGTGCCTCTCAAAAGGAATTAAAGTGGTGTAGGTGCGGTAGGGTTACAGTGACCCCTTCGAGCTCCCATCGCAGGAAGCAACTACTCCCCGTGCAAAGGCCATAAGAGATCGCGCCTGTTCACTCTTGCCCGGCCATTGTTCTTCCAACTGCTGAACAAGGCAAGCGCATGTTCATTAGCGCATTCGGCTTCAAACCTAAACACGTCAGGAGAATAATGCGGAGTGAAAACTTGCGCTACAAAACCCAGAAATCATCGACTGAAACCACGCCGCCGCCCATTTCGATCTGGATGAGCATCGTACCGGCGTGCTAAATTTCTCACCCACGTCGTAGAAACTAGGTGCCTCTTAGGATAGTTTAACTTTCCACTGCCTAAACACCCGACAACAAATTACTTACGGTGTATTTGCACAAATGTTTTCTAAACAGAAATGAGCAAACGTTATCGCGTTTTGAAGTCACGTGTGCCAGATTACAAATGCTTGCTAATAGCCTTAATGCGCCACTTCGCCGAGAGCTAGGGATTGTAACACCGTTCTGGCGAGAAAATAATATGGCGTCGAACAAAAATTCGATAATGTGTATAAAAAGAATGGTGGAAGTTCGAAGTCGTCGCCTTCTTGCACCAACGGCGACAAGGTTGACAGTCTGATATTGAGATTCATTCTTCCTTCATCGACGTAAATAGGAGCACCGTCGAACTGTCAACTTTGATGTTGTTTATTGAGAATGCAGCGACTTCAAGCATCCACCCACGCTTTTAAACATGAACATCTTCCTTCCATCTTCCTTTAGATGCCGCCGCCATGTTTCGGAACATGCTGCCGCCATGTTCCGAAACCACAAATGGTGCAAACCTTGAACTACAAATGATAGCAACGAAGAAGTGGAATTTATTTCCCTTCACTCCAATTTCAACAAACAGGCTTTTTTTTTTAAAAGGTTTCAGTTTTTTAACCGCGCCGGTTCTCTTTGTTGACCATCGTGCAGGAATTCTTCAGCTTTCAACCTTACCCTACTCGTAGACAACTCGCGGAGAGTGAATAATGTCTAAAACTCAGTGACTGGGCGTCACGGTGAGACAAAAAAAGCCAGTCATCGTGGCTCATATTTGGCACTCAGAAAAAGGGTAGAATAAACCGCTTTCCCGTGATGTGCGCTAAAGATAGGCCAAACACTCATTGTGCCGTTTTCCTGCTGATTAATATTTGTTTCTTTGATTTAAATAACCGCAGTATCGCTTTTATAACAGCAATTCCTTCGCGGCAACTTGACCCTCTAGGTCTTGCAAGCGCTGCTTGGTGCACCCGATAATTCAATTAAAAAGAAATCTCTCGCTGTATACCTGGGTGACTAATTCAATAGACGCTTTCTGGAACTGAACCACACCAGCCGCCGTGGCTTTGGGGAAGCGTGCACGTCTGGCACCCCGGAGGCCCGGGTTCGATTCCCACCCTGGCCGAAGTGTACCAAAGTTCCTGAGAAATTTGACCTCAATCCGAACATTTTTTTACGTATTTTGCTCTTTGCGCCGTCGTCCATTCTTGGTACCATCGCTCGGTCACGCCGCCGACGACGCCGGACTTTGGCATATTGGTGCAAATAATCTTTTCGCATTAAAAAGTCTTCTGACCAGGCCATCAGCCCCTTTCACAGCAATCACTGCAGCGGTGTGCAGGACCAGTGTGATTATAAAAAGCAATTATACAAAAAAATATTCGAATTTACATTAGCTAAGCATCGCAATCACAATAATTAATATCAACGTCATCAAAAGTTTCAAATAGAAATCATTCACATTGACATTACTGAGATCACATTCATTACCATTCAATGTCAGCGTTGATGTACAATTCTCAATTTCTGTTGCATTCAAACAGAAACAAATATATATAAAGATACACGAAAGACATTGGTATATTTTTTTCAACATCAAATTATCAATAAATTAAGTTATTATTAAAAAAATATAACAAAAGCAATATAAAAAGAAACTTCAAAATCTGCTTCGCGGAACAATATTTAAGTTTAGGCCACTGGGGCTAAGAAATACGCTTTTACTCTTTTTTGAACATGCGGATTCTTCGATTTTGGAGTACTATTTCAACAATAATGGGGCGGTTATTTATAAGGTCCGATAATTGGTAATCAAGTCTATTCAAACTATCATCAAAATGATGAGTTATATAGACTGCCTCTCAGAACACCCGTCTTGAAAAAAAGATTCTGCTATTGTTTGTTTTATCATAAATCAAAATGCAGTCAAGGACTTGAAGGTACACAAGCACAAACACGCATACTAAAAGCTCATGGCCACGGGCATGGTTGGCGCTCGATTGATTTAATCGGTGACAACAAACTGACTAAAAGATGTCGAGCTCTGTGACGTAGTGTTTTTTGGCTCTGCTTGATTGGCCTCGTTGACCTTTTACATCGGCTGCGCTCTGACTTACAGCGAAAATGAATTTAAACGTTTATGTCGTGCTAAAGCTCTTTCGTTCACCAAATGCTGACAACAAGACATGTCTGATATATGTGCTTTATCGTTTGATAACATTCTTCACTGATTTATTGAATATGTTTTTAATTCTTGACTACTTAAAACGATAGCTACTGGCTCGCGAGCTTCTAACGAAATCGCTTTGCCAACCCCGCAGCGCGGGACGCGAACGAAGATCGAGAGATTCCCAGATCGGGAGTAATGGCAGTTTATTCGATCGGACAACTCGTCTACGTGAGGAATTTCAGCGGAAGTCCGGCCTTTCATGTAAAACCTGGGTAGAAAAGGCTCTATATATGTTGTTTGGCCAGATGGTGTCATCCCTCTGAATACGTTGGATATCAATGCCCTTGAGTGTAAATATAACGAAATCACAAAAATCTTTTTGTGTATTGTGTAACTGCCCTTGTATTTTGTGGCAGAAGCTGTGGTGGTGATTTGGACCTCTCACACACGGCTCTTTTTTTTTTTTTTTTTTTTTTCGCCTCATACTCTTTTGCGGTTTCGGTAGGGTATAAAAATCTTTTGGAACGGGGATACTTTACCTCAACGAGGCCATTTGTTCCAAGCAGTCCATCAGGGGATGCTGCTATAAATCTGTACTTCATATTAATGAATAAGATGCACTTTCGCGCAGTGCAGTTTTCATGTTCCACGTACAGTTGTAAAGCAGCATCCTCATTGATTCTACCATATTCTGTTGCGGGTGAAGAAAAGTCTTTGGGTACACGATCGATACTTGAAACAAGTCTGGCACTGTACGTTGTGGTTCGATACCCACTAATGTCGTCGTCCTTATAGAGTCTCATCATTTAATCATTACCTCGTCACCTCTTCATCAACAATAAGTACAATAGGCTACCGCCATATTACAATACATGAATTAAGAAATGGAGTCGTTCAGTCCTTCATTATGTTTATTATTTATATAATGTTAACACGTTGCATTACTTCAAGACGATCGACGTCCATCGTCGATCTTCAAATGTTCCTGTATATAAATTAGATGCACAATCACAAAGAACACAGCGTGCCACCTCTTTTCTTTGGATCGTCTTTTTGAAACCAGCGCAATCTGGCATTTTCACTTCTGAGACGGTTAGAACGGTCACACATAAAACCCGCGTTTCTCCTACCCGGCCGCTTCCTCCTCTCATCATGTGTAGTTGGTTATAACTAAATAAGCTATAATAATGGTGTATTATTCATACTTACTAGTTTCAGTTTCAGTCAGGGGAAAGGAGGTTCGCGGGAACTAGAGCTGCTAGAGCTGCTAAATGAGCTTGGCTTAGATTATCGGCACTCCGTTCCCCTACATTGTTGTGGGCCCCGCCATTTTGGTACTTGCACAGAGCAGCCGATCGTCATGATTCCAAAGTGCGACTTCCTCAGCATTAGATTCGGTGTTAGGAGGCTCATGTAATATTGCTTTGCTTTGTCGCGAACTGTTTAAACATTTGTGGAGGACGAAAAAGCGTTTCCTGTGATTTCAGATAAAGTTTCAGATAACTGACAACCATGATTTTAAGCCACAATATGGTCAAGTGTCGCTACTCTGAAGCGTAGCTAATTTAGTGGCACTAGCGGGAACAATGGGGAAGAGGCCGGCGTCAAAAGGTAGTGGCTTGTGGAACCCAAGGGGCTTACTTCATGGCCCCGTCAGGTATTACAAGCTCCTTGAACAAGGGCATGAATAGTCTCATTAAAGAAGATGCGCTTCAGAGTAACGACACTTGGGCATATTGTGGCTTAAAATCATGGTTGCCAGTTATCTGAAGCTTTATCTAAAATCACAGAAAGCGCTTTTTCGTCCTCCACAAATGTTTAAACAGTCCGCGACAGAGCAAAGCAATATTGCATCAGCTTCCTGACACCGTAATGCTGAGGAAGTTTCACTTTTGAATCATGACGATCGGCAGTTGCGTTTGCTCTGCACAAGACCCGAAATGGCGGCGCCCACAACAATGCTGGGGAGGGAAAGGAGTGCCGATACTCTAAGCGCAGCTCATTTAGTGACTCTAGGCACGAAGTGAACTCGGGTGTATTATTTTCCTTTTCGTCTTTATTGTTTATCGATTTCAATCATATCGAATAATGAACACATTATATCACACTACGCCTGTGTAATTATTCATCTTAGATTTATTAACCTGACCCAATACTTAAATCATTCATTTGTCGATAGTAAATATTTCAACATATTTTTTTTTTTAAAATGCGAAGGTAAAAAGACACAACGCCGCCCTCGAAAATTTCTTGAACAATAGAAATCAGCAGTTTTGTCTGCCATCCGGCAGGTAGCGCAACAAAATACCCAAACAGTTTTTAATTGTTTTTATAATTAACTAAGCTCTACAACTATCAAGAAACCAAAGCAAGATCATTGTGAAAATTTAATACATCGCAATATATATCTCTTCCATACAATAAATGCTATTAGATGCCAATAAATCTGTTTGATGTCCATAAAGATATGCGTCAAAAACAGGTAAGTTTGAAAGGCTCCTGGAGCGTTATGACTTTTAAAATGAAAAAAGTCATCGACCACTTCTTGGGCAACCATTGTAGTTCTAAATGTTATAAAATATTTTATCATAGTTTAATTATTTCCTCAGCGGCATTTGAAGCACCGTGACTCGAAGCACAAAAAAGTGCTACGTTTGATATAGAATATCTAAACAACAAAAAAAATGTACACAACATTATTTTTTTTCTGCATATTACCAATTATAAGCACTACGTCTGTAGCTAATTTCATTTCCCTAGCGCATGTCATTAAAAACACATTTGTGCTGAAAAAGTACAATTTTAGGGCAATATTTGGAGAGATGAACCAAACAAAGTAGTGCAAGTACCAAAAACGTATATGGTTACATTCTGCTCCAACATCATCTTAACAAAACTGCTCTATTGGAACCGTGTTATCTTTAATAGATTCTTCATGAAACATGAACCAGCGGAGCAAGTGAGGGTCCGCGCCATCATATTCGCAACGCAACAAATGCGCATGAGCAGTATAAACCAATACATACATAATATCAAATGAAAGAGGATTGCTTTGCCTTTCGAACGACCTCAATCCCACAAAACAGTATTCAAAAGAAGATAAGACCTGCCAAAAAGTACCTAAACTGCCACATTCAGTGGGACCGTGGCCTTAACCTATCGCGTTCCGATTTTGTACAGTGTTGGCCACAGCTGCTGCATTTTTTCTATAAAATTTGCAAAGAGTGAACTTACCCGAGGAAAAAGTAAAAAAGGAAAAAGGCTCCGATCTTCAAACCATAGGGCGCCCTATGGTTTGAAGACCGGTGGCTTCGCTGTGTTTCCATAGGAGTTAAACGAAGACCAGAGGCTTCGCTACGTTTCCATAGGAGTTAAGCCTTTTTCTTGTTTTACTTTTTCCTCAGGGTAAGTTCGCTCTTTGGCCAACGCTGTACAAAATTGGAACGCGATAGGTTAAGAAACCGATTTTTACGGTCGATTTAAAGAGCCTGGCCGTTATTTGGGACACGGGGTAAAGTACTTCCCAACCCTATTTTAACTGATATGAACTTCACGGGAGGCACTCACTTGATCGAATGACATTTTAGCGAACGCCCACGTTTCACCGAATGACACTTTAGCGAATAGTCGGACGCCGCGAAGCGGCGTTTTCGGGTGGGCTAAATCATAGAGTTATTACAATAAACGCTAGAGGCTCAGCTGGCGCTAGTGTCTACGGGACTTCCGGTTGCAAATTGAAGCAGACAGCATGCAGTCTACATTTCCAGCCTCCCTGTGTATTCCTATGGGAAAACACGCGTGAATTTTGTCTCTTCGCCAGAAAATAACATGAATAACTTTTGTCATTTCGGTTGTACCGGATAGTATGTACCTTTTTCGGTACTGTGAAAGTGTAATTGCTGTAGTTACAGCATTTTTCTTTACCACTGAACGATGTTAAACTTCGCTCTATTTCAGGCCCAAAACCTCTGTTTCAAGGGAGGTATGTGAAAACGAGCGACGATTCTAAGCAAACTAACGATCGAAAAGAATGTAGAGTGTGTTCAAAATTGTGGTGGCGCTTATATATTGCTAATATGCCCGTCCTGTCTCAATGAAAATGACTCCGTTGTGCATCTTTGCGATCGGTTAAAATTAAAACATTCGAATGTAAAAAAATAAAGTACGTGGACTACGAAAGGTGTGTTTTTTTTATTATTTCCTATGTCGGGCAGTTTTTATCGGGCACCTGTTCTCTGACTTCTCTCTATTTGCAAAGATTTGAAGCTTGCGGTTGATGATTTGATTATGCATCTTTGCACATATTCATGAGCAGAAAGAATAAAGCAGAACTTATTTATGGCAAATCGGACTGTATTACGTGACTTTCAATTTATTGTGATCGTCTGCGTGCACAAGGAGTTACTTATACAGTGTTACTGCGTAGTTCTTGCCGTCTCTCTTGGTTTTTCACATGCCCTTCGTTCGTTTGGCACGTATATCCCCCATGCTGGAAAGCGTCGACGCCGTGTTCGCGTTAACAGTGTCCGACAGTGCACATAAATACACGTACGATGCGGTTTTACCACCGTTTTTCATGCCACGAATTTCAAATAAAAATGCTGAAACTGACCAATTATTTCGTCTGCGTGACTGAGAAATGTTCCAATGTGCCCAGTACATACAAATTATTCGTGATATTTGCTCTTATAATCGAGCGCAGAGAGAAAATGCACTCGCTTTTTCCCATAGAAATGCATTACCGGAAGTCAATTTCTGACTGCTTGCTGTCTGCTTCAAAATGCAACAGCACACTCCAGCTGAGCCTCTAGCGTTTATTGTAATAACTCTATGGGCTAAATGGGTTCACATTTTTGTAATGAGCCTCCGCAGACTGTCGCCGTGAAGCGGCGTAAAGCGCAGCGCGGCGGATGGCTTAACGCGCGCCCCCGTTAATCGCTAAAACGACGATTCGCTCAAATGTCGCTGTTCGCTAAAACGTCATTCGCTCGTGTGATATCGACCCCAACTTCACGAGTGTTTAAAATCTCATTTCTTGTTTTGACGATATTAGGCTTAGGTGGACATCGGCTCACAGAGAAATTTTGTTTTTCTCAGTTATTTTTTAATCCAGGCAGCGTGATCTTCTCAAACTTTCTCTTTCTATCCCAACCGCTTGCTTCACACTCACACGGAGTTTGAGCTGTCTGCGAGTTAATTTATCCGGCCGAAAAACACGGTTCTCTTTTCTCGGGAACTCTTTGTATTTGTTAAACTCATACTGATATAAAACGGTCATAATATGAACCCTGAAAACGGAGAAATCAAATAACGTACTAGACGACACAAAATATGAGAGAGATTTTCTCTCGCCTTGTCCATTATTCTTTTTCTACGTGTGGTCGCCTGCATACTTTCGATATACAAAACGGTGTCCGTCAGCATGAACTTTCTACCGCGCAACGGTGGCATTTGTTTCCCGCTATAATTCTTTGTAGTCTTCCTGTGAGCAAGTGCCGTCGGCAGCGAATTCTACAAAGAATAGCATCACCCTAAACAAAAGGGCATAACCACTGATCTCTATGTCGGCATAACGGCGAGCGCGTCTACCGCCTCTGCATAGCTGTGAACGGAGTATAGGTAGCGCAAGCTACCATTGAATTTAATTAGTCCAGCTTTGAACGCTTATCCATTTATTTAATGTTTTCTTACCTCATTATTCCATAGAGGTATTATAATGTATGGAATGTACACTAGAGGTTCAAGTGGCGCTAGTGTGCTAACGCAAATTGAAGCAGACAGCAACCAGTCGAAAACTGTCTTCCGGTAATGCATTTCTATGGGAAAAAGTGAGCGCATTTTCTCCCTGCGCTCGATCATAAGAGCAAATAACCCAAATAATTCGTACGTACTAGGTAGCTTGGAACATTTCTCAGTGAGGCCGATGAAAGAATTGGTCAGTTACGGCGTTTTTTTTTTCGAATTCATCGCATTAAAAACGGTGCTGAAACGGCTTCGTACGTGTATTTATGTGCACTGTCGGACACTGTTAGCGCGAACGCGGCGTCGGCGATTTCCAGCATGGGGGATATACATGCCAAACGAACGAAGGACATCTGGAAAATCAAGAGCGGCGGCAAGAACTACGCAGTAACAAGTAACTCGCAGTGCATGTACGATCAAAATTAATTGAAGGCCACGTAATCTATTCCGATTTTAAATAACTAAGTACCGCTTTATTCTTTCTGCCCTGTGCGAAGCTGCTTGTTCTACCCTCAAAATATCACCCGCGCGCTCGATATCTTTGAGAACAACTGCCCGATAAAAGCTGCCCGGCAGAGAAAACAATACGAAGAGACACCTTTCATAGCCCACGGACTTTATTCTCTACGTTTTGAAGGCTTTTATCCGCTCATGCACGACGGGATCATTTTCATATAGTGACAGGACTGGGACTGGCATATTATCCGGAATGCTGGCGAGCCTTGAACACACTCTATATTTGTTTCGATTGTAATTTTGCTTTGAATCGTTGCTTGTTTTCACACACCTGCTGCGGAACAGTACGTTTGGGGCTGAAATGTAGCGAAGTTAAATATCGTTCGCTGATGAAGAAAAATGCGCTAACTAAAGCAATTACACTTTTACAGTGTTAATCAAGATACATGCTATTCGGTGCGACCCAAAACACCAAAGTGTTCAGTGTTATTTTCCGACGAAGAGACAAAACGCACGCGTGTTTTCCCATAGGAATGCAGAGGAGCGCCGCAAAAGTAGACTGGTTGCTGTCTGCTTCAATTTGCGTCACGGAAGTCGCATAGACACTAGCGCCAGTTGAACCTCTAGCGTACATTATAATAACTCTATGCATTATTCTTACGAAACCGAAAGTCTGCTTTTTAGATGATTACCCGAAATGCTTAAAAAATAATATATGGATAAAATGAATGTTTTTATTTACAAAATTTGTATGCAGTTAGTTTAATATTGTAATTCTACACCCAAAACTTTTCGAAACTAACCCACGGTAGTCGAACCGTCGACGGCTGGATCCTCTTCTCCACTTGTCCGAGGTGGCAGTGAGCTCTGTTGGAAGCCGATTTGGGGTAATTGATTCTGCCTTTATTATTTAAAGGATCGCCTAATCAGCTCACGACGTACGCCGCCGCGTCGAGATTCGCCTGTGTCTCAAGCGGAACCGAATGTCTAGCCTAATCTAAGCTGCCGACGGCCGTAAGTTGAGCGACTTACGTCAACAGTCGCTGCCATTCAATCGTTACTCTTTTTTTTTTTTTTTTCTTTTTTGTCTGTGTCCGTTGCCGTTTCACTGAACTCACATCTGTCACGAAACTAAAACAGCGGAATAGCTTGACGTGTTAGAACGAAGAGGGAGCATGGCCTGGAAACCGACTGACGCGCTACCGTGTGCGGAAACACGTTTTCGTGGACGGCAACAGGTGCCGTGGTGCCGTTGTCGCTTCCTTGCGGGGTGTCACTGCACTGCAACGAAAATACCAACAAAAGAAGAAAAAAAAATAGTACCCGAAACCCCGCTACGCCTCCGATGTAGTCGACCGAACCGCCGCTCCGTCGATAAACCTTAAAATTGTTCGGTCTAAGAGGAGCGAGTCACTCTATTTCTATCCTCGGCGTCGTTCGAAGCGAAATCGGTGGCGGCCACGCACACTTGTGAAGCGCGCTCGTCGTTACCTTACGTAACTTGCGTAACTTACGTAAGCTTCGTTCTTAGCGTGTCTCCGGTTATCGGCCTTTTGTCTGCGGGTAGCGTTCTGCTCGTGTACGATGGACACGCTAAAGGCTGGCGCCTGATCGCTGACTGCTCGAGCTTTCGTTTTTTGTAGCCTCTGCAGCCAGCTAGTCCCTTCACAACATGGCTAGTCCGCGTACCAGAAGAGTGCTTCAGGACCTGAGGCCCAGGGAAACCAACAACGTGAGTTAGCAGTCGCTTGTTTGCCACATGTTTTTTTTTTTTTTTTGTTGCTTTTTTTTTTTGCCGTAGTTGATTGCGTTCAACATGCAAGTCCTGGGCGGCCCTTGACAAGGCATCTATGCGAGCCTAGATTTTGATGGAAGCAAAGACCGACAAGGGTTTAACAATCACTCGGGAAACAATATTTCTGACTCTGAATCCAGCATTTTATCCTTAAAGACCTACTGGCAACCAGAAAGAAGAACACTCTTCCGTCCAGTGGATGATAGAAATAAACCAGAAGGATAGGAATGCGGCAAAAAGGTTCTGGGAACACATCAGTGCGCAGGGAAAAAAGACAGAGGGGTACCAGCAGACACTAACCACACAGGAAGGGACAAAGGTAGAGGGGGAAGAGGCAAGAGAATACATTAGGCATACAATCGAAGCAGCATTTTCGGAGTTAGAATCAGATCAGGCCGTAGGGAATGGTAGCGTCTACACAACACAAGAGGAGGATCATAGTGAAGAAGAGAAATGACCACTGGGGAGTGGGAAAAAGCAGAAGGAAGAGTTCCGGCTGGAACTGCAACAGGTCCAGACGGCATACCAATGAGATTGATAAAAGTTCTAGGCAAAACAAGCAAATTGAAACTAAGGCAAGTGATTGACCAGATACTTATGGGAGGGGAGGTACCCAGTGACTGGAAATTGAGCAGGATGAGATTATTATATAAGGGCAAGGGAGACAAAGACAGTATCAAATCATACCGACCAATCACAGTAACTTCAGTAATATACAGACTAGCTATGCAAATTGTAAAAAGAAGAATGGAAGAATGGGCAGAGAGAAAGCAGATTCTAGGGGAGCTTCAAAACGGTTTCAGGAAAGATAGACGTCTAGATGATAATTTATTTGTAATCACTTAGTGCATCGAGATAGCAATGACAAGTCAAAGGCCATTATGGGTAGCATTTTTAGACATCAAAGGGGCATATGACAATGTGAATCAGGAAAAACTCTGGAACCTGCTGAAGGGATATGGACTAGAGGGAACCATGGTTAAGTTTCTAGAACGGGTTTATTCGGAGAATAGGGTGGTTATAACATGGGAAGCCAAAACTACGAGACCAGCAGCAATAAAAAGAGGTCTTAGACAGGGTTGCCCATTGTCTCCCCTGCTCTTTATGGTATACCTCAGTGAGATGGAAAAAAGGTTAGAACAGTGCAACCTAGGTTTTGACCTGACTTACATGGAGGAAGGACATAAAGTAAATCAAGTATTGCCAGGGTTAAACTATGCAGACGACATTGTGCTCGTATCGGAGAGTCGTGAGACAATGCAGGAACTGATTAGGATTTGCGGCAGGAAAGGGGACAATTTAGGACTAAAATTTAGTAGGGACAAGTCTGGTATAATAGTGTTCAACGACGAGAAGGGGGAACCCCTGGAGATGCAGGACACATTGGTAGAACACGTAGAAAAGTACAAATATCTGGGAGTATGGTTAAGTGAAGGAAGACGGTATCTAAAAGACCAAGCAGATATTGTAATAAAGAAGGGGAAACGAGATTCGGCTATCATGAAACATAGGACACTATGGAACTATAATAGATATGAAGTCGTTAGGGGTGTATGGAAGGGAGTCATGGTGCCAGGGCTGTCATTTGGGAATGCGGTATTGTGTATGAGGTCAGAAATCCAGGCAGGTTTAGAGATACAGCAAAGGAGTGTGGGTAGGTTGGCATTGGGGGCACATGGGAATACACCAAATGAGGGAGTACAGGGGGATATGGGTTGGGCATCTTTCAAGAGTAGAGAAGCGATCAGTAAAGTAAAATGTGAACAAAGACTAGCTGAAATCGAGGATACACGGTGGGCAGCGAAAGTGTACAAGTATCTATATATGAAAAGTTTAAACACTAAGTGGACAAGCCGAACCCGCAAGCTGAGATTTAAATACATTCAACGAGATGGAGCCGATCAGAGCGTATCAGTAGAAAAGGGAGTAAAGGAAACAGAGAGGAAATTGTGGGAAGAAAGAATGCAGGGGAAATCAGCTTTAACAATATACAGGGCGCAAAAACAAGAAATAAAGAAGGAACAGCTGTATGATAATTCAGTGGGGAGCTCTTTGTTGTTTGAAGCTAGAACGGGGGTGCTAAGAACGAAAACGTACTGGGCTAAATTCCAGGAAGTAGACACTCTGTGCGACGTATGCAACCGCGGAAGGGAAACTATAGAACATGTAATTTTAAGGTGCACGGGGCTTCGTCCCACCCTCTTGGGGGGGATGTCTACGGATTTGGAGGGGGCACTGGGTTTTCCGGACATAGATGGACGAATGGATAGGGAAAGAATTGCGGTAACTAAGAGGAGATTGGAAGATTGGTGGAAGAGATCTGGGGAAGGATAAAGGGGAAAAAAATACAGATAAAAATCAGCAATAAATTCACTTGAAAAGAGAGAGAGAGAGAGGGGGGGGGGGCTGTTATAACAAAATTCATACAATTTTTTTCAAAAAAGAAGGGATGACGAAATGTTAGGCTAGGTGGCGCAAGCTGCCGCCCGATACAAAGGGTATAGCCATTACCATCCATCCATCCATCCATCCATCCTCAATTCCTCCTTTCCATTTGAGAAAGAGTGGGACTCTGCTCCTTTCTGCGGGAAACAACTTGAAGACCCGCTCCCGTGGGGAGAGGGGGAGAGACGAGTGTGAGAGGGAATTGGAAGAAGGAAACTGGGAACCGGTTTTCTGCCCCGCAGAAGACAATTCTGTACGTGGGTGACGGAAACCCCAAATCTCGGGGCTTTCCTCACTCATTTTTTCCCCGAACCATGCTTGACATGACACAGGGCTGGGAATATTTTAAAAGAAATAATCTCTTTGCGATGCATCTTCCTTAACAAAGGTCAGCACAACCACAGAACATAATTGTTATGACCACCAAATCGCCAAAAATGTTGACTTGGAGTAACTTCGAGTGCATAGCCATGGTGAGGGAAACAACCCAAGCGACTCCTAACAACTCCCGGCATTTTTGACATCACGGTCCTCTGCTCTTGCCCCCTAATTTCAGTTTGCATAAATTGAATTTTGTCAGCAAATACACAACTCTGCAGCAAATACATTGTTGGGGTAGTGACCTGACATAACATCTTGCTGCTTGACGCAAAAAAAAAAAAAAAGGTATTTATTTTGGGCATTGGTTAACTAAGTAATCACACAATCTATAGTACCCTGCTCTCTATTCCTTTAGCTGGAATGGCGGGAGGTAAGCACGCACACTTTCTGTCGCCTTTGCAGAAGTGCTTCGAGTGCGGTGCCCACAATCCGCAATGGGTGAGCGTTACCTACGGCATCTGGATCTGCCTCGAGTGCTCGGGTAAACACAGGGGCCTCGGCGTGCACCTCAGGTAAGAAAAAAACATCTCACCTTTGTTATTTTTTTGTTTCTTTTTTTTGTCTCTGGAGGGGTTAGACTTTAGGGTTCTCCAAAGAAACCTGGCCCCAGGAACGTTTGGGGGGCTTCCCCAAGAACCGAGGGGGGGGGGGGGGGGGGTTTCGTGCTCCCAAATTTCTTGCCCGTTTCCGCACCTAAGGAAGGTGTTCTGCTGGTTCACTCACCATTTTAGGAGACCCGAGCCACCCGTTGGTGTATAACTGTGTGGCAAAACATTCTTTATCATGTGCATTTGACATTACACGATCTGCAGGCTTCTGCAATGCTTTATTGCAGGGGTTGGCAACCCACGGCCCGCGGGGCAGTTTTATCCGGCCCCCGGCACGACCCCAGAAAAGGACACCCCCCCCCCCCCCCTTTGCAGCTTACTCACAGACCCAAAAAGCACTCGGAAGTTAGGACCACAAAAGGTGTTAGACAGGAACATGGAGCGCTTCCAATTAGCATTGTCCGGCATCCCCATGCTTGGGCAGAGAACGCCTTCACTTCTTTTTTGCCTTTTTTTTTGTCTCCCGCACCCCGCACCACCCACCCCCCCGTCTTCCCGACTGGCCGTCCGGCCCCCTCCGTGTCAACTTCGTGAAGACTCGGCCCGCCGCTGCAAAAGGTTGCCGACCACTGCTTTATTGCATCGATGCAAAGACCAGAGAAGTTCCTTGGCTGCCATAAAGGAGAGATGGGCATTCTTCGAGATTGAGAAGTTTTAGAACGCCTTCGTCAGACGGACGGAGGTCTTTGTGGGAAAGGGGTTTGGTAAAGCAGTCGGCAAGGGTTATTTTCCGTGAAATGGGTTAGGGGTTATAAAACCTCCTATTTGTGAAAAACGCCACCTTCATCCCTCTCCTGAATCCTTGGGATAAAAAGTTTTTCAGGACCATAAAGTTTATTTTGCGACTCCACACAAATAGAGCGGGAATCGTATAGCTCCCATTGACATACCAAAAGTCGACTTGGCAGTCATAGTGTCGTGTCTGGATAGGAAAAAGAGTCGCAGGTGGAGGTGTCGAGAAAAGTGGTGTGCTTATCACCTTTTAGGGTGGAAACAATGAGATTGTTTGAAAAAATCTGTCCTCTTCAGAACCCTATCGAGCAACCAGGCACGTAGCCAGGATTTTGTTTCAAGGGGGGCCCGCCCATGACAAAATGCTGTATGAGGGGGAGGGGGGAGAGGAGGTCCCAGCAAAATGGAAGATTTCGAAGGGGGGGGGGGCCCGGGTCCCATGGGCCTCCCCTCTGGATACGTGCCTGCGAGCAACATTTGTTGTCGCACTGTTTGGGACTTCCACCTTTAAGTGATGATTTTGTTAGTCATTGTGGGCACCGACGAAATGACTGGAACAAAATCCAGGCGTGGTTAGGATATGTGACTAAACTAAGGTGGTCTCAGATATTGGCGCAGCAGTCACTACAGTGCATTCCCTAGGGCGCTTGGACCCTTTAAAGGGACCACAAAAGTGAGATTCTTAACAGATTGCAATCCAATGTAGGACAAAGGTATAATCGGACGGTGTGCTTTTTTTAGTAAAAATATGCGAGGATGAGTTCGCCTGTGTGAAAAATGACAAATGAGAAACATTGTTTTCCTATCGTCCTAGCTCACGTGAAATCATCAAATGACACCGTGTGTCACTGTGGTATATATTTGAGAAAATGGAGGAGTAAAGTGAGCCTATTTTTGTTTTACTTTCACCCACTTCTTTGTTTTAACAATGCCACAGTTACCCATGATGCTCTCTGCTGATTTCACAGCAAGAAGGGCTTAACAAGACGTTTGTCCGTACGAAAAAAAAATATAACTTTTTTTTTTTACTTAATTGAGTTGACGTTTTTAAGCTTTCAAATATTTAGTCTGCGACCTAGAGGCACCCTTATAGTAAATTGTGGCGTAATACGTTAAGCAGATTTATTTGTTTCCTTCAAAGGGCCAATGTGCCATCCTGTCCACACTGTTGACGGCATTTCCTTTTGTAAAGTGCCTCTTGTGCGTTGTTCATAGCGTTGCAGCTCGTTTCCAGATGCTCTAGACTCTGGGATGAGTTGTTAGATGAATGAATGGATGCGTGCATGCATATAGACCGACACGCGGGCTTGACGTCACGGAGCTGCGGCGGCGCTGCGATCGCGCCGGAGCCGGCTGGTGTGGGCAAAAGGGCGCACGTTTCGCGTGGGCGTCATAGCATTTCAGCATGCCGCGAAGCTGTTTTGCCGTTAATCGCACCGAAATGTACAAGAAACGTAGCGGAGTGAGTTTCCACAAGTTCCCGGCAGACCCTGAAAGGCATAGAAGGTGGATAATATCCGTGGATCGAAAAGAATGGTCGCCTCGCGCGAACGACCGTTTGTGCGGCAAACACTTTCTTGAAGGCAAGTGCGGCTTCCATTTCAATCTCCGTCCCGAGGCTTGCTTATGTGCCGGGAAACCGTCGTCTGATCGAGACCGCCCGGATTTTGTTCCCATGGTGTTCGCGCACAAAGCATCGGCCAAGCGCTCGTCGGAGGCTCGCTATGCCCGTGCTACCCAGCAGAAGGGGATCGGCGACAGAACGGCAGTGTTGTAGGCGTTACCGAAAAAAAGTAACGAAATACGTTACTCGTTACTTGCAAATAAAAGGTACGCGTTACTGAGCTACGTTACCTAAAAATAAAAGGAACGCGTTGCCGCTACCGATAAAAAGTAACTCACGTTACTTCTGCGTTACTTTTTTAAATTATGATTTAGCACATTTTACGGTTTTGACGATACAGGTCATATACAGAGAAACATTATGTTCATGCAGAAACTGAACATAATTACTTTATCTCTTTTTACGGTTTCACTTAAATACTCACGAGAAAAAACGCAAAGAAAAACATGGCTTGACGCCTAAAACACGGAAAAAATTGAAGTGTAATTTCTTTAAGACTTGGGAAGTAGTAACGAGAAACGTAACTACGTTACTTGAAATAGTAACATAAGTACGTTACCCGTTACTGTGTCGAAAACATAACGAGTAGGTTACTATGTTACTGAAAAAAGTAACGCGTTACCAACAACGCCGTTACTTGTAACGTGTTACCGCCAAGACTGCAGAACGGATAAAGCGTTACTGCTTGTCATGCCTTGTGGTCATGAGGGTAGGAAAAATATCATACCTTGACTTGAACGCTGTGTGAATTTAATCAATTAATGAATACACACACTTCCGCAGACCCCCAGTCTGCTGGTCCCGCCGGCAGTGCGGAAACCGACTCGAAGCAATCGTAGGCCTCGAGAGACTTGTACGCCTGCACCATGTCGGCCGTGAACTGGCTTGGCGAAAAAACTAAATAAACGACGACGTGAACCGTCGACTTCGGTGGCAGCAACTTTACGTCGGAAGTCCAGCAGGCCTTGTTTACGGCGTACGGATCCTCGTAGGCAACGCCGTCCACGCACAGTTTGTTTCGATACCGCTGCCGTTCAGGCTCGGGCAGCGAGCTCAAATAGTCGGGCATAGCATACGACATGCGTTGTCTGGAAATACGACGCACAAATAAAGATACAAGCGTCCCTACAACGTCAAAAACGAGCGCACGCCATAGAACGCAATGGCGAAAACACGGAGAGCCGGTCCGCTTTTGCCCACATAGCTACTGCGCATGCGCGGCCTTCCGGCAGTGTTGGTAAACAGAGTCGCTCCGCGTGTCGGTCTATAGTTAACCCTTTGAGTTGTGCAACGTCTCGTGTCACATATCCAATGTTTCCGGATTAATGAATGGATGAATGCGTACAGCTGAACCCTTGAAGTCAGGCAGCAGCTTGCGCCACCTAGCCAGTGTATCAACAGCTAGCCTCTGCCTAATGTATAAAAGTTTAGGGTTAGGTATAATTATTTTTAAGGGAAGTCCCCACGCTGGTGAATATTTACGTAGAGGTCCCGAGATGGTATCCTGGTCCGGGCGGATTTTTTCAGTAGCCACCAGTCGCCTAGAGGGCGTGAGTTGAGCTGCATTTCAGTTGGAAGTCAATTTATCCCAACATTAAGGTTAGGTCTTAAAATAGCAATACTAAGGCCGTCTCGGTTGGGCGGGCAGATGCCTTCTGAAGGCCCACACTCTGGGCCCTGAAATAGGTTCTTAGCTGAACGGATGGATGCGTAAGCATTGTTGAACCTTTTGCATCAGGCTGCATCTAGCGCCACCTAGCCAATGTTTCTGCGCGAGCAAACAGATGCCCTCATTACGGTTTGTGCCCTTGCTCCTGTGGCAGCTTCGTGCGGTCCATCACCATGGACAAGTGGAAGGACCTGGAGCTGGAGAAGATGCGGGTCGGGGGCAACGACCGAGCACGCCGCTTCCTCGAGGCCCAACCGGACTGGGACCCCAATGCCCCACTGCAGCAGCGCTGGGATTCCAAGGCGGCTGCCCTCTACAGGGACAAGGTACCCCCTCACTCTTGCATCTCAAAACAAAACACCCGGACCTGGGAAAAACAAAATAAACCCTCGAACTGTAGAATCTCGCCATAATCTATCGTGCTATAGAATCACTATAGGTCCCAGCATTGGTTAAGTCATTGTTTAAATGTTTGAGCGAGCAAAAGTGATGATTGCAAGCATGCGCTGTACTAGCGGCATGAATGCAGCCATGGCACACAGTCGGCACAGTTCTCAAGCGTGATTGGGCCGAGACGGATAGCAGCAGCGCCAACACTCTTGTCCGCACGCTATCTCTTGTTGCTAGTTCAACTTCTTGTGTCCCTTGTTCCCATTAAAATTTTCAGAAAATCACTCGTAACGTTTGAATGAGATAACGGTTTGTGCTGAAATTTTGGCATCTGGTTTGGACAGTTGGCGCTACATTTTGGTGGAGAACGAGCATTTGGCAATGCATAGGTAATTTTTGCGGTGAAAAAAAACACTGTACATTTTTTCTGGGGGGGGGGGGGGGGGGGGGGGGGGGGGACACCCTGTAGTGTAGGAGCCTACAGACTTTTTAAACAAAAGTGCAGATACTAGGGAGTGTTTAGCTCATAGTTACGCATAATGGGTGGCTCAGACTCGCTAAAATGAAGCTTAAACCGTAAAGAACACTTTGCGTAGGTGTAGGGATGTTTGTGGAAAATTGGGAGTTGGGGGAACTTTTCGGGGCACTTTGGAGAACCCCTGGGTTCCTAGCTACTCAGCTTGAGAACTTGTGCACTACTTCCGAGACCTGAAGGAGTTCCGAGGCTGTCAGTGGAAAAAAAAATGTTGCTCGTCGAAATCCGATGGTCTGCGACAGGTTAAGAGTTTAGGAGAAGCTCTTCCCACTCCTTTCCACTTTAGCATTGTGTATGCTAGAGGAGGTCTAAAAGTGGAAAGGGGTGGGAGGATCTTGCCCTGATCTCTTAAAGGAGCTGCGCAACAGTTTCAGTGCTTTGCTTAAATAATTTGGGAATTGGTGTCTCGATCTTCCTGAAGTAAAGAACAAAAAACCGCTTTTACGCTTTTACCTGCATGTCCTAGTTTTTATTTTAAAAATGGACAAAGGTTGAGGTTTTCGGCACCTCTCAACTCCTTCACCATCTTCCGAGTCATGTGCGCTGCGAGATCAATGGGGGTCGCGCGGGGTTCTGCTGAAGAACTCATCCGCTCGCGACCGCGTGACCACGTGCTGGCGCGGTGCCAACAATCTGGTGAAAGGAGGAAAGTGTCATCCGGGTCCAGCCATCCCCGTCCGGCTCTGCTCCCGTCCATTCTCTGGCTTCTGGCGGCTGTTTGCGGTAGCAGATAGAGCTGACGGTTTTGTGAACCTCGGATAGATGGCGCCACTCTAAAACTCCGTATTATAAAAGTTTTGTCAATGATACCAGGTTTTTGACGCTTTTGTAGTTATGTTGGAAGGACAAGATTTATAAAAAAAGTTACCTTTTATCGAGCAGGTATTCGCACAACTTGCTTACTTTCTACAAGACCCCCATTGACGTCATGCCGCATGGTTCTCATGGTTGCCGCTTGCGGCTGCAGGTCTGGGAATATTCTAATTTTTTGCCTCGCGATTACCCGGCGGAATCGCAATATTTTGAAGGAAGGAGGTGTTTTTTTTCCTTTGTGACAAGATAAACAATGTCAAAAGTAGAAGATTCCAATTCTTTCAACGTTAAGATCGTTGCACAGCTCCTTTAACCTTTCACCGGCCATAGATTGATTGTGCAAACCCCCTGACCACAGGTGAGCACAGAGGCCCAGGGCAAGACGTGGTCGGCTGAATCGTCGTCTGCTAGGAGCCACACGGGGCGCTCCTTCCCCAAGAGCAGCTCCGGCCCCAACCTGAGGCAGCAGGGGACGGCGGCCACCGGCGGCGGGGGCGGCGGTGGCGGCGGTGGCGGGGCACGGCAAGGGGACGCCGGGGGACGGGCGGACGACTGGGGAGGGGGCTACCAAAGGTGAGGGGGACTCCGTCTGTTGTCGTTGAACAGTTGGGTTGAGCCCTATTGCTTGCAATATGGTGAGTTGGGCCAGTTGGTACTGAGACATGATGTGTGTTCTATCTGTGTCTCTTCCTTGTCCTGCCCTTTTTGTACTGTTTTTTCATCAAACCTATTGCCTGCATTTGGGCTTAACCCAAATGCAAGCAAGCGAGAATTAGAACAACCAAGTGGAAATTTAAGTTCGAAACAACCAGATAAAAAAAGAAAACATGACAAGGAGGGGGTGGGGCTACTTTCATTTAAGGTAATACCAACCACTGACCTGGCCTGTTCCCTGGTGGAGGTCCCGCTAGCTATTTCTTTTCTTGCAGGGGCAGACGGCGGTAACTTTATATGTTTAGTTTTTTTTGCTAACCAGCGATATACACTTTCAGTAAACCTATTTTACATTGTATACAACTATCTATTATTATTATTTCTTTTGCAATCCATTATATTTAATTTTCAGTGCTGATTCCTGTGTTGTACATGCGTACCGTAAAATTCCGAGCGAACGCCCACCCAAAATGAAGAGATAAATGGTGAAAAACATGGGGTGGGCTACCTTTGGGGATGCCACAGCAAAATTTTATCAGAAATAATGATAAGAACCGGGGCACCCGCTACTAACCGCGTGACGCGGGAACTGATACTGCAGATCGCGGACACGGCGAATTCGCGTTTCACGATGCGATAAACACGCCGGAATTCACTACAAACTCCTGTGTCACGGGAAAGGATACCGCAGGTTGCAGACGCAGCAGATTCGCGTTTGACAGCGCGAAGGACCCGCGGAAACCCGCCGAGAACTCGCATCTCACGGGAACGGATACTGCAGAAACCGATATCGCGTGCGCAGATCGCGGACGTAAATGCGGGAATCCGCTGCAAACCCTCATGTCACGGAAACAAATCAAGCAGATCGCGGCCACAGCAGAATCGCATTTCACGATGCAATAATACACGCGGGAACAACTCGCGCGTGTTACAGCTAGGAATCGATATCGCGCGCGCAGATCGTGGGCAAAAACACGGGAATCCGCTAAAAACTCGGGAACGGATAGCGCAGATCGCAAACGCAGCGGATTTGCATTAAACGCATTTGACGCGCGCAGATCGCAGGCAAAAACGCGGGACCGCAGATCGCGCCGTTGACGCGCGATTCCCGTCGGACATCGCGTGACGTCCGGCGGGAATCGGGGGAAGGGCGATGTATCGGAATACCGTTCCCAACAGATGTTGGACAAAAAAGGGGGGGTGGGCGATCCTTCAAACGTGGGCGTTCGCTCGGAATTTTACGGTATATCGTATAGTCATACCTTGTTCTGTACTTCGTAATATTGTCTAGTTTCTGAGCTTTTTTCTTAACACATTTTTTTCTTTTTGTCATGGCGTTTTGGCGGAACACTGCTTTGTATATTGAACTGTAAGGGACCTTTTGCACTGGCCCTACTTCCGGACAAAGTCAAGAAAAAAAACGAGACAAATAAAAAAAAAAGGTCTGTTTTATAGGTTCCTTTTTGCGTGCCCTTTTGCAGGTATGCTTTTGGCGCCTTCCGTATTTAAGATCAACTCTGATCGCTGAAATCGCACCTATGGAGATGTGAAATGTTTATTTAGGGCATGGGACGTTCCTCCTTGTAATGGCCCACAGACGGACCTGGCGTGCCCAGGCTTTGAGAGCTGCTCTTCTTCCCCAGCAGCCACGACATAATGCTCAGTACTCTGCATCAACATTTTCAGGCTATGCTGTCGAGGCTAGAATAATTTTTGTGGCGCTCCAAAGCCGTCGCAGCTACTTGCACGAATGCGTGACTCTGCGTGGCGTCTCCTTCGCACGGTGGTGCGTGCAAATGAGACCTAAAAGGAAATCGCGTGCTCGTGCCGCAGTGTGGGCCATGGCGCTGCGGAAACTACACTAGCCTCAACGACACAAAACAAAAATGTTAATGCGGTGTAAACCATAAGATACCGAGCACATGGCCAACGAGTGCCCACCCCATACTTTTGAAATTGAAACATAGGCAAAGGACATATTGACTACACAACCCAGCAAACTTCCGAGCTAACCGAGTGTCCTTACTTCTCAGAGAGGTCGGTGCAAGTCAATTAAGCTTTACACACGTACGCTGATACAAAGTGGTGAAGCTTGATGTTCCCCTTCCGCTTTCGAACCGGTCAAGAACCCGCCCTCATATTTTTGTGATAATCTCCACCTTTCGGGGGGTTGCCTGCTCGGCACTTTATGGTAGGAACTTTGGGTGCTCTGGCCGGTTGTGCAGCTGTCTGCTCTTTTGTCGCAGCTATGGCATGAACATGGATCAGGTGGCCTCGCAGAGGGACGACTTCTTCAACCGGGTGCAGACCGAGAACGCATCGCGCAGGGAGTGAGTCCTGCCCCTCTCCTTTTCTTCTTTGGCAGTGGCTTCTCGTAGCTTATTAACGTGAAACATTCTTTGGATAGGTGTTCGGCATTTCGTGAAGCCTGGATAAAAGCGTGGCTGCGAGTCTCTATGCTGGTTGGTTAATGGGGGGGGGGGGGGGGGGGGGTTATTATGACCAGAGGTGTACGCGAGGAGGAGTGAGGTAGGTGAGAAGGTGCTGGACCACCTGTGCACACTGAGGGGGAGGAGCTCGAGAGTATGAAAGGCTCTGAAGGATAGCCAGCTTTGCCAGCCTGATTAGCGGTAGTATCGCTTCATTCTAGGAACGACTATGAAGTGTACACATGGTACTCGTTAAGGGGGGACACTGGCTAGAGGTTGAAGTTCTGAACTACTCAAGTGATCGGAATGACATTTCCAGGGGAGATTTAACTTCAGATGTAGGTGTACTGTGCAAACTTTCAGCTCCCTAGGACAACTTTACATGCCTGCATAAGATGATGTGTCACTCTTCGTTAAGAAATCTATGATATGCAAATGAAGCTATTAAGCATGATTTTAACTGCTTGAGTATAAAGTGGGGTATGGGGAACCTCGGGCTATCTGGTTTTTATAACTCAAATGTAAATATTTCAGGAAGAGTGATTACCTCAAAATATGAGATGCACATCTGTCCTTAGCCAATTTTTCAAAACATAGTTTTTTCTCAATGAGGACTTTAATGTAAAACAAAATAAAGTAGATAGCCCGATTCCCCAGTAAATTTCAGTTCAGAAACATCTTGATTGTGGTGTCAGAACAATTTTACCTTTGAACAAAAGATTCCTTCGTATGAAATTTGCAGCAAAAAGTGGAACTGAGAAAAATGCATTCAAACAATGAACTCCTTTACTTTGTTACTGCCTCACACTGTGTTGAAAATATTTTATATCAACATAACCATATGGCGCATACTTATGAAATTTAGTGTAAGGGTGTATAATTAGTTTCTAAAACCAAAAACCTCAAAATAGAAAAATGAATTTTTTCAAAACATTTTGAAACTTAGGCCCATGTCCCCCCTTAAACTGTCTGATGAAGAGCGCCACGAACGTAGGCGGCTGACGTCCGGGAACTCAAGGTATTGCTCAATGTTTTTGATGCCAGAACGTTATAGTATGCAACACCATTGCCTAGCAGTTTTTTTCTTTATTCGGTTATCCCCAGTATAGGAAAAAGTAGTGCAATTTGCCCTCTTAGTCTCTTTCTTGGTTGCATGCCATCACGTTTGTGCAAAGACATCGGCCAGTCACAGTGCCACGTGCGTTCAAGTACCACTGTGATTGGCTGCTGGCGTTTTCTCCTCTCCTTGCCTTTCTGTCTCTCTCGGCTGCATGCTGCCATTTTTGCTCAAAGGCGCCGAACGGCGAATTGCGCTATTCCTCAGTATATGTTACTGCGGCGTTGTTTGTTTTCGTTGGAGTGCAACAACACAGACCGAGCAAAAAAAGACTGTCGTGCTCGGCTTCTATCGGTGTCCCACTCTCAGATTCTACTCTCTTCTAATGGGGAGTTGTCGCCCAGTGTCATCCTCTGCAGTCTCGCCTACAAGCTCCATTTTAACAGTCACCGCCGCTTTTTTCTCATCTGTACGATGTCATTGCATCATTAGTGACAGTGCCATGTGCCTTGACAATATGGGCTGCTTGCCTTTCCGTGGTCCTACGGCTTTCCTGAGCTAAAATAAAGATTACTCTATGAATATTACTCCTTGTGCTATCCGTTTTTTAATCCGGGAAATTAGCAGACAACATTTGGTGCAGACAACGTATGGCGGAGACCACATACGGCGCAGGCAATGCGGCTTGGGTCTGATCTGCTTCTGTGCGTGCAGGGACCTTCCGCCGAGCCAGGGCGGGCGCTACAGCGGCTTTGGCAACAGCGTGTCCCAGCCTCCCCGTAGCCAGTCGTCCGAGTTCTTTGACGGAGCGTGGTCCTCCTTCAGTTCCGTGAGTGTGCTTTCCAGCCGCAACTTCTGTGGAGGGGTTAGTTGAAACCACTTTTAAAGGAGCTGTGCAACAATTATAGTGATTTGCTTAAATAATTTGGGAGTTGATGTCTCGACCTTTCTGAGTAAAGAACAAAAAACCGCTTTTGCCTGCATGTCCTAGTTTTTATTTTAAAAATGGACAAAGATTGAGGTTTTCGGCGCCTCTCAACTCCTTCACTAACTTCCGAGTCCCGTGCGCTGTGACGTCAATGGGGAAGGCGCGGGGTTCCGGTGAAGCTCTCTCTTTAGAGCCATCAGTAAGCAGCGAGAACTCATCCGCTCGCGACCGCGTGACCACAATATGGTGAAAGGAGGAAAGTCTCATCCGGGTCCGGCCATACCTGTCCGGCCCTGTCCCCCCTCCCCCTCCGGCTTCTGGCGGCTGTTCCGCTGCTGACGGTTTTGTGGACCTAGGATAGATGGCGCCACTTAAACTCCGTATAATAAAAGTTTTGTCAATGATACCAGGTTTTTGACGCATTTATATTTATGTTGGAACGACAAGATTTATAGAAAAGTTACCTTTTATCGAGCAGGTATTCGCACAACTTGCTATCTTTCTACAAGATTCCCCATTGACGTCATGCCTTCTGTTTCTCATGGCCGCCGCTCGCGGCTGCAGGTCGAGGAATATTCTAATTTTTGCTTCACGATTACGCGGCGGAAATCGCAACATTTCGAAAGAAGGAGGTGTTTTTCTGTCCTTTGTGACAAGGTGAACAATGTCAAAAGTAGAAAACGCCAATTCTTTCAACGTTAAAATCGTTGCACAGCTCCTTTAAGGCCGGTTCACTCGCAGGACTGCTTAAGATGTGCGCCTTAAAACCTCTTAAAATCTCTTACGACGAGAGAACACGCTGGCGCCATCTATCGGGGAGCCGTGGAACACTTGCAGCTTTCTTACATTTCCTATCTTGTTTGTGCATTACTCTTTTTTTCTTGGCTCGAAAAGCTTTCGCCATATAAGCGACCATGTTTGGTGGGTAGTATGTACATTTGATCCCGCAAATACCGCAAAACCTTCACTCTAGTGAAAAGCAGTTCCAAGGTCACCTCATAGATGGTGCCAGCGTGCCGTTCTGTTTCCTCGTCGTAAGAGATTGCAAGAACCGGTCTTAATCAAACGCAAGTGTGTGCACGGGCCTTTGCAGGAAAAAAAGGCGTTGACTGGTGTGGTGTGTCTGCCAGTCTAGTGCATCTTTTCTTTTATTCCTTCCATATTTACAAAGAACCAGATTGGAAAATTAAGCTGCCACTACCTTTTTGTTTTCCTCCTCCGTTTTACTGGCTGCATATTTAGTTTTAGTTAACTTCGTGCCAAAAAATAAGTAGATGGTAGAACAAACGGTGAAGGCATTATGGCCGAAGGTCATTTGTCTGTTGCTTCTGATCATTACGGTTTTGGCAGCTGTGGTGTCCAGCACTGTCGTTTTCTACTTCGGGTAGGAGTCAAAACAGGGGGAGAGTGAGGTTTGTTATGCCCCACTTTTTTTGTATGTACGGCATTCCGTCTAATGGCCAGTTCACACAGTACCATTTTCCTTACTTTGCATTATGTTACGGGATCATATGTCTGCTTACATTGAGAATCAAAGGGACACCCATGCCACGTATTAAGTGTGGCAACATATTCAAGGAATAGCTGTAGACATGACATTCTAAGCATGGGTGTACTGGTGAGTCATAACGGAACGTAAGACATTGTAAGCAGACGCTGCTGTGTGAATGGGACCTAATAGAGATAGGTCCATGACACTCGCAATGTGAACTGCAGGGCTTTGCCACCTTTGCTTCCGGCGCAACAAAGATCGCTTCCAAGGCATCTGAAAACGTGAGTGTGCTCCCCTTACCAACCCCCTTTTTAACGAACGAGCGAACCGCACAAATCCCTCTCTCACCTTTCACGACGTGCGCACGTTCGCAGGCGGTGAAGATCGGCAGCATAGCAGCCTTGAAGGTGGCCGAGATCTCGGGCACCGTCAACGACAAGGTGAGACCCGTGGGTGTGGCCGACGCAACTGCTGCACCCAAAAACGGCGCAACGAGTCGCCCGCCTTTGTTTTGTTCTCGAGAATCGTTACTTGGTGCGTTGCATCTCGAGTGCCTGCCCATTGACCCTCCCGGTGTTGTGTGCATGTCGGTGGCCGTGACGCTAGGTCAAGGACGGCACCCTCATCGGCGACCTCCAGAGCCAGGTGACGACCATCGGAACCAAGGCGAGTGCCCCCCTGCACGCCCCTTCCTTTGTTTCGTCCCCGTCTTTTTGTTTTGGTTGTGTCGGTAGTTTCTTGACTTTGTTTTGCTTTGCAACTCAAAAGCACTCTCTCGCTAAAATTTATTTTTCGTACCCGCGCGAGTCGAGCGGTAGTTCCGTACGGCCGCCATACTTTGTTTCACTTTGGTCCGACCGCAACCGACGCTACGATTCGACTGAGCCAATTGAGCACTGCCAAAAGTGCATCGTTGCGGCGCTCGTCGTCTTTGCGCATTCGCCGTCGCGCACGGTGAAAGCGCTGTGATCTTGCACTCTTTTTTTTGTGCACGATGGTTTTAGCCAGCAATAGAGGACGCACTAAGATGACAAACATCGTAACAACGCGCTCTTGGTGCCGCATGATTGGCTTCGTCGGATCGTAGCGCATTGGACTTGATGTGAAACGGAGTGTACCGTCTTTTGACTTGTCGGTTCTTGCGTGCTTCACTGTCCTCTGAGCGGCATGGCAACACGACCCCCGAGAGCCGCCGCCTACGCATCTGTATCGTACCCGTCGCATTATCATCTACGTAAAGGGCGGCGACCCGGGCCCCTGGCTTGGGCTGCCTGCCTTTCTGGAGCATCGTGGATTTACGCGACCAAATAAATATTGCCTTCGTGACTATTTATTACCTTTGCTTTTGAAAAGCCTTTAGTCTTGTTTGCCATGACTCACGTCACGTCCGCATATCTCGCATTCCGACTGCCTAAAACATGTTTCGTAAATGTGTTCGGACACGTTCTAAAGTGCAATTTTTTTTCGCAAAGTTAATTGCGCAAATTGTTTAACGAATGGAGTAATAATTTGCGTAATGCTAACTCAAAGGGGTATGTCACGAAAAGAGTCACGAAACATGAGTATGCTTATACGCATCGCCGTCGAGCTCGAAACTTCCTTGTTGCGGTGTGGTTTTTAAGGAGAGACAGCAGACGGGTTGTTTCAGCCTCTTATTCGAAAAGCTTGCGGTACATAGCTATAAAAGGTTGTGAAGTGTGAAATAAATGTTAGCTGTGTTTGGAGTTCTGTGCCGTGTTTGTCCTCCTTGTCCCCACTCTCCAGGGTTAAAATGTCTATATTCAACCAGCTCGCCTGCACCCCTTCATGTGAAATGAAGCATTTTAGGAGTTTTGAAGACGTTGAATAGTCATTTCAAGGAGTGAAGAACTTATATTTTACCAATCTAGCGGGGAAACTGGCAATGTGCATACGTCGCATGAAATCAAGTTCCCTGCCATATTTAGCGGGGAAACTGAATTCGTGAATGGGCGTCCGTGACGTCGGGTCATGCGACGTCGATTTTCCCACTGACCTAGGTGGAAAAACCGACTTGGTGCATAAGTCACGTGACATGAATTTCCCCACCAAATTTAGCGGGGAAACTGAATTGATGCATAGATCACGTGAGGCCATTTTCTCACGCGAAATATAGCGGGAAACGTACGAATGGGTGGGTGGACAGACAAAATTTTAGAATTTGGAAGCCATCCGTAAAAAAGCATTCTATTCTTTAAAAGCAGCACACACGAGAGAGAAGAAGGGTTTTCTGTTTTTTATTTATAGGTGGCATAGATCACTTCCCCGGAATCAATTGGCCAAAGTTCGGAAATCGATGCACCACCCCTTCGACTCGCAAGTCGCTCCCTCTCCGTAACCGAGGCCCTCCCCGTGCCCCTAGGTGGTGGACGTGAGCCGGCGTGGGGTGCAGGACCTGTCGACGCTGTTCGCCAACAAGGCCACCACCCTGGAGACTGCCGAGGGTGCCCCGACGGAGAAGTCCTCGCTCCTGCTCGGGGGCAGCAGCCCACCCGGGAACCCCAAGGACAGGTAACCCTCCCTTCTCCCTTGTTTCTTCCGCGCGGCCGCCCAACAAGGAGGAGCGCAAACTCTTCCGTCGTCTGTCTCCAAACAGTCGAGGGCCGTCCAAAAGGGACACGGCAGAAGTCGCGCGCTTCTCTCAAAAGACGCAAACGTTGCGGTGCACGCGTCCGTCGAACGTCGGCTACGCCGTGCTGCCTGGAACGCATCTCCGACTGGTTTGTTTACCGCGTCCCAAGTGTCTGTCCGGAACCACGTGATGAATGCGCTCTGTGCCTCTGCCTGAGGATGCGTGCGGAGAAAAACGTTTTCCTCCGGTGCACCAGACGAGAGCAGACCGCAGTAGGGCACGGGTCGTGAATTTAGAAAACGCAGCATCTGCTGTGTCCTGTGTGGACAGCCGTTCAGACACGCATCGACTGGCAACCTTCTTCCAAACTCCTTGCCGACAATCTGGTCTTGCACGGTTCTTCCAACTTCTAAAATCCCGGTTCTCTCAGAAATGTTTCAATGGGTCTTGAAAAGAATGTTGGGAGTGCTTCGTTCAACTTCTTAGCAGCCACCTAGAGCTAGATTCTACGAGAAATATTTTGAAGCACATAAAGAAGAGTCGTGGTGTGGTACCTGCACTGATTGTATACAGTGCAGTCCACTTATAACGATAATGAGGCGACCCGAAAATGCAACCGTTATAACCGATTATTATATCTGGGCTGGATCCCCCCTGCAAAAACGCATGGTCCACTATGAACTGATTGTTATAAGCTGTACTCAGTTATTCGTGGTATTGTTAAAAGTAGATTGCACTGTAGTAACCTTTGAAAGCTAACATACATCAGAAATTGTATTATAAATTGCGTAAGAAAGAATGTTGATGTGCCTGTATTAGCTATGTTGTAACTTCTGACAGCCGACTTTTGTTAATTTTTTTAATAAGCACATTAAAAATGAATTTCGGAATAACAAGATTTTTTGTTTAGCAGCTCTGTAAGCTGAATTCTATCCAACATAGGTATTTTAACCACGTAAAAATTATTGTTGGAGTGCTTGGACGCTGGCCTACGGATTCCGAGGTGCCCGCAGTCTGGTGGAAGCTTATTGAGGAAAAGACGCCGTTCAACCATGCTTTCGGTTGCACGTCAAAAGCTCACCGGATGGTCCAAAATAGTCCTCAGTTCTTTGGGGGGGCTTGCTATATGCCCTTTGTTGGTTTGGCACGTAGAACCTCCAAACTTAATTAGGAGTGCTCAGATTGACTCCATCATCCATCAAGTGGTGTCGCGTAACCCGTTGCACCTGACGGCTTGGTCTCTCGCAAAAGTTTAGAGCCCAACTTCTTTTTTTCTTCTTTTGTATGTAAAGGTGAGGAAAGTTTGTTTTGTAGTTGGCTCTGCCAATTAGGGCTTGGTCGTCCAACCAAGCCCTAATTAGGGACCCGACGTTTCGAGGCCCACTTGCCCTCTTCTTCAGGGGTGACTATGGCAAAGGCCGTTGAGGAGCAAGTGTTTTTGCTATCAGCTGTGCTCTTTATACACCTTTCCAAAAAACACTTTACCCCAGGGGCAGCAAACCGTTTTCGAGCCCAGTCACTGGGTTTGAGGCTAGACTCTCACCGGCGTCCCTGCTAACCCTAACCTAGTGGACTGTGGTTTCGATAGGTGCAGCCTGCGTAGGCGCAGTTTCAAACACTGCTGGTGGATAAATTCTCGTCTTTTCCCGCTCTATTTTGTGTTTCATGGTGCATGTATTTTCCCGAGGTCACTGAAAAAGCATTGTACCACATTTGAAAAAAAGAAAAAAAAAACAATAAAAATCCTATAAACTATTTTTGTTGGGTATGTGCGCGACAGCACGAATGTGACTGAAATGTATAGTTCTAGTTTTTTTGTGTGTCTTTTTACGATACGTTTTGACGTCGCCGCACGATTCGCCGTATGTCAAACGACAAAGCGCTTAGCTGTCAAAAACAAACTACAACAGAAGATAGCCGAAAGGCATTCATTTTTCACGCTAACAAATAACGTGTTTACCGATGGACAGGACACGGACATACAATTTAGCGAGTGTTAGCATTCGAACAATATATTATACCTACCACACGATGCAGCGTTATCTGAAAAGAATTTATTTGAGAAAGATCTCAAATAACACAGTCACAGTCGACGACAGTCAAATCTTAACGATCGGACGGAATCCAAGATGACTTCGTTTTGGTGCACGTTTTGGGGAGAGCTTCCTTTTTTCACAACAGCACCAAGGCAAAGGAACGCATGTGACTGACCCGTTTCCCACCCCAACCCGGACAACTACTTTTGGAGATGACTGAATATTCTACGCGGATTATCTCTGGGAGAGGGGAGAACAACGTTTGCAAAATCGCTTCGAGGGCCGTTCGACGTCCTTCCCCTCTTTCGTTTCCCGTGAATGTCCAGCAGAAATGCTTGAATGGCAGGCACTTACTAGCCTTATTTCTCACAATGGAAGATAACACGCATAAAAAGAATTAAGTGGAAACTTTGAAGAGGGGCAAGAAAACGTTGAATGCAAAACCGCAAAAACGTAGGTTGAGAACCGCGTTGAGCGGGTGTTCACAGTCCAAGAGAGTGGCAGAAACTTTCTAGCTGATAGAGGGCGCGAGAGTCGCACCAGCTGCATCAGCAACATGGCGGCGGCCTAGGAGCGTTTTTTGGAAAGGTGTATAATGGGTGGTAATTTGCACCACCTAGCCTAGGAACCAAAAAATAAATGTATGATTCCTCCCCTTGCCCTTCTAAGAAAATTTTCTTTCCCTTTGCATTTTTGTAACTATCACCAGGCAGTGGGATGTCGATACAATGACCTTTGGGGGATCGGGCAAAAAAACCAGAAACATCACCCCCCGCCTCCTCTCCCCGGTGAGGGAGTCGCCAATTTTCCCCTGGCCAAACTTTGTCGACGTCATCCCCGACCCGGCCCCTGGAAGACAGGGTTGAAACTTTGCACCTGAGCCACGCGGGAGGGGGAGTCCAAATATTCCTCTGTCCAGCCTGTCCCCAGCTGTGCTAGTTAGTTGTACGTCATTGCATTCTCCCTAGATAAGTGCCTGCCTTGTACCCAGTGTTGCCAACTCAAAAATCAAAAAACCAGAATGGGAATACTACTGTCTGCGAAACGTGACTGTCCAACATCGCGAGCATGACTGGAAAGCATGTGTTAAAAGAAACGCTAGCATGTGCATGTTTGTCTGCTCTTTGTGCACCTCTTGCTTCCATGTGCCCGTTAATTGTGCTCGCACATTTGTGTTTTTTCCTGTGATCTCGAAGCACCTTCTTGAAGTTGCCTGCTGATTGGCGAGCCAAGAATTCCTCATTTGCATGTACTGAACAGACCCGCTCAATGCGCAGAGCTTGCTTCTACTACAGTGTACTAGAATACATACTCCTGCTATGCTCAAATGTAAGGTGACAGGTACTAAAGCCCCTTTATAAATTAAAATAGCATGGTTCGTTCTTAAAAAAATTTCCTCTTCTCCGGCACCTTTGCTAAAAAATGGCGTCGTCATTAACCACATTGACCAGTGCCTTCGCTCAAAAATGGCGTCTTCATTTACCACATTGAGCAATGTCTTTGCTCAAAAATGGCGTCGTGCAGCCGCAGAGAGAGCGAGGCTTGGAGAGGGGGAATTGCGTTGCTTCTCCGTTTACAGGTCTTTTAGTAGACACAGGCGCATGTCAAATGCCCACAATGGACCTTTTTCGAAATAGCGGGTTCGGGAGGTTCTGGTATGAAAATACGTGAGCACGTGCTCAAGGGAGTGTGGGCACTCCTTTGACCAAGGAAGCTAGATCCTGCTTTCTCTAAGGAGCAGCAGGCAGTTACCTTGAGTGGACTCTCCCAAAGTCCCTATTGTGCAGTGCTGGGAAGTACTTTAAATATGTTACACTTAAAGTGGTATTTCAAGGAAGTTTAGAATACTTGTACTTTCCTTGAAGTACATTTTCTGAGTAAGTACTTGTACTTAATTTCTTTTTTTTAGTACTTTCTGAGGAAAGCACAACTTCTGACTTCAAAGTATGTTCTCCAAATTTGGTCGCGTTAAATTTGCATCACAAAATGATGCTCAACTCTGAAGCCACTTGACTTTATCCAATATTTGCCGCCATTTCCGAAAATAACTGATGCACCCCCGATTACCCCAAAACATTGAATACCACTTAAAAAAAAGCCTATAGGGTAATGAAAGGACATTATTAAAGATTGTGTTAAAAAGTACATGTACTTCACTTTGAAACTGCATTGTATTTATAGTATTTTGCTTCAAGTGCATTGCACGTGGTGTACTTATTTGGGTGTTGGAAAAAATGTCCCCGGAAAAAATGTCCCCGGAAAAAAAGTCCCCGGAAAAAAAAAAAAAAGAAAAGGCCCCAGGTGGAAAGTAGGAAAAAATGTCCCCAAAGAATTTTCTATCTCTGGGTTTCCCTGATCCTCATGGCCTTCGGACGGTCCGGTCATATGTCCTTGGGAAAAAAGGCACCGTGTGGCAAGTAGGAAAAAACGGCCCCAACAAGTAAGGAAATATACGATTTCGCGAGGTACACATCGCGACACTGTTAGCGCGAACACGACATCGGCGTATTTTCACATTTTACTTAGAAAGGGTATTAGTGGGAACGAAATTTTACCGTCTGCATTATATCCCCAAATAAGCACTTTCAGTACCTATTATAACTTTGATGACAATTAACCTTTCGTTTCTATAAGAAAAATATTAAAAAAAAAAAAAAAACTAGCAATCGCTTGTTCATGCGAAGTGTCGCGCTTTTTACTTATTTGGAATTGGTACACAAGTACCTCTCAAATTTCCCCAAACAAAATCATTTGGTTTTGGATAGAAGTGTTATAAATGTTTATTTCGCAATGAAAAACAAACAAAAAAAAGTTGAGATGCAATGTTACAAAATCAGGAATGTTGCATGGCACATCAGCCTGGACCGGTTGTGCTCGAGAGCGAGCCACACCCGTCTGTTTGTCGAGACCCGTTTCTTTTGGGCCGTGTGCGTGGTCACGACTCGCGGCCGAAGCGTACGGATTTGCGTCGCGGCGCCGGTGTGCCACGCTCGTTCCTCGTTGTGTAAACTCTGTGCCAGGTCGCTCGTTTCGGTTCACTAGTGTTTCATCCGTTGCAAAAACAAAAAAAAAAAAACCTAGTTGTTTGGAACGAGGCGTTGGGCGAAAGCGTTGTGTTTTCCTCGGAAACGCCGCTACTTCGTCTCTGCCCTCCTCTGTCGGAATTGTTGACGAATAGGGCAAATTATTTATTTTTCCTGTTCGTGAGATCAGCTGATAAGGTCGTTTGTCCCCTTGTTTGTTTGTTGTTTTTGTTGTTTTTTTTGAGGGGGGGGGGGGGGTTGTTTATTTGTTTTGCCGAGACACTCTTGAATCAGCTCGCAAATAGACATTTGCTCGATGACTTTCCAGAAATTCCGCTTTATTCAACGTTTGCGCCTTGTATTGCTATGTGTTTATCGGAAGCCGTGTTTTGTTTGGTTTATCAGAAGGCTTGATGCTGGAGACCGCAGATGTCAAAAAAAAAAAAAAAGAAGAAGAAAGTCGGCCGCATCGGCTAGAAGTCATTCGACACACACAAAAAGCTCAGAGCTATGGCGCATTGCCTCCGCTTCATACTGAGATAAAACTAAGGCGAGGGATCGAAAAAGAGGACAAACACAACAGCGTGTCGCTGCAATGTTATTTCTACGACTCCTTGCTACGCTTGAAGCCAAGTACAGCGCGTGTCCCCACAAATATTTACAGTGTACATTGCAAAGTAACCCGAGACTGAGGAAATAAGAAAGTTGACACCAAAAGAAGAGAAGGGGAACGTCCCAGGCCGCTCTCACGTTCTGTTCTACTCTTTTTTTTTTTTTTTCATTAGACTTTTTACATATTTGAACGCTCGTTTTTCTCCCAAATGTAGCGGTAGCGGTCTGGACCAGTTGCCAACGTTTTCGAGCTAACTGTTCCCTTAGTCAAAAGTTATACGTGGTTTTCTGAACATTTCAGTAGGAAAATGTGGCCTGTGCGACAAACGCCGTGACGTTGCGTTTTCGGCTCATAGCGTCCGCTGCCCCGGGCTACAATCGCTTCGTTTCATTTGCTTCCCCTCGAACCATCGTCTTTCTGCCGCGCCTTTAACCGAACGTCTCGACGAGTCGCCGCTGTTTTCGCATTTTGTTTCCGTTTTTGGCGTCGCGGCGCGGCTGCGTGGTGAACGCGTTCTTCTTTTTATCGTTCCTCTCTCCCGCTTTGTAGGCGTGCGCAGAAATACGACCTCGCTGCTGCCTGCGTCGTTGTTTATCGAGGGTCTGCGTCGTTTCGTACCGCAGAGCCATTACGGCAACGAGTCGGCGCGGAAGCGTATTCGGGTGACCGCCGTATTGGTAGCAGACGTAGCAGACGACGCGACGGAGACGCCATCTTTTATTTTTTTATTTTTTCTCGGTTGTTGGTTTTGACAGTCGGGCTTCTGTCGATTCCGGGAGGACCGACCTGCTTCATCGTGGCGGGCTGGGGACTTGGTGACGTTTCGTCGCGATTTTGCGATTTTGGGCTCGGATGTCGATTCGGAGCAGTGGTTTGAAGCGTCTCATGTCGCAGCGGAGCCGCGGGTTGTCGTAGTTGTCGAGCGAGCGCGCATTACCACTGATTGTTTCTATTTATAGACGGCGACTCTGGCCGCCGCGGCGAAGGAGGAGCGGGAGGATCCCGATCTGATTAGGCTTTCGATTGGTTGAACGGAGTCGTAGTAATTTTAAAAGGGCGCGTCCGGCCGGCTCTCTGGACGCGATGAGCTGGCGGAGTAAAACCACTTGTCAGCATTCGCTGCTGACGGAAGCTAAAGCGGATCGGAAAGACGCCAGGACGGCTAAGCAACCGGCAAAGTAAGTTGTCTTGTCACAAATCTAAAAAAGGAAAAAGAAAAAAAGTCGTCAACTGAGCGTAGCCGACGGAAATTTGATTCGAATGTGTGCAATTACCTGCTTTGTAGCAATGCTTCGACATATTTGCCGGCTTTGATTCTTGTCGACGTCAGGCACCTAACGTGCTCGCTATGCAAAAAATAAATAAATAAAATAAAAGAGAAAGTTTTGAAGCGTTCAGCAGATAACTATTTTTAAAGGGCAACTCCGCTTCATTTTTGTTTGTGAAAAAACAATGCAGTCCTCTTCAGTATCGCCTAGGAAGACCACACGTGAAATATTACGACATAGTTCTAAGTGTTTCTTAAAGGGGCCCTGCAATCATATTTAAGCGTCTGCCTTTTTTGCGGTTTCTACGTCTCTTGGGGTTCGGGCAAGCCAGCGGGCATGGAGAGAGTAACTAAATATCAGTGCATCATATTTTAACCGGACGACGCGGAAACCTCCTCCGCCTACGAGGGCGACCCACGTTGCCGAAAGCGCGCAAACTGTGACGTCTTTGGTCCTGGGCTTACTACTGGTCAGAGCCGCTAAAAGCTTTTTTTTAGTCGAGACACAAAATATAAGTGTCGCGAACCGTTTCAATTATGTATGAATGAAGTTTTTGTTCAGTATTTTAGATCAGAAAAGAAACAAATGCAGTTTATAAAGTACGGAAACAAGAAATGACCCGTCGACATACCCGCCACCAAGCGGCGGAAAAAACTGCGCATACTAGAAAGGGCTAGTGGGATGAGGCCCCAACAAATGGCCAGCGTAGAAAAATCCCGGATGTACGCGGCGGCGCTGCGATCGTATACTGGCTCGAGCATCCGACCGCTTCCGAGCGTTCCGAAGGCCTTCGGCGCGGGCTTGGTTGGCGATTTGGCCATTTGGCGGTATGGCAGCGCGAAGTGGCTCCCGTTCTGAACTGATCTTTACCCCGTGTTTGCTGTAGTTTGTGGCCAATGTAGTGTTATGCCGAATTAGTCTTTAATCGCGCAACAAATGCAATGCGAGCCGCCCTGACTGCCCGCTTCATACAGCCTATCCAACACATGCTTTAGTGGCGCCATCTCGAGCCGTCGACACGGAATGCGGCAGCCGTGAACGCTCGATGAGCCCACTACCCTTCCTCTAGTTCACGGCCACTCAAGCCAGGACCTACGACGTCATGAAGGAGGTTATTTTTTGCTTGTTTTTGTAATTCTAATTTGCCTATAACTTTTAAAATAAAGCGAAATTTGAGAAAAGAAAAGTTTCATTAAGTTACTACGTTCAGTGCGCTCAGGTTCGGTGCAAATTAAAAACCAGTAAAAAAGTCATTGCAGGGCCCCTTTAAGGCCCGCTTCAGATGGGGCAACTTTTCCAGCAATTTTGAGGTTGCTGGCGTGTTGTTCCCTAGCTTTCCCTAGATCGACACGAATTGCTGAGATCGGGTCCGGCTCGAAACGGACGAGCAACTCGAACAACTCGGAGCCGTTTGAAGCAGCAGCAGCCAATCAGGGACGCAATATTTTCACGTGACACCCCCGTGGTGGTGATGATGACAGCTAAAGACTTGGTTCTGGTTTGAAATCAATCGGTTTTGGAAATAAACCTTTTCAGAAAGATGAGTTCGTATTCTCAACGCCATTCAAAGATATAAAAACATGTTTTTAGCGCGCAGCTTTGCGTCTAAATAGTGCAAGAAAATTCAAAGTGAATGATGATGATAGCAAGTCGTAGCAATTCGGTTGCTGCGTGTGAACGCGGAAGGCCCGTGTTGCTGGTGTTGCGACGTCAAGTTGCTGGGTGAAATTGCTCCGTCTGAAGCGGGCCTAAACGGTCCAGGCAAACTTTGCAACTTGCCAAGTTGCCGAAATCGACTGGCTCGAGCGGGCGAATTGAGGCGAAACCAACAGCGCAGTCAAGGCTGTGGTGTGGACGAAACCAACGTTGAGCTAAACGTCATCACCATTGCCCTCTTTTGTTTGTTTTTACTTCTCTGGGCAAGCGTAACGGGTGACGTCGGCAACATTTCCTCTCGGCGCTCAGCAGTGTCCACGTGATTGGCGTAACGCGCCTGCGCAGCGCGCCTCTTGGGAGCCGCCCTGCCGTGGTCCTGCCGTTACCGTCGTTCTCGCGTCACAACCGCCATTGTCGTCTCACCGTTTGTGATTTTTGTCTTGGAGTTTCGTCCACACTATGGACACTATGTGTGTAGACCTATGCCGCAGTTGTGCAGGCGTCGTCAAATGTCATAGACACCAAAACTTGGTGAAGAGTGCGGTGCAGACTAAAGAGTGCAGCCGACACTTGCGCCTTGCACAGGCCCGCCTGCCCCAGTCCCGCCCGTCGTCGCGGAGAGCTTCACGCGACACTTGTACCATGTGATAGCCATGTTCTTGGCGGCCCGAGGCCAATGTTGTCGGACGGAGCCGAAGTTTCTGTTTCGATTTCTGCTCGCGTTTAAGATTAGATTTCAAAATATATATCTCATTTTTCACGAAGCAAATGACGTAGTGTCTTTTACTAGGGCTTTTTAATTCGAAATCGCTCGTCATCCTGAAATCTTCGGAATTGAGCGGTGTTGTCCTGTTTCTGATAGTACTTCTGGCAATATGGGACCACCAATGGCAGCCTCCGCACATCATTGTTATGGTGTCTGCAACGCGTCCTCGACTGGTGTGTTTAGCGGTCTACACCGCCCATGCATCGGAGTAGCCCCGAAATAACAACAAGACGGCCGTTGCGATCCTGGCAGTTGGTTGTAAAAATACGAGAAAAGAAAAGGAGGGGACGTTTTCCTCGAATAGCCAGCTGCAGAGGGAGCCACAGCAGGATAAGTGTGGAGTGTGTCCACCCTCGCTGCTGTTTGACTTCCAGAATCGCGACAAGCTGCAGCGTGCGACAGTTCTGATGTCTCTGGTCGCAAATCGAACAAACAAAAAGGAAGACAGGGTAAACAGCCAGTCGGACGTGTCATGCACCGTACTGATGCTTGTACGGCATGCGGAGAAGACATACAAGCTCCATCTGTCTTACCCATGACGCTCGTGATAAAGGCCCGTTCACAAGCTTGCATCTGCTTATAACCGAGTTTCTGCAATTTCTTGCGACAATGGAACACACCGGCACGCTGGCACCATCTATGAGGTGACTCTGGAACTGCATTTCACTAGAGCTAAGGTTTCGCAGTATTTGAGAGATCAAATTTAGATACTCACTGCATCTGATTTATCGCCGTATTTGATTTACGAGTGTGACCTATCTCAAAACACAACCGGAAGTATGTTGCCCTGCACTTTTCTCCACTGGTGCAGGTAAATTAAACGCTGCAACTATTTATAAGAAATGGTCATTTATAACATTGTCAACACGTCTTCAATCCAAAAAAAAATTAGAAAAAAACAAATAATACGAAAATGCAGCGTTTTACAGCTTCTTGATAGACAGCTCCAGTGTGTTCTTTCGTCGTAAGAGATCCTGGTGAACTAGCCTCAAGTCCTCCGAGCGCTTCCAGGCTTGGCGTGTCCACGACGCCGTCTGGAGCGCCCAAAGAGGGTTCTGTCGGCCTGCGTGTTGTCGCTTGCCACGTTGGGCGTGTGTGCATCCTTGTCGTGTCGTGCATCGTCTGTGTGCGTCCACACCCCGCAGGAACTCGAGCGCCGACTGCAGCGACACCCCGCTACTGCACCAGGACCAACCGTACAACGCCGAGCGAGACCAGGACGGCTGGCAGTGGGCACACAGCGGCGCCAGGTGCGCGGGGCAACCGTCGCGCCGCCTCTTCGCGATACGTTCGGCCAGGAAACTCCCATTGAAATGAAGCGGGAGAATTGACTAGTTGGTGGATATTCAGAGAACTGGAGGCACCAAGTAGATGAGGGCGATGCAAAGAATGTGGCCTCGACGAGAGCTAAGCGGCTCGTCTGCCATTCAGGGACTATACAGAGTGTTCCCCCCCCGATAATGGTCATTTGTTTCACCGCAAAAATGAATTGCAACTTGCCGAACGCTCAGTCCTCCACCCGAGTGTAGCATTAGCGGACCCGACCCCACAAGAACAACCTTTCCTTTTTTCTCCCCTTAACGACCCCCCAGATGCCAAAGTTTCAGAACTGTTACGTTATCTCATCCAAAAGTTAGTGATTTTCTGAAAATTCCAATGGGAAAATGGAGCTTGTTCTTTGTAACTAGTGGCATTCAGCTTCACGTATTCGAGGGTTTCGTCGGCTGCCATGTTCCTATTGAAAATTTGAGAAAATCACTTAACTTTTGAATAAGGTAACAGTCAGTTCTGAAACTTTGGCTTCTGTTTCAAACTGCTAGGTCTACATTTGGGCGGAGAATGAGCATTTGCCAATGCATAGTTTATTTTACGCAGCATACATTACGAGCCGTCCCAGCCAATCTAACACTGAGAATGTAACACGTGACTGTGCGTTCCGTGCGTCGCTGTGCCTCCCCGTAAAAGTCTCGGGACACTCGCGGCTTTGGATTGGATGGGACGGCTCGGGGCGTCCACTGTGGTCCATTGTAAGGTGAAATGGAATTTAACACTCCTGTAACTGTCTGCCAACTGCCTGCAAGCTAGTCTTCCGATAGTCGTCTCCCAATTGTTTCCTAGGCGGCTTTTGGTTTCTGCAGACCGTCTCGCAGACATCAGCCGCTCTTCGTTCATCTTCTGCGCGTCGTTCGTTTATGAGAGTGCATGCTAGAGGACAACATGAACTTGTTGTCCTCCAGTGACCTCCCGATTGTCTGCTGCTGGCTGCCAGGCTTCTCACCATGCCTTGCATTGTAGCCTACACTAATGTTCGAGCCCCTCGACCTATCTTGGCTAGTCCTTTGGACGATCCCTAGACTACACAAAGGGGCAGTAGAATCGTCTTGCAGGTCTGGAAAGTTTACATCCAGGTGAGGGTCGCTTAATATTTGTGCAATCTGCATTATGAATTTGACGCTTGCGCGGACTAACCCCTCAGCCTGCCACTGTTGTTACATAGGAACGCAAAGTTAGAATCTAGCCGCCTCCCCCAATGCAACTGCGTGGTATGTTGCAGTACCATGTAGCATTTAAATGGCAATTCCGTTTTTTCGCCGTGGAGTTTCCTGGCCGAAGACTGTGATCAGCGCCGATTCTTCTCATCACGGCGTCCCATCTGTTGCTTGCGCGTTTGTCCGCTTTTGTGTACGTGCGCAACACTGTGCTTCTGTCTCGTTCACCTCTGAGTGCGTGAGACTCGTACATTATATTTTGTCCACCGATCAGGGAGAATGTGTAAACGGGACATGGCGGAATAGTTGCTCAACAGCCACGTTGTTGGGCGTCCTTTTTGCATACCATCTAGTGCAGGGTTCTCAAGCTCATTCGTACCTGAGGGCCAGGTAACCCGCCCCGAAAGGCCGAGGGCCATTGTAAGTCGGGGGGAGACGAGGAAACTCGGCTATGGTGTATCACGTTGCAAAAGCAGCCGAGTCTCTTGGCGACACCTCGGAGATTTCCGAGAAGGGACCTCGTGCTCCGCTTTTAATGCGAAAGATAGAACGAACCGGCGTTGTCAGCTTTTGAAGCCGCGCCAAATGGTACCTAAATTCCCCCGTCTCATGGAGCGAAGCCTGTAGCCTGTAGCAGCAAATTGATGGATAAACACTCATTGGCTGGTGCGCGGCATAGTTCCGAGGAATGCCACCACCCCCTCCATGGCGGTGCCGAGAGGATCAGAAGCGGCCAGGGCGCGAAGAACGACATTCATGCTTTCCCATTCACAGCTTGTAAAAAGTGCTTCGGTGTCCTGGGAGTGTTTGTTTTTTTTTGTAACTCACCTTTTTGCCAGTGACACTTTTAGCTTTGTTTTGTTAATACGACTACTTTTGACCCATACTTAATGTGATAAGAATACCTAAAATGGCACCGCCCCCATTAAGGTGTTGGCCTTTCTCGAGAGAACAAGCACTCTGTTGTTGCCCTGTTGCTCAGTTCACTCGGGAATTAATCGAGCTCAACATCTTTTTGCTTTCCTGACGATTTTCATAGCAGCATTATAAGATAATACTTGTAATGGTATTTCCTGACATCTAGAAGCCCAAGCTCATAGCCTTCTCTTTTGCAGTTTTTCTTGCTCAGCGAAAGTTAGTGCCGCCAAGGTGTGTCTCTGAGCAAAGAGCTCGCGCTACTAGCTTGGTAGCGAGATTGTCGTACGGGTGATAAACATTGAAAAGAGCTCGGAAGCAAAAATTATGACAATCTAAAAGAAAGCACCATAGTGCAAAATAAATGAACGCATTATAGGAGCATAGCTCAAGTTTAGAGCGGAAACAATTGACCTGCATGCTTGAGATAAGGGAACTGAGGTTCACTGCTACCAGATTCTTGCAAGTCGTGTCCTAGCGTGTTTGAGAATCTTGATCTAGTGCCACTCACACGGCCATTGTATTTTTGTAGTTGCATTTTTTTTCTTGTGGGGATCTTGTTTGATAAAAACTTGTAGACTCGTATGACATCGCATTGTGGTAAAGTAGTAGTAATAACCGAGAACATTTTGGCCGCATCTTTTGTGCAGGGAGAGTTATGAGGTAGGAAAAGGGCCTAAAAGGAAGAGACCAGAAAAAGAAAGAGGAGAGGAAGGAGTGGGAAGAGTCGAGGTAGTTTGTCACAGCTACATTGCTTGGGAGTAGCCGAGCCCAGAGCGCAGACGTGCGACAGCAGTTCAGTGATTCCCCAAATCACCATGTTGCCCCATAGTAGATCAGCGTCCTCTAGGAATGTGAGGAGAAGCCGAATGTTGTGGCGGCTCCATTGAGCCTAGGGAAGGTCTCGAATTGTAGTGCAAGCATTTTCTCTGGGCTCTAGCCCATCGAAGAAATATTTTCTCTTACCCGTTGACACTAGACATAGGGGTACATATAAAGAAAGCAACGTGATTTCCTTGATCTGCATCTACTTTGTTGTAGTTCCTACCTTGGTCACTAGAATGGGTCTTTGATTCTGAAACCTCCAATACTACATGGAGCGAGGCAGCATCAAGGCTCAAGATATGCATAAACAAAAATGCGCGGGATTTCAGTACATTTTAGCCATAAATACCATACCACCCATGCGTTTTGGGCTTTTGCTTCGAGTCCCAGAACGGAGTGTCGGTTTTCTCCCTGCCTAGAAAACGGTCCCAGTGCAATCGCTTTCCTCCCACAGCCCCACCTCCACGTCGAGCGCAGCACGCCGGGGCTCGGACGGCTGGCACGACTGGGGCACCACGGACGCCTGGGAGCCAGTCACGCCGGCATCCCCGCCACGCCCCAAGGCGACTCCGACCTCCACCAAGTCGCCGCCGGCAAAAACCAGGAGCCCCCCAGCGAAGGCCAAGAGCCCGCCGGCAAAGGCCTCGTCCTCCTCCTCCTCCGTCAAGTCCTCCAAGAAGAAGACGGGCGACGAAAAGCTGCTCATTGACTTCGGGGAGGACGGGTCCCACAAGACGCACCCGGACTGGGACGCCGGATGGGACGAGGACTGGGACCAGCTGGACTCTTCGTCGGGGTCGCGCGGCTACCAGCGCATCAGTACCAAGGCGGATTGAGAAGGGACCGCCGCTCCGCCGCCGCTCGCTCCGTACACACTAGTATTTTTTCCAAAGCGTCGGTCTCGCCCCTCCCCCCGCCAGCCCGTGGAAGTTCGGCAAACGTGCGGCGTCCGCGTTTACGATGGAGCAGCGAGGGGAACGGTGGTTTGTCGGCGCTTCCGCCCCTTTCTCTTTGCTCGCGGTGCTGCAGGAATTCGGTTCGGACTGCCCCGAGTTTGCACGTCGTTTCGGTCTGCACTGCCGTCGTCGTCAAGTTTGAGGTTCCATACCTCTTTTCGTTTTATTCCGCTTTTGCGTCGTCGCCTCTTCCTAACGAAACGTGCAGGAACGTCGGACCGCACGTATTTTGCGCCGTTGGTTGCTGGTGGGCCGCAGGAGCTCGCAGGAGAGATCTATTCATTGTTGTTCGTCGGTCTCGAACCGAGAAACGTCGGTGAGTTGTCCGACCGCCACAGGGAAAGAATCGCGACTGGTGTACCGTGCGTCTAGCAGGGCAGGAAGTCGCGCGGGGGAAACGCAGGAGCGTCTCCACTCATGGGCCCAAATCTTTTAGACGGCACCCGCTCATTGTCTTGGCTCGAAGGCCGGATCTCGACGTTTTGCGTTCACGGGCTAGATCAATTCTCTCGGTGGGTCCGCAGTAAGTGCACCCTCCGGGGTCTTCCTACGCGCTGTCTTGCCCACAGTTGAGCAACTGTTTAAACTGTACAGGGTCTGCCTCCTTATTTTTTTTTAACCAGATGCATTTTCTGTTTGCTTTTAAGTCGCGGGTTGCCAGCTTTGCAGACGGATCGGTGACCGGCACTCTGGGATGCGTGCACGGTGCACATTGCAAGCGCTGCTGTGGTGTACATAGGGGGGGTCAGCCGAGCATTCCAAGGCCGCGGCAGGTGCGGTACCAATCTGCTCAGACATCCAAATACTCCCGAATTGTGCCGAGCCTCTTTTTTCCTTCTTTCCCGATTTCTCTTTCAACTGTGCGCCCCAAATAGACGATTGGGGGTCGAAACCAGTGAAAGCCACACCCTGGAAGGTACCCGTCTTCCGTCGGGGCTCGTGACGCGTCGGAGCGTGGGCGAAGAAGTCAATCATATCGTCATGCATAATCCCCTTTTTTTTTGTAATGCGTCGCAAAAGTTTTCTCGGAATGGAGCAGTGTCAGCGGCCGCTTGTTGCGGAGCACTGTGTTGCAGCTTGGGAGGGGGCTTGAGAGAGACGAATAAAGGATATATTTATTAAAGCGGTGCGTTATTGCAGTCTTTTTCTGCCTGTGGTGCTTCTTGTTTTTGGGTCCCAAGAGTGCATGTCTTGTGTGTGGGGTATTGCAGCAGAACCTCACTGAAGTGGTAAAAAACTCCAGGATAAGAAATGGGCAGCAGGTGTTATCAGCAAGCAAGGTCTTGCAATGCGTGGAATGCAGATTTAAAGGGGCCCTGCAACGATTTTAACGTTGAAAGAATTTACTGATTGTGTTCTTTATATTCATCTTGGCACGAGTGACAGAAAATGCACCTCCTTCCCCCGAAATACTGCGATGCCGCTGCATAATTGCATCATTTTCCCATCTATCGCTTTGCGTTGCAGTCACAGGAACGACGGTGTCGCGTGAGGAGGGTGGACAAATTTGTGGGGCGGCCATCTAACCGAAGTTCAAACTATTTCCTCTCCGTAGCTACCTTTCTCGTTCGAAGTCTTTTGTCTCAATCGCTTGCCACGACCTTTGGCGATGCCAAGCCCTTGTAAAGTCGCCAATCACAGAGGGAGCGTTGGGGGCCCTTGAGACAAAACCCATTGGAAAACAATCTGGTACCTCGCAACCCCAAACATAAATTTGTTTCGCTTTTTTTTTATAAAAAAAAAATGGCGCAAGCAAGAAAAAAATATTTCTCTTCATTCTACACGTGACATACACCAATAGACTACTTCCAAAAATCCCTGCTTGCAACACTGCAACCATTGCATTATGGGACTTCTATGGCCACGGAGAGGAGTGGCATGATTACGATTGCTTCGTTGCCAAAGTAGTGCATCAGGACTGCTTGAAAATACAGTCTGTGCTCGCTTGCATTGCACCCATCCACCTTTGCAAGAGCCCCCGTTGAAACGCGGACCTCCAGCGGCCGTAAGGGCCTGCCACGTCCCATACCTTTCTGGCAGTCTGGCTACCATTCCAGAGTGTGGCATGACCCTCCCACGTCACGGATCATTTAAGAAGCCTGGGACATTGAGACAATGGAACAGGATGACCGGCTCGCTACACGCATCTTCTTCCTGTGTCTACCTGCGCACAAACTCTGTCACGTTGGCGGGCCCTACAAAAAACGTGCCTCCGCATTCAATCCATATTGGTAGGCAACACCATAATTTTAGGAAAGTCACCCATTCGAAAATGCATGCCCTGTATTTGGTCGTCGTGGGATGTCGTGAATTGAAATGGACAAAGAGATACGCGGTGCGCATGCGCGGATTATTTGATGCGCCTGGGTTCGAGAGTATCTAGTTCCAAACAATCCGCCATCTTGCATTTCTCGCCTTTGAGCGCCTTGGAGACCCTCGAGACTCAAGTTTTGATGTTGCGAACAAGGTGAACACGAGTCAACGTACTGACGACGCCCATTCTAGATTACGACGTGCACCGCAATCATGCCGGTGAACTGTGTAGCCTTCGGCTGTCGGAACTATTATCGCCCGGGTTGTGGAATGGACCTTTTATAGAAACATAGGTTCGAGAGTAAATAGTTTCAGTACCCTCTCTCTCTTCCTTCTGGCCGAGCAGAGAGGGAAGATGGTTTCGTTGTGTCGACTTCGGGGCGGAAGATTACGCACGATGGGGACAAAGGCTAGTTTGGGGGAACCGTATCTAGGTCACAGCGCCTCAATGGGTGAACAGGATGTAGCTGACGTTTTGGGTGTGGAACGGGTGGGAGAGGCCTTGCGCGCGCGTTGTTTTCCCGCCACTTAGCCTCGAACCCAGTCGCGTGTCTAGGAGGCAGCACATATTCGGCAAGAAGTCCATTGGCAAATTGAAATCGAAACTGTGGCGAAAGGGTACCCAATATGCTTTGCGCGACACTACGCCACCAGGATCGCTTCAATTCTGCGAGAGTTCTATTCCCGCAGTTAATTGGCCAAAGTTAGAAAATTGTTGCACCGCCCCTTTGTTGCAAGTGGCCAAATGAATTTGGACTGAATTCACTAGCTGCGCTGTCAAGCCACTTCCTAAGTAAAAATACAATTTGTGGGGAAGAATTTGCATCCAAAACTGAAAAAGGATGCAATAGATTTCCCCCAAACTATACACATAATCCCCCCCCCAAAAAAAAAACAATTATAAGTTTTTTTTTTTATTGCGAAAATAGACTAGTATGCATTGCCGACTACTCATTCTCTGCACAATTGTAGCGCTAGAGGTTTAAACTAAATGTCAGTTTCAGTACTAACCATTATTTTATTAAAGAGTTACAAGTGATTTTTCTGAGTTTTCAACCGAAAAATGGCAGCCGACAGAGCTCTCGAATGCACGGAGCTCTATGGTGAGAGTTACCAAAAAACTGGCGAAAGCTCCATCTTCCTATTGGAAAATCGCTGCTAAATTTTGAATAAAATAATGGTTTGTGCTGAAACTTGGGCACCTGGTTCAAACCGCTATCGCTACATTTCGCCAGCGAATTAATGTTTGGCAATGCATAGTTTGGTGGTGAAAAGAACTACCTTAGCATTGTAGAACACCGCACATCTGCCCATTCCCAAATTTGTAAGATCTGAGAAAATATGCACAGCACATTGATATGCAAAATTGATGACCGGACAAGCACCCATCCCCCATTTTCTTGCGATTGTCTGTAAATTTTGAGTGGGCGCTTGCTCGGTATTTTACAGTATTTTTTTTTAGCGGGGAGGGGGGGGGACATTTTGTACATTATTTTTTAGGTAAGTACCCACTGATAAGTACTGATGTATAACCCCAAATTTATCCTATTGAACCTAGAAGTTCAACAGAAGAAAAGTATCAACACGCGAGACATCTCTAGATTGTTCGTTTTTGAGCCCAAACTTCCCGCATTGAGATGATCTAGCAATCAGGAGACCACTTCTCCAATGAATTGCAATTGAGGACACAAACAGCACTGTTGACAGTAAAACACAGATGTAAGCAAAACCATACAAATTATGTTTATTTCTAACAAAAATAGGCGTGCACGAGCCAACTTCTCGAAACTCTCAGGGGTCATTACTCAGTGGAAACAGGTCCTGCGAATCGAGCAGGCGTCTTCCGGACGACCCCGACCCTGAACAAGCACCGCTCTCCGTGGGCCCCATGGACACGCTCGCGCTCCGACCGAAGAGGCTGCAGCTCCCGTCGGTCAGCGTGGACGAGTCGATGACAACGCTGGCCGAAGAGGGCAGCTCGCCATCCCTGTCCGCAGTGGCCGCACCCGCCAGCGTCTTCAGCTTGTCCTCAAACTTCTTCACGAGGCAGCGCCCCGTTTTGCCTTGACCTTGCCGCGCATCTTGCGCGCCGCAGACGTGAGGTCTTCGACAGACGCCCTCTCAGTGACCTCCAGCATGGTGAGGGCCTTCAGGAAGACCAGCACGTCCTCGTCGTGCGGGTCCTTGAGGACCTCGCGGCACAGCTCCACAGCCAGGCGGTCGTGTGGCGTCGCTTCGGTGGCCGCCGACGCCGGCACCCGTTGCCCGGGCCGATCGGCCGACCGCGGAAGCGTCACGTCCACGAGGAAGTTGAGGAGGTCCGCGGCACTGAGGCGCGCTAGAGGACTCGATGCCGGCGCATCCAGGACTGCAACCAATGTAGGCAAGAACGCCATCTCGAAGCAGCGCAGGCTCTGGGGGCTGCCGCCGTGGCTGTAGGCGACCACAAAGTTCCGCAAGACCTGGTGGAAGTGTGAGTCTGGGTCCGTGTTCGGGTGCATCCAGTGGAGGACCAGGACAGACAGTAAAGACGGCGAACAGACGCGGCCATACAGCTGCAGCTTGGCCATCCCTTCCGCCGCCACCGCACGCAGGTTGTCGTCTTCGTCGTCGACATAGCGGATGAGGCAATCAACAAGGAGCGTGGACGCATCCCGAGGCGTCCCCTCTTCGTCGTCGTCATCATCTTGGAACAGGTTGCGCAGGACAGAGTCGAACGGCTCCACCCCGAACGCCAGGACGAGGTCCACGGCACCAGCCAGCGCGACGGCGCGGATCTGCGGCGTGTCCGCGAGCGCGATCTGGAAGAGCAGCTGCATGTGCTTTAGTGCGGCCCGCTTGCTCAGGGTACAGCAAAGGCCCAGGGCGTGTGTGGCCTGCTTGCGGACTGCCGTGTCGGTGCTCACTATGCCCGGCAGCACGATGTCGTCGAGACAAGTCTGCAGGAATGGGGACACAGAGGCAAAGGGTGTGACGGCCAGCATCTCGGTCACTAGGGTGGCGACCTTGAGGGTCGTTGCGCTGTCCTGCTCCACCCTCCCGTCTTCCTGAAACTCCTGGAGGGCGGCCTCGGCAGCCGCCTGCACATCCCGGAGCGTCTGCTCCAGCTCGAGCACCTTCTTCTTCACTTCCTGTGCCTCGGCAAACTGCTCCCGCTCCACGCAGATCGACAGGTCTTCGCGGAGCATGTTGAGCTTCACGCGCATCTTGACCACGTCGATGCTGGCAACAAGTGGCCCCGCGGCCACTTCCCGCGCCTCTTGCGACGGGGCGGCGGGGGCCGCCGCCGAAATGGCCAATGCCACCTCCTGGGCTACCTGGTCCGTGCTGGGGAATACGCGCCCCAGCAGCCTCATGAGCGGCTGCACCAGCACGGAGCCGACCTTAGGCGACGCAAGCAGCGCGTGCACAGTCTCGACAAGGCGCGCCCTGCCTGCGCTGTCGCTGATGTCCGCCGCCTGGGCCAGGGTCAGCAGCTGCCGGGACATAAAGCGGTGCTCTAGCTGGCGCAGCGTGTCCCACGACTCGTCAAAGGCGCATACGTGCTTCACCAGGTAGCCGCAGTACACCACCGTATCCGGGAAGACCGACTCGACGAGCGCGTCAGCGTCGGCCGACCCGCCGGCACGGAGGTGGAGCACTAGGCAGCGCCAGAGGAGCAGCGTCTCGCTGCTGAGCTTGTCTTCTGGGACCAACTTGTCCTCATCCAAGCAAGCGCTCGCAAAGTCGGCCGCCGCATGCTTGAGGTCGTGCTCCGCCAGGTACCAGTCGAGGAAGCTTTCGACGCCCTCGGTGGAGCCGTGCACGTCCAGCAGCCTCAGGAAGTCCACCAGGCTCCCTTTGGTCTGCTGCAGCCAGGCCGGGATGAGTTTCTGCGTTACGACGGTCCGCACGGCGCCCGCCGATTCGCCAAGGCCCATCGCGATGACGGCCGTTCGCTGTCTCACAGACAGGTAGCGGACTGGGACCTTCTCGACCAGGCGCTCCAGCGCCAGCCGTCGGACTGCGTCCTTCACGTCCCTTGTTCTGGCCACGATGGCCGCCAGAGTCCTGGTCGACGGCACCATCCGAGTCACGATGGCGCTCCGGACCTCGACGCAGGGGTCGTGTTCCAGGTGGAACAAGAAGGCCTCGACGATCTTGCAGCCCGAATTGGACGGGTCCTGTAGACGCGAGAGGGCTCCCGCGGCCGCTGCGCGGACGGCGCCGATGCGGTCCTTGAGTCGAGCCATCATGGCGGCCTCGACCCGGTCGAAGAGGTCTTCGTCGACGGCGTACTCGTCCTTGACGTTGCACAGCGTCTTCTCGACCAGCCGGCAGCAGCGCTCGCGGACCACTTTCGAGTCCGACGTGCTCCACTCTAGCGCGGCGTCCAGCATCCGAACGAGGAGCCAGCTGTCACCGCCGGTAACGTCGGAGTCGTCAGCCGCCGCCGTCGCAGAAGACGTCAAAGTCGTCCCGGCTAGGAACTGTGCTGTGAAGTCGAGCAGACGCTCAGCGTACTCGCCGCTCTCGGTATTGGAGAGCACAATTTGCACGATTGGAGTCAGTTGGGACATGAAGTCGCTCGACGGAGTGTCTCGGAGCAGTTTGTTCATGACGTCCAGTCCCTTGGCGAAGGCGTTCGGTTTGTTTTGGCACACCGTGTACGCGTCCCGCATCGTCGCCATGGAGGCCACGCTTGGTTTCGCAGCACTCATGCTCATGCGGACTGCTCCAACACTCGGGAAATGACGGCTTGTTTTGCGAGCAGTAGTGAAAAAACAAAGCAGCTATAACAGGCTATAATGTTGACCGATGTTGACGTCCGTTACAATTTGCGCGCTCAATATCGAAAATGGGCGACCGACGTGCCACTTGTGGTGCTTGTGGGAGGTATTCCAACTATCGGTACGCGAAAAATACGCTGGTTTCGGTTTCACGTTTTGTATGAGTGGCGAGCGGGCTCAGTTGTCTTCCTCACGCGGCCGGGCCTTAATTAGTTCAACATTTCCAAAGAAACAGATAAGTCAGCGTGATTTCTGAACTTTGCGAGTAACAGTAATAAGTCACACGTTTTATTCGCTATTACCAATGCTTTAATTGTTTTTGTAATGGTGTATTTTATTTATAATCTTGTGTCCTAGTTCAGCTAAATGAGATGGTAGGTCTTGAAAAGTGTGGGTATATAAGCCGATGCGTTTGGCTCAGATGTAGTATGGTCCGGATCCCATGAGTTACCCCCAGTAATATTCAGTTGTCAGTAAATAGGAAGCTATGATTCATAACTCGATGGGAGCATTCGACCGCCACTTTTTTTCTTTCTCTTCTTTGAACCAGCGTAATATTTTGCCACAGCGAGCGATTGATTCCATAGTTACAGTAATGAGTTGTCACTAAATAAAAAGTCGTCCTTCAAAACTTGATGAAAGCCAGAGATAGGGGAAATTTAAAAAAAAGGACAACCCGATCATCCTTTGTTTTCTTGTTAAAGATGAAACCTTCTGCAACTTTTTAAACAATAGTTTCCGGCTTGTAGAAAAAAACAAATTTGACTTTGTTTTTCTATTGGTCACGCATCGGTGCATGAAAATTACCATACGAGATGCACACAATTTTAAATAAAGGCGGCTCGAAGTTGAAAATTTTTGGACATAAATGCTGCCATAAAAACTTCATTATACACAAACATGCTCATTATAAAAATTAAAAAAGCGAGGAAATTGTACAGAAATCACTCATCTTGCACGTCAGGTTTTTCTATATTGTTAACATCGTCAAAAAATGTGGAACGCTTCACGATTTTGCGTGTCATCCTTGCGCAGGGGCCATGCTAATCTTCTCTGTATCGTTCCAATTTTAGTATATGTACTTTGGAAGTACAAAACGCGAAGTTGCACTCCAGCTATTTATGCCCACCATCACAAGGAAGTGTTTTGTTCGGTGACCAGTGTCAAACATTATAGAGTCTACCGCTCCTGTTTGTATATATGTTATATAAAATAAGTTCTTATAGAACAACCACGCGTTTTAAATATATCTCTTTATGTAAATATTACATTATTTGCAGATTCATGTAGGAATTTAGGTTTTAGATACCTTATTTTGCTCCCATCGTCGCCGTAAGGAGGCTCTACCACACAGCACCACGAGCTTTGTTTTTTCCTCCATAGGTGGCGCAACTTTCCATCCAATTTCAAAGACTTCACCTTATGCTTCAACCGTATTGACGCTTGTTGCTGGCGGCAGCCTCTGCGCCTTCTGCGCTATGGGGAAGCCTAGAGCAACGGCCTAGAGTTAGACTTTTATTATATCGCAGCTTCAGAAGCCACTGTGTTTGTAACACACGACAAACATTACTTTATTTGTAACCTCACTTCGCCATGTTACGTCCATTTCTAGGGTTACTTTCTTGACTTTCCAATCAGTGGACTTTCCTCACGCATGCGCGCGCGTTGCTCACGGGCAGAGAAGTGGGCTCTTTCTTCAGAATCTGTTAGGGTAAAGCAGAGGAGTAAAGATAGAAAGTCTAGAACAACTTACGTAAGGCGCCCCTTTTGAGCTTTGTTTATATATCAATAAAAAATGGGAATGCGTTATTTATTTTTATCCTCAATTTTGCTTGGTCTACATGCTGAAATTTACAAATTTGTCACTACGTCAACGCGCATGTCCAGGCGATAAAAAGCGCGTTATTTCACCAAGAAAAAAAAAAAAATATGGGTACATGGCTGTTTGCTGAGTTGCCTCCTTTTGCCCTTTTCATAGTTACCTTCACCACTGCACCGTTCGATAATTAAATGGCATTACGACCAGAGCTTTCGATGACTGGCTTGAAAATGAAGACATACACGAGGGCAATGGCGACCACCAAAATCATTATGCTCAGGATCCGCTTGAGGCAGTACCTGAGGGGCGACATACTGCGTTAGACACTGTACACCTTCGAGGCACCCATTTCACCGACCGTGTCGTCTACATGTGTACTTACTCTATTTCGTTGATGATCGCACACAGGCACATTCGACGCCTTTGGTGCCTCGCTCACAGCGAGTTACTTCGGTTCAAAACAGTTCCAAAGTGCTCGTGACCTTGTTCTACGGACGCAATATTTGGTGGACGCTAAGGGAAGTATTATAATTTTTACTAAAAAATTCTGGGGTAGCAGATGAACCTGTTTTACATTTAAATGACTGGACTAAAAGAAAAGCGAGTTTCCCGGAGCAGCTAACTCGAAACCGAAACTTGACAAAACCGGAAGTTGCTTCAGGGTTGTCTTGGTCACAGTGGTCTTGGTCGTCTGCTTCCCTTTTTCCGGTCCATATGAGTTCGCAGAAGAGAAAATGGCGTGCAGCTGGCCAGTGTCGAGCCGCCTGCAGACCGTGCTTCGCGTTAGCGTCCGCAACCCGTTGACGACGACCAGCCGCTACAATGCATCGGCCCCGGCGCAGCCACCACCGCAAACCAAGACCAAGTTCGGACCGCTGAGCGACGAAGATCGCATCTTCCAGAACCTGTACGGTCGCCACGACTGGAGGCTCAAGGGCGCCATGAGTCGGGGCGACTGGTACAAGACCAAGGAGATCGTCCTCAAGGGAGCCGACTGGATCATCGACGAGATCAAGAAGTCTGGCCTCAGAGGACGGGGCGGCGCCGGCTTCCCGTCGGGGCTCAAGTGGAGCTTCATGAACAAGCCGTCGGACGGCAGGCCGAAGTACCTGGTCGTCAACGCCGACGAAGGTGAGCCAGGGACGTGCAAGGACCGCGAGATCATGCGCCACGACCCGCACACGCTCGTCGAGGGCTGCCTCGTCGCCGGACGGGCCATGGGCGCCCGCGCAGCCTACATTTACATCCGAGGCGAGTTCTACAACGAGGCGTCCAACCTCCAGATCGCCATCCGCGAGGCGTATCAGGCGGGCTACCTGGGCAAGAACGCCTGCGGCACGGGCTACGACTTCGACGTGTTTGTACACCGCGGCGCCGGCGCCTACATATGCGGCGAAGAGACGGCCCTCATCGAGTCCCTCGAAGGCAAGCAGGGCAAGCCCAGGCTCAAGCCCCCGTTCCCAGCCGACGTCGGGGTATTCGGTTGCCCAACTACGGTGACCAACGTGGAAACGGTGGCCGTGTCCCCCACCATCTGCCGCCGCGGCGGCGAGTGGTTCGCGTCGTTCGGCCGCACCCGCAACAGTGGCACCAAGCTCTTCAACATCTCGGGTCACGTGAATACGCCGTGCACCGTCGAAGAAGAAATGTCCATTCCCGCTGAAAGAGCTCATCGAGCGCCACGCCGGCGGAGTCATCGGCGGCTGGGACAACCTGCTGGGCGTCATCCCCGGCGGCTCGTCGACGCCCGTCATCCCCAAGAGCGTCTGCGACGACGTCCTGATGGATTTCGACGCGCTGGTGGCGGCCCAGACGGGGCTCGGCACGGCGGCCGTGATCGTGATGAACAAGCAGACGGACATGATTCGGGCCATCGCCCGCCTGCTCGAGTTTTACAAGCACGAGAGCTGCGGCCAGTGCACACCATGCCGGGAGGGCGTCGGCTGGCTGCACAAGATGATGGGCCGCTTCGTGAGCGGCAACGCGCGCGTCGATGAGATCGACATGGTCTATGAGCTGAGCAAGCAGATCGAGGGCCACACCATCTGCGCGCTGGGCGACGGGGCCGCCTGGCCTGTCCAGGGACTCGTCAGGCACTTCAGGCCGCTCATGGAGGAACGCATCAGGCAGTTCCAGAGCGGAAAGGCCTCCAAGGCAGCTGCCTCGTAGAGTAGAAACATCCCCGCGCTTGTCCTCGACTAGTGTTTAAGCCATTATCAGAAGGGAAGGGAGGGGGGGCCTTTAAAACCTCGATTTGAAGCAATTGCCTTTGGTTTCGGAGATAAACGAAACGAAGTAGAACCGAGAGATCAGCTTTCAAGAGGAGAAGAGGGCCTAACCTCACTGGAGTCTTGTGAATAAAGGAACAGTAGTAAGAAAGGTGGATACCAATCTACATGCGTACATGGTGTTCATGTTTACAGCCCCAGTTTAGCTTTTGTGCACTGTACATAGACTTTACGAGGCAGTTAAAGGACGGGAATTGACACAAGGAGGACCCCCCACACTTTGGTGTGCATCGAGAACGCTGGAAGCGAGAAAGATATAGCCACTGCAAATGCTAGTTTTATTTTTATGTTTTGGATTCTCACCTCTCAATTGCAGATACCTCTCCCCAAGAGTCTCCTGTTTACTTACCGCTCCTGCAACCTCTTTGCACCACATAAATATGTTGAAAAGAAGAGCACCACCCTTGTCATGACTTGCAAATAGACGTGCAACACTGTTTGCGATTCGCTCCGAGGGCTCCGTAGCTGTAACTTTCACTATAAAAGCAGCAGTGCTTTGTAATAGTGTCACTATTAATGTGGCTGGACTGCAAAACAATGCCTTGCCTCATATTGTTGCTTTGAATGTTGGAAGTCGGTGTTGAGAGCCACTCAAGCCGAAAATTGATGTTTCCTGTTCAGCCAAGAAACCTGAAATTTTGCACCTAGGTAACTTTACAAAACTCTAAACAAAGTATGAGCAGTGAATGTTTAAAGCATCCAGAAAAATTTTGTCCGTAAAACAAAATGATGTAATATGTTCCTTCTGTTTAAAATTTCGGAGTTACGGTAGCAGTCGCACAAACTTGTTCAGAATGTTGAAGATGTGACGGGCAATTTTTTCTGGCTCGAGTGGCTTCTTTAAAGAAATTGAGCTCAAAAATATGTCAAATCCCTCTTTCCAGTTTTCATGGTTTATTGCAGGGTCCCGAAAATATTGAGCTTCGTTGTATTGTCTGCGCACCAACTGCAAACGTAATCATACTCTCAGATCACAGAGTTATCCCATTTGCCTGGAGATAAAATGTGCGATGCATCAAAGTGACAAAAAGTCAAACTTCTTACTAGAATACCACTGGACACAGCAGTACTCAGCTTATACATACATCTCCCAGCTTGAGTAGAAACAAGTCTCAGTGTCTAAACAAATTAGATCCCTAGCTGAGTGGCAACATTTGCAGATCTCTTGGTACTGCCACGAGGCACTTCATATTCTGCTAAAAATAAGGGCTGGTTCACACACTTGCAACGATTGTGTTCGCATGCAACCGAAACGACCGCAACGACCAAAACACTACAACAACCGAACTCGTGGATTGCTTCGCGAAGCTACCTCTGGCATCGCTTGCCATGCTGTGTATGGCAACCACTTGTCCCGGTGACTTTGTCGTTACTGTCGTTTCGGTTGCTTGCGAACGCAACCAATGCAGATGTGTGAACCAGCCTCAACTCTTGCACAGCACTGAACAGCTCACGTGTTATGACGACCATTTCAATTTTCGATTTCTGCCTCGGAACTCGTTCCCACTATGGTATACGTGATAAACGTTTTCGACCATTCTGTTTAGCATTCTGTGCTTGAGTGTCCGTAAGAAGCGGCGGCACAGCAGTCGGACAAAAGTGGGCGTCTCTGCGTCCAAACTCGTGGCTGCTGGAGTTCCCAACGACTTGCCCACCAACACCCAGGCAACGGCTTCGCCACCGAACATGCAAACACTTCCACGGACACCGAAGTTGCGACAATCCGACACATTACACAACGGATTCTTTTCAGAAGTTGGAACCATCTATGGCAGTCACAGAGGGTACAAAATTCCAGCTCCGACGACGGTTGAAATGGGTTAAATCGGGCACCCTCAACTTCGTGGAACGAAGTTCCCGGCACCATTCTCTCGAAGACGGAGAGGCTGTGAGATGTTGGCTACGGTCACTAAACGAGCTACGCTTCGGAGTGAGGACACTTGGCCTCGTTGGCGCTTAAAATCATTCTTTTTCTTTCGGATGAAGCTTCAGTTATCTGAAGCTTCATCCGAAACTGCGAGAAACGGAAGACCATTTCTCGCAATTTCTGTGCTGGACGTGGCAGACGCCTGTTCTGCGGGAGGTCGGTCTCGAGTTTGACAGTCCCCAGAAGCTCTGGCAGCCAGAAGTAGGGATGCCGTGACGACTGCAGTCCGACAGCGTAACACAACGGCTTTCGTGACGTCATTTGTTGCTGCTTGGAGACCACTGCGATGCACGGACGGGATGGGGCGCTAAACACGCCAGTCACAGACGCATTCCCGGCACTGTAGAGGCGGCCTCGCGACCGAAGCGCCGGGCCTTCAGGCGTCCAGCCCCATGTCCGACAGGAGCGCGTCGATGAGCGCCAGCTTCTGGTTGGCCAGCGCCACTTCGGCGCACGAGCGGGCGTTGGCGGTGATGTGGTAGCGGATGTCGTCAATCACCGAGATAGAGTCCGTCTCCTGGCGGAGTTTGACCTCACTCGCGTCCTGCGCCACGATTTCGCGAAACTCTGGCCGCTGCACCACCTGCAGAGATGCCGCGGCGCGCATTGAGACGCGGCCAACGCGACTTAGCGCCACCGACCAATGAGCATCTCGCGATGGGAGAATGAGCGGACGGGAATATCTTTTGCACACCAACCTTCGTCGTGCGGCAGGACATCTCTAGGCCAGTAAACCCCACTTGCGAAAGATATCTAGGGCCCGTTCACACACTTCCATTGGCCTAGGAACAAGTTCTCGTGACCTCTTGCAACGAGAGAACACACTGCCACGCTGGTGCCACCTATGAGGTGACCCTGCATTTCACTAGAGCGAAGCTTTTGCGGTATTTGGGTGATTAAACATACATGTTATTAATAAAAAACAGTAGATTATAACATTGTAAAAAGTTTTTCGAGTAACAAAATATACACAAAAAAAAGGAAATGTACGGAAACCGGAAGTGTTCTATGACTACCCGACAGATGGCGCCAGTGTGTTCGCTCGTCGTAGGAGAAGAGGTTTTAGGGTAAACAGTCGTAAGCAGTTGCAAGTCTGTGAACCAGCCTCTGCTATAGTCCAGTGAATGTTAAGGGGGGACATGGCCTTGGAATTCAGAATTTTCAGAAAAAATGTTTTTTTAAAAAGTATATCTTTATGTTTATTAACTTCCAAAGGATGGTTTCAGAAAAGTTCATTCATAAACATGCAGGATTTATCTCGCAATAAAATATTTTCGACATGTCAGCAGCCCTCCGAGTCAGCAGGGAGCAAGTTTTGTGTGTTTTTATTTAGTGCTGCTTCATACTCGTTTAACATAGCTGGAACATCTCACCTTCATTGGAAGCACCATTTACTCTAGATTTAGCCCATAGATGCTTAATCTGATACTTAATTGATACTTAAAAGTATCAATGGCCAGAAGAACCTTTTACACCCAAACAGAAAAAATCCTGATAATTTGGTATGAGCAATCTTATTGGTTGAGACCCAAAGCAGGGTTTACGATTGGTCCTGTCCAGTGATGTGATATTGTGTCATCTTCAGTAACACCCTTTCACAGTATCTTCCACTTCAGATCATATTCCTGCTTTGCTGCTCTTCCTTAGTATGATTTGCCTCTTTGTTCTTGCCAGTTTATCTGTCAAGGAATGTCTGCTACAAAAGTTAGCTTGCCTACAAATGACACAAACTGGTAGCTCTTGCCAGGGCCGGTTTGCTCATCTTGCGGCCGCGGCTGCGGCTGCGGCCAAGAGGGATTTTTCTGTCACGTGACCAGCTCTTTGGGTACAGTGAAGTACCTAGCGTCCCTGCCTAATGGCGGAGAAATCCGTATCGCTTCAAGCACAAAAGCTTAATTTCGCTGGCAGAAACTGACTGCAGGAACTTTCAACTGGAGTCCAATTGACCGCCCCTTCATACTGTAGGAGCGGCAGGTAAAGTTCCGGCCAGGGAGGGTAGATATGAGTCAAAATGAAGAAAAAACCACGCAAGATAAAAGCGGTTGCAGTACATTTATATACCACCGCCAGCGCCAGTGGCTCGCGCCTTCTGCTGTGGTCGAGAGGTTAGAGTGTCGGTACTTTTCGTCGCGGCGTGAAAGTTCCGGGTTCAAATCGCGCTAGGAACTTTTTTTTTTTTTTCGTAATTTTGCGCGTGTCTCACTTTTTAATTGTGATCCTTTTTACGAATCATCCACTTGCACTACTGCGCCTTACACTGTTTTTACAGTTGGTCCCGCCTGTTCAATTGAAACACCGGGAAGAAAAAAAAAAGTTCAAAGCAAGTTAACGTGCTAATCCAATCGTTTCATAATGTTCATTAAAAGGAAACCAAGGTAACAACATCGGTATGGCTTTCACACCAACGGAGCCGAAACAAGCATCCTTTCCCCAGCAACTACAATTTTATGTGTTTTTAAATATACAACGATCTTGCTACATCCTTTCAATAACAGTAAACGCCTATCTAGTACTGATAAAAACTGCAGTTGTGACAATTAGAAAGACAAAAAAACTTCCACAAAATAAGCAAAAAGAAAAAAAAAAGACTAGCAGCTCTGGATGCATTGATTGAGCGAAATCCTACAGGCAAGGCGGCAAGTCAAACGTCTGAGAAAGTAGTAAAACCGAAATAAAAGAGATCATAATTTTACTTGCATAGAATGTGATAAAAGGTATATTTTTACTCTTTACATTTTGCTGTGGCAATTGCTTTGTAATATTAACACATTACTTGTTGAATTTTAGTTAGAATAGCAGACGATCGCAACCGAATTCAAAAATGAATCAGGGGTCGACATCGCAAACCATTTATCTAACGCAAACACCCAAAATTACTTTGGATCAACAAATGGAATTAATTAGAGCAGTTGGAAAACGGAAACAACAAATTCTAGAGAAATTCAGCAGCACAGTTACCTGGCGAACGAAGAGACGGGCATGCGAAGATATTGTCAACTTTCCGCGGAGAGAGAGAGAGAGAGAGAGAGAGAAAAAACTTTTATTTTCGCTCCGAGTCCGGAGCTCCCTTTCCGCGGAGTGTACGGCAGATGCAGGAGGCGTGGCGGAAATTGGTAAAGAAAGCCAGAGACATGTATGCGCGCTTCCGAGGTCATGAACAATGAACTGGTGAGTCAGAACTACCCGCCAATGATTTTATAGAGCTCATAGGGCCTTGTCTCTATTCTTAGTGGGAGTGCAGTCAAATACAAAAAAAAAAAAAGAGAGTTTCTGGCGTGATTTGAACCCGGAACTTTCATGCCGCGACGAGAAGTACCGACGCTCTAACCTCTCGACCACAACAGAAGGCGCGAGCCGCCGGCGCTGGCGGAGGTATATAAACATACTGCAACCCCGCTTTTATCTTGCGCGGTTTTTTCTTTATTTTGACTCATATATACCCTCCCTGGCCGGAACTTTACCTGCCGCTCCTACAGTATATAAGGGGCGGTCAATTGGACTCCAGTTGAAAGTTCCTGCAGTCAGTTTCTGCGAGCGAAATTCGGCTTTTGTGCTTGAAGCGATACGGATTTCTCCGCCATTAGGCAGGGACGCTAGGTACTTCATTGTCCCCAAGGAGCTGGTCACGTGGCAGACAAATCCCTCTTGGCCGCAGCCGCGGTCCGCGGCCGCAAGATGAGCAAACCGGCCCAGGGGAACAACGAAGTCTCAAAGAGGAAGGTGCTAACAATGCCCCAGGTGAATTTTGCCTACCTCAGGCTCATGCAAAAGAAAGAAACCTAAAGTTGAAACTTCAAATGCATTTTTCTCAGTTCCGCTTTTTGCAGGAAATGTGGTATGAGGAAATGTATCATTTAACATTGTGAAAGTGTAAAGATTTCATTCAGTGGTGTCCTAGACTGAAATTTCCTGAGGAACAAGTTTAAGGTACTCATATTCTGAAAAAGCTAACTTCTTCATGACAAAAACTGATTATTTTAAAACACAGAAATTTGTTAAAATCTCTCGCACTTTTTGGGTGTTATTGTTTTTCTTTAGAATTGCATTTTCTACAGTTAATTTTTACCTTAACTTGCACTATGGGTATTCTACTTCACATTAAAACAAATGTTTTGTGGGTTGCAATTATTATATTTTTTAAATACATTTCCTCCTGAAGTCACTTTTTTCTGGAGCTTTTTAAGCATTGTGTGTTGTAGAATTGGCCTACAAGACTGAAACTTTAGATGTCATCAATCCTAATGAGGTTCAATTCATCCTGAAAGTTTGAATCAATTTAAGGGAACGGTTCAAAAGTTGACCCTCCCAGGCCATGTCGGGCCCCCTTAAGAAAAGCAGGACAAACTCCGCCCACGAAGCTCTCCACTCGCCATGATTAGCAGTTTCCTCCTCTCCATTCACCCCCTCTGTGGCATTCACTCTGTGGAAAGGGTGCAGGGGCTTGTGGGAGGATCTTGTTTCCGCTATTCTTAGCCTGCAATGTACTACACATCGGCATTTCTATTCTCCGCCACGTATGCGGCAATAGGTCTTGGTGCGCTTACAACCGTTTTACAGGGAAGAAACATTGAGGCGACTTTGTAGGCGCTGGTGCGGAAGCTTCACGCGCATGTGTGTCGAGAGATGGGCCCATTCGCGGAGTAGACTGTGCACGCCCTGATCGCATAGGGCTGTGCCGAGCTTCTAGCTCAAACGAAGCTTCGGAGACTCTGGGACATTAGGTGGCTCCAGCCACTCTTTCTCGAAGAAAAAACCAGCCAGGAGGGAGTACTTGTGCGAGATTTAACTGGTAAGAGGAAAGATGCGGTGTTGACAGTTTTTCACTTCCAATTTAGTTTGACACGGGCCTTCCAAATAGCATTCAAGTTTCGGTAATTCACGTCAAGAATGCCTATCGCAAGCCAGTCGTATTACTGTGCACGGTTCTGTCCCTCAAATCCTTTCTCCAATAAAAAATATTCTACAAGAGGCGGCCTCCGGGACACCCTCTTCCTTTTCCACGAGATGTCGCTAAGCAAGAGAGGGATGGGGGGATTGCACTCATTAAAAATGTGTTGTCATTCTACAGAATGCCTAGCTTTGCCTGACATTTGTAATTAGGTATTTTCACTTAGGAAAGATGCAACACACGTTTCAGTATGTTTCTAAGGCAGTCATTTGAAAAGCAAGCTTGAACACAGCGGTGCAATCCAATGCCGAAGAAATGACCGTCGGTCGGTGGCTTTTGATTTTGACGAATTGGAGTGTGCTGGTAATTTGCTGGGATAAAAGAAAAGCGACAGGTAGAACGGAGACAAGACAGCAGCTCAGGCATTTATTGACGAACTGCGCCGTTCTACATGTCACTTCCCTTTTATCCCTGGCTTTTGATGTTCTGAGATTTTCACACTGGTACAGCATCCTAATACAAACAATGAGTTAGCATTCAAGCATTCAGCAAGTTGTTTCTATTGCATGCTGCTCCTGTCACTTCGGAACACATGGAGGCTACAATTTCAATACAGATGTCACCCTTTTCTGGAGACAGCTGGCACAGGTTTTGGCTTTTGAGGGGCCACTGAAACAATTACTCTGTTTCAGCATATCCTCATGTTCGGGCAAAGACCTCGGAAAGTGCCAGAGAAAAAAAGAAAAACGAAAAGTATAAGACTCATAAAGCCAATCCTTTTACAGCGGAGCTGTTAAGGGCTAGGTTCCCGAGGATCATGTCCGGTACAAAACACTTGTCGACAAAAATGCCTCTGGACAGCTACCGCCATCTATAAGCGACGGCGGAAAGCACACAACCAGTATGGTTGCCGCGGTCGCTCGTAGATGGCGCCAACCTTTCCAGCTATCATAGAAGAATGGATAGTTGGGCGGCGCGATGGTGGGAATTCATCATAAAACAGCGCGAAGAAGAGAAGAGGACGAAGAAGAAACACACATGAAGAGCGCAGCGCTCGTCCCATGCGTTTCTTCGTCCTCGTCTGTTTTGAGCGCTGTTTTCTACGCTCTTATCAGTTTCAGTTTCAACTTAGGGTGGGTCGGCCGCGCGCCCTTTCGGGGAAAGAAGACTGGCTGCGGAAGGAGCGGCGACGTACGCAGCAGCGCGAATGGGTCCGTAACCGCCGCAAAGCCGCTGTCGCCTCGACTTCCACTGTGTCGAGCGCTTCAGATTCCCTTGCCAAAGAAGAGCACATCGCTTGCCTGGAAAGCCGCCGCCGAGAACAGAACCAGCGATGTAAAAGGCGCCGGTGGGCCAACACCAAGGACGACGATCGTGCCATGGAGGCCAAGCGCACGCGCGAGGCCCAGCGACGACTGCACTCCACGCCGGCTGAACAGTTCCCGGGCACGACAACGATGTTCCGGAGGGAGTTAGTGGATTACCCGTTTGGCGTCACGTGCGCCGTGTGCGACCGACTCTGGGTCGCCGGAGACGTATCCACGATCGGCGGCGTGTCGGACGAGAAGAAGCGGGAAACGGGCGCGTGCGCGTTGCGGCAGTGTATCGAGTACAGCTCCACTGGTCTTCCTTTTTCACGAGAATGGAAAGGCTGAACGTTTTTTGTTTTTTTTTACCTCATGTGGACGTATATGACTGAAAAGAAAAGCTGTAAAGAGGGAAAGAAAGTGGAAATGCCGCGGCCGCTCGCCTTCCAGATGGGGGATAGCACCACCACGCATGTCTATCAGGATGCCAACAATGATTAAAAATCGTAAAACCATTCACCCCCCCAGAAGGCACATACAGACAACTATCGGGAGGACAGACCAGTCCTAGTGTAGTAGTCGCGTGTTCTCCCGTGCCTCCGAAAGCGCCGGCTTCCTGCTTCATCCTATTTTTTTCTCATTTGTCCGCTTGCTACCACACCTGCTAAGAGATTTTGAACGATGCAGCCATTTGTCAAGCAACCTGGCCCACATACTTTCTCTACTTCAGAGTCCTCAGCAAAGTTTCGTGTAGTTTGTGTAAAAAAAAAACAATGACAGGCACGTTTTGTGCTATTTTTTGCGTTGACAGTATAAAATATGTTTATAAACGCAAAAAAAAAAAAATCACTTGGGTAGTTGAAAAAAGAAACAGCAAATGATGGATCGTTTTAGACACAGAGCAGTAACAGGCCTGATATCCAAAAAGAAACGGCCGTGCCAGTTGGAAACCGGGCAGGTGGCGACCCTACTCCAGCATCAGCAGAAAAGTAACCACAATAACGTTACTTTTACAGCGACAACCGTTACTGGCGAGGTTTCGTGGCAGGTCCCAGTGTGTGTAGGGTGTACAGCGTGGCAGGCTAAATTTGGTGGGGAATCGCAGTGTCACGCAACACTGTTGAAGCAGAGGTTCTCAAGCTCTTCGACCTCGAGGAACCCCTACAACTGTCGTGAAAGGCAGCCGAGGAACCTCTCCCGGTCTTAGCATTGATGCAATGAAGCAGTGCAGAGGTGACCTCGCAAACAGTCATGCACATACCGGGGGGTGCTTGGCTCGTAGTTATGCATCAATGGGTGGCTAGCGCTTAAACTGGAAAATTTCTTTGCTGAGAGCCAGGGACAGCCGAGAAAATTTGGAAGCTCGGGGGAACTTTTGAGGATACTCTGAGAAACCCAGTTTGAGAACCCATGCTCTGGAGAATGAATGTGTGTAGCCTGTGTGCAGCACCCGAGTTCATTGGCAGGATGTGGCGAGTGACCGGCAGTTTGTTTAGTTCCGAAACAAAAACCCTGCCCACCTGTACGAGGTGCCTGGCCATGAAGTCGATACACTGCTCTTCCAGCCTGTGCAGCCGCAGCAGCCTGGCCACTTTGAGCGCGGAACAGGCCCCGGCTTCGTCCAGGCGCTCGCCAATCAGCTGGCCACACTGGCGCCGCAGTTCCGGCAGCAGGTACACGTCCGCCACACACGCCACCTCCCAGACATTTGCTGGCTCCAGCTGCGGACCAATACAGGTGGCACCACATTACGTTAATGTTTTGGAGAGGCACAGTGATATTCTTCCTTTCTGCCTCAGTTGCACCGCCTGGCCAGCAAAGATGCTATCGGCATAGGCCACTCGAGCACATGCCGACAGGACTTTATTTCACTGACCTTGCTGCAGCGTTTGCCGTGCTGTGCGTTTTCACCTAAAGAGTACCTTACACTGCGGGTAGAGATATAAAAACACTGTCTAGGTGGTGCAAGGTGCCACCTGATTCAAAGGGTTCTGCCACTCATTTATTTATCTGGAGCTCCCTCCAGTGCTGTGTGGAGCATACCCAGTAGGTAGATGCCTCTAGAAATTGTCTTCCCCAAGCAATCCAGAGCCCATTTCATACTTATTATACAATGTCAAAGCTGCTGGCATGTGTGTGGCTTGATCTTGAGGTTCATTTCCACATGCTATCGCATGAGTGAGACGCTAGATGGATTCCACACCCTCGTGCCAGCAACTTGACAGCATTGTATATTGAGTATGAGATGAATTACAGTAAACTCTCATTAATTCAAACTCCAGGAAGCCACAAATATTGTTTGAATTATCAAAAGTTTGAATTACCAGAAATTTATCTGATGCAAGATAAAATTATGATTTGTCATATGAATGGCCACATATACAAAGAACATATTTGATGCTTTACGTAAAGCATCAAATATACTCTATATATGCCTACTGATAATAAGTAGGTATGCCACACATAAAACATTTGTGAAATGTATGACATAATATTTATCTCTCAAAAATGTTGTTTATCGTGGACTGTTTAGACAGCACACGACAACTCAAAACAAAATTAATTATGTTCATCAGGCCAAGAAGTTGACTAATCTGGACTATTAAACAGGGGACACATGAAACATTTGTGAAATGTATGACATAAGTTTATTTATCTCTCAAAAATGTTGTTTATCGTGGACTGTTTAGACAGCACACGACAACTCAAAACAAAATTAATTATGTTCATCAGGCCAAGAAGTTGAATAATCTGGACTATTAAACAGGGGACACATGAAACATTTGTGAAATGTATGACATAAGTTTATTTATCTCTCAAAAATGTTGTTTATCATGGACTGTTTAGATAGCACATGACAACGCAAAACAAAAGTAAGTTTGTTCATCAGGCCGAGAACTTGACTAATAGGGACTATAAAGCAGCTAGGGACACATGAATGATGAAAAAGGGCACCGCGCTGCAGTTTTCATAGCAACTTGCGCGGACGCTGTGACGCAGACCTATGCCATGCCGCCACGTCACAGCGTCCATGCAAGTTGCTATGAGCATTTTCGCGTGGCGCCCATTTTCATAGCTCATGTGTGCCCGCTTGAGCCTCGTTGAGTGCGCTTCTCACCAAAACCGGTGCACTGCGGAGAAGTAACACCTGCGAAAGCACGCTCCGCGAGTGTTGCCTCTCTGGAGTGCATCAGTGCTCGGAAAGAAGCGCGCTCAACAAGGCCGCAAAAACGAAAAGTATGAATTGCACGAAAACGCCGTTTGAATTAAAGGGACACTGACACCCCCAAAATTTTTTTTTCCTTTTTTTGTCAGGCGATTTATTATGGTGTCGGAATACTACCCAATTAATATTTTGCTACAGAGTCACGTATTTTTTCAATTAAGCCAAAAAACGCAACTGCGTAAAACCGAAACCGAAACGGGGAAGTGGAGAGGATAGCGTGAGTGGCGGAAGTCACGTGGCTACACCCGACCGTGCGGGCTTTTTTTTTTTTTTTTCTCCTCTTTCCGCACGTAGCACCGTAGCAGACGAAATGTGTTCGCTCGCCGTGGTATTCCTTTGCAGTTATGTTTGTTCCGCTCGCTGTTCTGTATTTCAAGATGAGTTGTTTTGTACATTTAATTGGCAATTAGTAGTGAGCGCCCGAGTGCCGTGGTGAATTCCCGTGATCAGCTCCGAAAAGAATACTCCCAAGATGTTGCGTGAAGAGTTGCCTCACATGTCCTGCATCTGAAAGTGGCCAGAGTTATGCTAGAGTGCACAAGTTTCCGAAAGATCAATGGGTCGGGATCAATGGCTGGCTGCAATTCCTGTAGAACCATTACGCGAAGCTCGGAAAGCGGACGCTACCCGATTCATATGCTCCTTGCATTTTGTGGAAAGTGATATACATTGAGTTTGCAGGTGTCAAAAATGGAATCCATACCATTTAGTGCAGCGACGTATCGTCCACAATTTTTTTTTTTTGTGATAATTGTAAAAAAAGAAATGTAAACAGCGCAGAATGCTTGACAAAAAAAAAAAATAAAATAAAAGACCCACACCAGGTATCGAACCCAGTGCCCTCTGCGCGTGAAGCGGACGTCTTTCCACTGAGCTACTGAAAAAACTCTGTCATGCGTAGTTATGCAGCGGGTAGACTGTATGTCGGAAGTTTGCTGCCGCTTTCCCGATTTCCTTCAATACATGCACTCCCGGCTTGAAGCTGGTTGAAGTCGAGCAACACCAACCATAGGGCACATTCGCACCTCGTAAAGTAACCGTACGCGTGCGTATTCAACTCGAAGTACGCACTTCGTGCTTGACGTTTGAGCGAGCGATGTCTTCAGCCACGAGAAGGGACGACGGCTCGGCGACGTCTTGGTGCAATCGGCTTGCTGGTCGGGCGTGTCGTACGGGATGAATATCAGTTCTTTTGATCGGTCCAAAATTTCTCTTTTGAAGAAAGACAGAATTCGCCAGTACCGTGAACGACAGTTCTGAAGTAAAGGTCCAACGCCCGTCGTCCGCTGCCATCCACTAGTGCTGCCATCCACGATACGCGAAACGACGCCATGTCGAGAATTATGCAGTGAACGTACAGAAAGCTTCCGGTTGTCTGTGCTACCTTTTTTTTTCAATCTACGTATTTGCAGCTTTTTTGAAGCCACAAAAAATGGGTTTCATATTTTTTTTCTATTTTTAATATTGACTGTGTGCCTTTAATGACCCACGACTTTAATTCAATATGGTGGTCGCATCGATACCTTACAAAAACGGCCCGTGACCACGGAAAAGAGAGTGAGCGAGACTCGAACCGGCCAGTTCTTGATCGGCGGTTTTCGGGCGGAAAGAAACCGAATTTCGAGCCGCAAATTCTGTTCAGTGTAGTTGGGCTCTCATATGTCACGTACAACTAAAAACCTCGGCGAGCATAAATACCCTGTCAGTGTCCCTTTAAGGGGCTTATGAATACATTAAGAACATAGCGGGACAACGAAAATGCTGAGATTTGTTTGAATTAACCAGAAATACGAAATATCGGAGTTTGAATTAGTGCCAGCCTACTGTATATTGCTATTGCAAACAAAGTGATTCATGAAGACCTAAAAAAGCGCCAAAAAAACACAAGGACGAGAAAGTAGACAGACAAGAGTGCTCTTGTCTGTCTACTTCCTCATCTTTGCGTATTTTTGGTGCTTTTTTAGGTCTTCATGAAGCAACTGGCCCAAATTGCTACCTTAATGATTCATGAAGCAGTGCATTGAGAAAATAAAAGGCCACGCACTCACCGCCGTGGTAGTGTTCCCGTAGACGTGCTGCACGACACACTTAAAGACTTCAGGCGTGACGTGATTTAGGGAGATCACGGGCACGTCCCTACTGGTTCCCGTGCTCAGGGCCTCCGTGAAGGGGTCTTCAATCAGGGCGCGGAAGTAGTCGCTACGGTTACAGAACAACACCTGCGCAACGACAGTTATTGCATGTGTGATGCTCTTCAGAGCCGCATCGATTCCCCGTTGCCCACTCTTCCCTCGAAATGTGCAGCCCGAGCTAAGTACCGAGAAGAACTCGTACCACTAGTGGTTTTTGATAAGAAATAATCCACCCGGATTTCTACCTTGTGACAGAAGAAGTAACAGCCATGCACGTTGAAGCACACGTCGGCGTAACCGGCGTCCCCTGTCAAACGCTCGTCCGCCGAGACCTGGGCAAATGAACGCAGGTTGTCGACAGCTTCCGCTATAAGGCTCTTGCCTCAGCAGACTCGCTCCCATTAGGCAAGGTCTCCGGAAAAGATTTCAGGTACCGTAATTACGGTGCCTGGAACATGTCACCGACCGGTGCCTTTCGTGTCCCATTCCGCCCATGCGTCGAATGTGGTCCCAAAATGAAAACAAATAATGTCATCATGCCGTCAGATGTCGCGATCATGGCGGTTGGGCGTAAAAGTTCTGGAAAAAAACCACGAGAGAATGCGAGCGTCGCCGTCGTCGCGGCGTCCCGACTCCCGGCTGCCAAAGCTTCCACGCACTGTTGAGCTGGAGAGCAACCTGCAGCAGAAAGGCGTCTGCCACATACACCACCGATGCTGTGACACCGTCAGGATCGTGGCCAGCGACGACATGACACCTCTACATCGAGGGACCGCTTTTTTATGATGCAGTAAAAACAACTGCCAGAGACGCGTTCCAGGCATCGTACCGCAATAAAAAGATACGTAGCCTGAAGCGAAAATGCCGAGGCAACGACGACTTGCCTCGCAGTCCCCCGATGGCAGCGTCTGCTCGGCCAGGCGACACAAGTCCCGCTGCACCTCCTGCGCGTACTGGGACGGCTCCAGCAGCAATGTCTTGAACTCGTTCCAGGCTTTCCCTGCGTCCCAAATCAGGCCGATTCGTAGCCGACGGGAAAACCGGCCCACCCTGCATCTGGCTCAGCGTTGGCTAGAGCTACTATAAGTGAGCTACGCTTCGGCACTCCATTTCCCGGCTCTTTTTGCGAGTGGCGCCATATTTGCGCCTAGTGCAGAGTGGCGGGTACAGCTGGAGGTCGTGGCAATGAAAGAAAAAAGCGATTTCCCGAACATTCGTATGGTGTTAGAAGGCTCAGGCGATATTGTTTTGCTTCGTCGCAAATTTTGACGTGTCTGGAGTACGAAAAAGCATTTCCTGCGATTTCAGATATGGTATAGAACAGGGGTTTCAAACACGCAGCATGCGCCACTCTGGGGCGCGGCCTGCAGGTGTCTTGGGGCTGCGAACTCCCGTTCCTATGCCTCGAGCGCTGCATGCGCCACAAAATATTGACCTCTTGACTTTCATTCATTTACACTGGAAGCTCTGCTCTCATGACATTTTAACATATTTGGCACTAATCTGTTATCTTTCAGATCGAGGATTGCTTCGTCTTACATACCGTTAAGACACAAGTATTTTCTTGTAATTCTGCTATAAAAATCGTCAGTAAAGAAACAACTATTATATAAAAAGAACTTCTTATCAGACATATTTAACTTGGATACTTCCCGAGTGAATTAAGCCACATAGTAATGACAGTGTGCTTGGTTTCTAGTTGTAATGAAAAAAAGCTCGAGGTACACCTAAGCACTTCTTATGAGTTGTGAATGCGAAAGCATGTACATCATTCTTCCACTTCCTTATTTCGTCTGGAGCGTACTTGAGTCGACAGGCAGAGCGGCGTGCTCTGCCGGCGAGGAGAGGGCGCCTCTCCTCGCCGCTCTGACCTTGGACGTTTCGTGTTAGCGGCGCGCTGACAGACACGCAGTGCCATGGGGTGGCCGTCATTGAAACTGACGTGCAGCGGCCAATGGGAGCCTTGTTGACGCGCGCCGGACAATGGGAGTGAAGCCGAAAATCCATCAGCTTTACTCCATTCCTTTGGGATCGGAGAAGTTTGGTGCCGTTGGCTAGCTTTTCACGTGGTTTCATAGCTGGGAGCTGGCTTCCAGCTACGAAACCATCTTGTAATCACACTAGGTACAAACCCGAAGTAGTTGTATGGATAAATCAATGCTAAAGACGGCACTGGCAAAACGGCTATTTTACTAAAAGCAAATAGCCCGAGATCTCTTCTTTAGGAAATCTCTCGGTGTCACTGAAAGGCTCGGTAGCTTTGCAACGTGAAACACCATCGGTGTTTTTGTTTTTTTTGTCTTAATATACACCGCTCCCCTCCTCCCTCCACCCTATGCTGGCCCTCGACATATTGGGGGTGGGCTATCTGACCACAAGCTCAAATGAATTCGAGACCCCAGATAAAGAACTTCAGATAACTGGCAACAATGATCATAAGCAGCAAGATGGCCGAAGCACGTGTCGTTACTCCAAAGCGTAGCTCATTTAGTGGCACTGGTGTCGGCCTTCATCCAAGACGATGTGGGGAATGCGAGAGTGACAAAGCTTAATACTGACTGCGCGAGGAACTTGACGCCAGTAGATCGTGGAGCTGCTCTACGAGGGACGTCAGCCTGCAACGCTTGGCCAGCTCTATAAGGCTGTCGGACTGTCTTGCTTGCATCTCGAGTCGGCCTGCAAGAATAGTGTGTGAATGCAGTTAGAGTGTGAGGAGATGGAAGCAAGCGACTATGCATATCTACGGCATATCTCAAAAAGAATAAATTCACGCATTTTTTTTTTACCGCAAAAATAAATGATGCATTGCCGGACGTTCAGTCTCTGCCGAAATGTATTACTAGAGGTCTGAACTAGATCCCAAAGTTTCAGTGCTAATCGTTATTTTATTAAAAAGTTATAAGTAAGTTTCTGAAATTTTTGATGGGATATTGGGGCCCGTTCTTGGTACCTGTTGCCATTCAGTTCCATGTGTTCAAGAGCTCTGTCAGCCACACCTTTCCCACTCAAAATTAAAAAATAAATAAAAAGATTATAACTTTTTAATTAAGATAACGGCTCGTTTTGAAAATTTGACATCTGGTTCCGACAGGTAGCACTACGTTTGGGTGGAGAATGAGCATATGGCAATGCATAGTTTATTTTTACGGTAAGTAAATCTCGGTAGATTTTACTTTGGGACAGCCTGTGTTTCTAAACAAGTCAACCGTCCTACGAAGGAAGCCCAAGAATGCGATTACAGAGCAGTAACGCAGTACAATCTGCCCAAGCACTGTCCATGCCTCCTCATTCGCTGGTCTCCTTCGTGCAATCGTAATGAGAGGCCTTCCTCTGTGCCACGCAAAAAAGTAGAAGGCAGGTAAGTAGTTAGGAAAGTGGCCCGTTTAGCCTTGCGTAAAGAAAGCACGTTTCAATCCTGCACTGGTTCAGCCAGCCGTAACTTTGTATGCCCTTTTTTGTGTTCATAATGTAATTTTGCAGCTAGGGCTACAAACATGTTCCTCATTTGCTCGGATGCTAGTTTGCGTAGAGGCGGCTCCGTGCAATTCGCATGGATGGTTGATACCACAATGAAGCAAAACTGACATTTCACGCTGCTCGCTTTGCACATTCTAACTGTCGAAAAATTTTTTAGTCGAGAGATAAATCCAAATAAGAAATGAATTACCCTAGACCTATTTTTCAGGTATTCCAGAGTTTTCTTGAGACCGTAAAGTCCAACGCATGACCACAACCTGTTTTCTAGTAGTAGTAGTAATCAGGCACGTATCCAGGGGGGTAGCCCATGGGGCCCGGGCCCCCCCGAAATCTTCAATTTTGCTGGGACCTCCTCTCCCCCCTCCCCCTCATACAAGGTTTTGTCATGGGCGGGCCCCCCCCGAAACAAAATCCTGGCTACGTGCCTGGTAGTAATAAAGAAAAAAAAGCTTGAGAAGGAAAGCCTTGTAAGCAAAGAAAGCATACATTACCTGTATACAAGTACTGCAGCATGATTCGAAAGACTGAGGCATCCACCTGAAAAGACATTGCTGCCACTGTCATAAAAGAAGAAACAAAACTCGTCCTGAAAACCATGCTAGCACAATGCCTAACGGGCTTTCAGTTCACTGTGGTTATGTATTTTTCTCAAGTGTGATGGCAGGACAAATTTCAGAGACTGATATACAAGTATGGTTTTGTTCTAAAGGGTATTTTCAGATAATATTGGCCGACCATGTCCAATAATAATTTTAAATTCTGTCGGAAAAAAAAAAAAAAATATTTGGCTGACTCAATGCCCATCAAAGCAAAACCGACTTTATTTTTGCGGAAAACATTTAGCAGCACACACCAGTCCGAAGCACTTTCTGCGAACTGCACAAAGTTGGTATCTTGGGCACCTCCCCGAAAAAAGAACTGATGCATCTACGGGTCTAAAAATATTTACTGAAAAAATATGCACAGGAAGGATTGTTGAAGTAAGCATGAGTGATGAATGTGGGTTGTCAAGACATAGCTGCATAACACACATTTCTGCATAATTGCTGTGGGTTAGCTCCGTTGAGTGCGCTTCTCACTGAGCAACTGTGCACTGCGGGGAAGCAATACTTGCGGAGCCCGCAAGCTCTGCAGCTATTGCTTTCCCGCAGTGCACAAGTGCTAGGTGAGAAGCACACTCAACGGGGCTCACTTGCTGCAATCAACACTTTGAAAAGTATTTGCAGTTCATTTCGAAGCGAATATCGAATAGCGTATTATTCGAAACTATTCGAATATTTGCACAACACCACAAGTGGATGCACATACAGACAAAACAAATTTAACTTTAATTCATCAGAGAAGAGAGAGGTTCCTCACCAGGTGGTGTGTAACAGGAACGACATTGTGGCCCCTCCACTTCGTTCGGAAGGCGTCGCGGAAGAACTCGGAACGGGCCGCCAGGATGCAACGGTGCGCCCGCACTTCCTCTCCCCCCACGCGGAAGGTGATGTCGCAGTGTTGTCTGTCGTCCAAGCACCTGAGTTGGGCGCCAGCGTGCATTGTAGTCACTATACCCTGTTACAGGTTGACAAAAGCAGGATGAACTCCTCCCACAAAGCCCTCCACCCTTCCCGCTTTAGCAGAACGAACACTGGAAAGGAAGTGAGAGAGGAGGCAAGTCCATTTGCCTCCTCTCCAGCATTCACTCTGCTAAAGTGGAAAAAGGGAAGGGCTTTGTGGGAGGAGCTTGTTGTGTTTTTCATAACCTGCAACAGGGTATAGCTGTACTTAAGGTACATTTCGAGCGTTTGTGTCTATACTCCAATCACATTTCTGAAGCATGCTTTGCAGTGAACGTTCCTGGTATGTAGTTGCTGCCTGTGAAAAAATATTTACTATATTTTTTTGTTTACCACAAAAATAAACTACACATTGCCAAATGATCAGTATACACCCGAGTGTAGCGCTAGCAGTCAGGACCAGATGCCAAAGTTTCAGAGCTTGCCGTTATCAAATTTAAAAGTTGTAAGCGATTTTTTTAAATTTTCAACGAGAAAATGGGGCTTTCTCCTGGTATTTGACACGACTGATCTTTTCCTAGCTGAAAATTTCCGGAGCAAGTTGCTAACTGCTCCAAATGACACGTTGACCTCTGCATTACGCTTAGTATAAAGAAAGCTGGAAAGGCAGCTGCATATGCTGCTCTAGTCACTCACAAGGTGAGAACGGCAGGGAGAAGCTTCAGTTGCTCCACCACCAGTGCGATCTTCCACAACGCTTCAACGTCTCGTGCATCTCGAGTGTGGGTGCGCAGCAAAAGCACGGCGGAAATTATGGAGCACAACCAGAGGCCGGGCACTCGAGAGACACGCCCTGTCGTTCTCAATCTGTCAGCGACTATAGGGAGGCAGTCTCTTCGAGGTTTTGAGAAGAGGCAGCTAAAACGCACGAAGCACGCCATTAAATTATTCTCACCTCCGAAGGAATTGGTCGTAGCCGTCTCGGCGCATGGTGTTGGAGGTGACTACTTTGTGGTCCCTGAGTAGGTTACGAATCCCCACGTTCAGGCTGGCGTACAGGCAGCGCTCTCCATCAAAGGTGTTGGCCACACAGCGGGCCCCTGCGTGCGTCACACAGGGCGAGTTGCACTTCGGGCGTACGCCAAAGAGTGCCAACACCATTCCGTGCTTTGAATTGACCCGTTTCGAGCAAAGCTGTGGGATTCTACATAATGATCCATTTACGAAAAATCAGTAGAGTCTTAAAAAAAAGAAGCGTTTTATTCGGACAAACATCTAGGAGGGTGGGGCAAAAGGCGACTATGGTTGCGGACAAGTTAAAGGGACACTGACACCCCCCAAAATTTTTTTTTCCTTTTTTGTCAGGCGATTCATTATGGTGTCGGAATACTACCCAATTAATATTTTGCTACAGAGTCACATATTTTTTCAATAAAGCCAAAAAACGCAACTGCGTGAAACCGAAACGGAGAAGTAAAGAGGATAGCGTGAGTGGCGGAAGTCACGTGGCTACACCCGACCGTGCGTTTTTTTTTTTCTCCTCTTTCCGCACGTAGCACCGTAGCAGACGAAATGCGTTCGCTCGCCGTGGTATTCCTTTGCAGTTATGTTTGTTCCGCTTGCTGTTCTGTATTTCAAGATGAGTTGTTTTGTACATTTAATTGGCAATTAGTAGTGAGTGCCCGAGTGCCGTGGTGAATTCCCGTGATCAGCTCCAAAAGAATACTCCCAAGATGTTGCGTGAAGAGTTGCCTCACATGTCCTGCATCTGGAAGTGGCCAGAGTTATGCCAGAGTGCACAAGTTTCCGAAAGATCAACGGGTCGGGATCAATGGCTGGCTGCGATTCCTGAAGAACCATTACGCGAAGCTCGGAAAGCGGACGCTACCCGATTCATATGCTCCTTGCATTTTGTGGAAAGTGATATACATTGAGTTCGCAGGTGTCAAAAATGGAATCCATACCATTTAGTGCAGTGACGTATCGTCCACCAAAATTTTTTTTTTCTGTGATAATTGTAAAAAAAAAAAAATGTAAACAGCGCAGAATGCTTGACAAATAAACAAATAAAAAATGAAAGGTACACCCACACCAGGTATCGAACCCGTGCCCATCAGCGTGTGAAGCGGACGTCTTTCCACTGAGCTACTGAAGGAACTCTATCATGCGTAGTTATGCAGCGGGAAAACTGTATGTCGGAAGTTTGCTGCCGATTTCCCGATTTCCCTTCAATACATGCACTCCCGGCTTGAAGTCGAGCAGCACCAAGCATAGGGCACATTCGCACCTCGTAAAGTAACCGTACGCGTGCGTATTCAACTCGAAGTACGCACTTCGTGCTTGACGTTTGAGCGAGCGATGTCTTCAGCCACGAGAAGGGACGACGGCTCGGCGACGTCTTCATGCAATCGGCTTGCTGGTCGGGCGTGTCGTACGGGATGAATATCAGTTCTTTTGATCGGTCCAAAATTTCTCTTTCGAAGAAAGACAGAATTTGCCAGTACCGTGAACGACAGTTCTGAAGTAGAGGTCCAACGCCCGTCGTCCGCTGCCATCCGCTAGTGCTAGTCCGACGATACGCGAAACGACGCCATGTCGAGAATGCAGTGAACGCACAAAAAGCTTCCGGTTGTCTGTGCTACCTTTTTTTTCAGTCAACGTATTTGCAGCTTTTTTGAAGCCCCAAAAAATGGGTTTCATATTTTTTTCTATTTTTAATATTGACTGTGTGCCTTTAATGACCCACGACTTTGATTAAATTTGGTGGTCGCATCGATACCTTACAAAAACGGCCCGTGACCACGGAAAAGAGAGTGAGCGAGACTTGAACCGGCCAGTTCTTGATCGGCGGTTTTCGGGCGGAAAGAAACCGAATTTCGAGCCGCAAATTCTGTTCTGGGTAGTTGAGTTCTCATATGTCACGTACAACTAAAAACCTCGGCGAGCATAAATACCCTGTCAGTGTCCCTTTAACAACCGTGCTCTGCCTCGCACGCAAACTTTCCGCTTTCGATAAAACTTCGTTGCATGTGCAGCCAAAGCCCAACAGAAGGCAACGAGCACGTGCCGAAAGCCAATCTTAACCTGTAACCGGCTATGAAGTCGCCTGACTAGGCCCATCACCCTGTACAATTCAACAATGCAGCAGTGAGAGAAAAAATAAAACTGTCCGTTTATATAAACATTAATTGATTTTTGTATGATTTATGGCGTAGTAAAAGGAAGTATGGAAGGTTTTTTTCGCACGCGAAATTATAGATACCGAATTTCCCTGCCCAGCTAACAAGAATCAGAAAATAGCAATCATGTGCGCCTGTGTTAACTACACGTCGTGCTTCGTGCAAAAACAACTGTCAATAAAGAACACTGGAGCCTTACCAATAACATGCTTACCATTATCTAACAAATACTCCACAACCTCCTTGTGACCACATAAACAAGCGTAATATCTGAAAAAAAAAAATTCATAGATAAAATTGTTAATATGACATTAAAGCTATAGCAATGGAGCATTATGGGGCAAGTACGTACAGTGGCGTGCCGTCCCATCTGTCTCTTATGTTCAGCTCGATTTCCCGCTCTTCAACTAAATACCTGGCAATAGAGACAAGAGTCCTCGGTTAGCATGTGCGACTCCCGTCTCTGGCGTCATGCTGAGAGATGGCGCTGGCTGGAGAATTGAGCATGTGCAGACGCTTCAATCTTAAAACGGGTTCCTGCGCATGTGCAGCCCATTAGCTCCTCTAGACAAACACATCTGTTGATAATTAACTGATAACTGCGTGTTGATATGGTATGCAAAGAGTAGCAATCTAGATCATGCTTGGCTTACATAAGTTCATTCTTGCGAGAAACACATTATTTTTTTTTTTTTTTCTCGGGGTCACGGTGGATGGAGAGAGTTGTTGCAACGTTGCTGTTTTTTTTTTTTTTTGGGGGGGGGGGGGGGGCACGCGCCTCTGTTAAAACGTCGCTGGTCGCTAAAACGTCATTCGCCGCGAAACGGCGAATGACGTTTTAGCGAACGCGTCCATGAAACGTGTTTCCGGTGGCCGAGTGGGATAAAGCGCACACCCAGCTCGACGCGCGTGGAGCGAAAGCTCGCGCTGCAGAACCCAGGGATCCTGGGTTCGAGCCTCACCCCTGCCCGTTTCGATCTGGATGAGCATCGTACCGGCGTGCGGTCGTGTATCACTACTGCGTGGTGCACGTTAAAGACCCCAGGCTAGCGGTTGTACCGCACTGGCTAAATTGCTCATCTACAGCTGAGAGACCAGACGCCCACCGAGGCAGACTAACTTCTGGCTGTATAAACATACACACAACAATTTTTTTTTGCTTCCATAAAACGTGTTTCCACGAAATAGCGGGAGAATAAGAAAGTCGGTATTCTACCGACAGTTGTCACATGATTTCAGACAGCCAATGGGAGGCGAATGCCGGTAGAATTACGAGAAATTATTTTCCAGGCTGCCGGGAGAATAGGCACTGCCTTCGAGGAACCACTCCCGTAGTATTGCACAGCGCTCTTCAGATCGGAATAGAAACAGCGCATTATCGGCGGGCGCGAAAACGAAACCGTATACCTGATTTTGGAAAGATCGCCCTTTCTGCAACTCTCGAACAGCGCGATCGTGTCCTTGCCTAACGTTCCGTGATGCTGCGAGATGGCTGTGTCCGCTCCCAGTGTCATGATAACGTCACCGTGATTACAGAAGGATTGAATTTTGAGAAATAGGGCCAATTGGACAAATTGATCAAGCTATTCTTGCTGACGGGCGACGACCACATGAGGCTGTGGATATCAGCCGTTGTTTTCAAGAAGTTTCGTAACCTTGATAATAAACTAAAAATGAGTTTTCAATTAAAAAAAAAAGTATTTAAAAGATGGATAATTATGCTTTTCATTTGAGATAATTTTTTAAAAACTTTTTAGTTGAACTATTTAGCCTAAAGCAATTATGTCCAAGCTAGCTTTTGCTTTCTGGCATTTAATTATTTATCTTTCAATTTTTATGTTTAATCAGACACATTCCTGATATTTTTACCAATATTTTGAGTTCAGCTTCTATTTTATTAATTTTCGTCTGCAAGTTTGTTAGAAAATCCAAACACGTGGATTCAAGACAGATTAGTAGCCGGTCAGTCAGTCCGGGAATCATTTTTGTCGTATCATGGCGCTTGAAAGTATTCTGCAGTTGAATCTTCGCTCAGGCTTCGGCAAGGCATCTCAAGATGATCAGGATTTGCAGCGTTTCGACGATGCCTTCGGTTCGAACTTACGCTGTCACACGCAGCTTGCTCAGCCGCCGTTCGCCGACGTGAGTGACTCTGCAGTACTTGCGCGATTCTCGCTGTAGTTGCCGGTAGGACTTAAAACGGGCTTGGGGTAGCTTGAGTTGTCCTGCCCCCAGCGTGAGCTGCCTTCTTTCGACAACGCTTCGGCGTTTCGAGAGCCTTGAAGCGTTCACGCGCAGCCAAAGTACTGCGACAGGAAGCGAGCGCCTGCTGGACGCCAGGCATCGGGACGAGCCGATTTGTCTCGCTGCGACATCACGAGTTGTGACCCCGGCTGCTTACCATCAGTTGTGAACGACTAGCTTGACTTCAAATACGTTTAGCTTGTCGCATTATAGCCCTCGTTGCTGCTGCGCCAAGAAACTCCTAATCATCATCATGAACAATAAGTTTGATGGTTTGTGTAAAGAGCATAGCTTAGTGTCATTGCACTCTCAAACCAACAACCGTTAACATTGTCTGACATTACTCTTATTTCCGTCGATGAAAGCTGAATTAATCCCACGCAAGACGTCACAGCAACCGTTTGGCCAATCCTGGAAAGCCGACCACAGTGACGTTCTTGGTTGCGCACGTCTCCAATACTTACGATGTGCGCGTTTAGACCCGCCGAATTTGTTTTTCTTGGCGAGAACAAGTAGGGATTACCACCAGCATTGTGCAACACCATCACGTGAAAGCCACACATAGCGTTACTCGCTTCGGTTGTTTCAAGCTGCCGCTTATTCGCCGTTTTTCTCGCAGCCCAACGAGTCCATGCCGGCGCTGATGAAAGACGACTCTGGGAAGCAGATCAAGATCCACTACGACAAGGGCACCACCACGCTTTGTTTCAAGTACAAGGGAGGGGTCATCGTCGCGGCCGACTCTCGTGCCACCGGGGGTGAGTACATCGGTTCGCAGAGCGTCAAGAAGATCATCGTGATCAACAAGTACCTCCTGGGCACCATGGCCGGAGGCGCCGCGGACTGCGTCTACTGGCAGCGAGTGCTGTCTGAGCGCTGCCGCATCTACGAGCTGCGGAACCGAGAGAGGATCTCGGTGGCAGCTGCGTCCAAGTTGCTCGCCAACATCCTGTACAACTACAAGGGCATGGGGCTGTCCCTGGGAGTCATGATCTCCGGCTGGGACAAGCGGGGACCCGGTCTGTACTACGTGGACAACGAGGGAAACCGTCTCTCGGGTAGCATGTTCTCGTCCGGTTCGGGATCGACGTACGCGTTCGGCGTCCTCGACAATGGTTACAAGTTTGACATGGAGGACGGAGAGGCCTTCGAGCTCGCCCGCAAGGCCATCTACCACGCGACGTTCAGGGATTCAGCCAGCGGCGGAATCGTGAGGGTGTACCGCGTGACGGAAGCCGGCTGGGAGTGCATCTCGGAGGAAGACTGCATGGACCTGCACTACAAGTACCAGGCGGAGAAGATGCAGGTTTAGGGTGCGAGCAGCGATCCACCAGGGAAGCCGAAACGATTTGTTTCAGCCATACCTGTTCTTTTTGTAATCTGACGGAACCCAATAAAGGTACAGATGTCGCAAACTTGCGCGTATTTGAGGTCTATCAGGTTAACCTTTTCGAACTTGCAATGTGTAGTTCGACAGAAGATTGTCTGAAATTCAACTTTTATGTGCATGTGCACACGTTGAAAACAAGCCAATTGCGCATGGCTAAGGACGCAAGATATATTGTGCCAACATTGGTTATTATTGCCTAAGTACGTAACAAACTAGGGTTTTCTGTTGTTTCCTGTTCTTGGGGCCCCCCCCCCCCCCCCCCCCCCTCCCCGCCAAATGTTTAGTTTTTGTTTTGAAGTTGCTTAAAGGGGCCCTACAATCCTATTCAAGCGTCTACCTTTTTTGCTGTTTCCACATCTCTTGTGGTTCGGGCAACCCAGCGGGCACAGAGAGGGTCACTAAATATCGGTGCTTCATATTTTAACCGGACGACGCGGAAACCACCTTCTCCTACAGGAACGCTCCGTGGTGCCGAACGCGCGCGCATGTGACAAATTCGCGATGTTGTCGGTCCCGGTTAGCTCCTGCCTTGCGACTGGTCAGAGCCGCTAAAAGTATATTTTTAGTCGAAATGCAAAATAAAAGTGGCGCGAACCGTTTCAATTATGTATGAAAGTAGTTTTTGTTCAGCATCTTAGACGAGAAAAACATGCAGCTTGGAAAGTATGGAAACAGGAATCAACACGCGATGACCCGTCGACAAACCTGCCACCAAGTGGTGGAAGAGGCGGCGCAGGTTGGCGCAGGCGTCCCCGCGGATCCTAGCAGATGACGCACGACGCCGGCGGCACGTTTTGCAAGAAGCGGAAGTATGAATTCATCTCCTGTGGTCTCGCGCCACGAGACCCACCCGGAACTTGAGCGTCGTCGAGTTGGGGCGAGAAACTTCGCCAGGACGCTCTGGACGCTTACAAGGAGTGTCCTCGTATGGTACTACTCCCTGCTCTGCACTTAAATCGAGGATTTTGAGTTCCAACTCCAACAGACACAGTTAATTCATGCCGGCAAGTGTGGTGGAGGGCTGAAGCAAGCAAGGAGCTGTCGATGCGCATGAGGCTGCAGGGGAAGCGACCATCGACCTAAGCCGCAGCCAATTGGCCAGTCGCTTTGCTTCTACCATTGGCCACCCAAGCCAGGACCAAGGATGTCATGAAGGAGGTTATTTTTTTCTTGTTTTTGTCATTTTAACTTGCCTATAACTTTTAAAATAAAGCAAATTTCGAGAAAAGTTTTATCAAGTTAGTACGTTCAGTGCAATTGAAAAACCAGTCAAAAAGTCATTGCAGGGCCCTTTTAATGCTGCTCAAGAAGTTCAACTTGGTCTAAATTTGCCAAAAGGTGGAAAGTTCGCCGGACCAGTCGAGCCTCGAGATTTGACAAAAGTCTGCAACATCCCTTAATAGAACCGTTTTGTAGCTCTGAGCAAGTGGAACGAAAGCTCGTGCTGCCGAACTTTGGGACCCTGGGTTTAATCTCCACTCCTGCCCGTCGCAATCTGGATGAACATCGAACAGGCGCGCATTTGTGTTATCGCTACTGCGTGATGCACATTAAAAGACCTGGTTAGCAGTCGTACTGCACCGGCCAAATTGTTTGTTTATGGCTGAGGCACGAAATGTCCCTAGGGCAAATTAGCATCCCACTCTCTAAAGACTTTCAACACAATCATTAACGAGCAGGACTGAGCCCATGCTTTTTTAACGCAGTGCAATCGACTTACGATAATGAGAAAACCCAAAAAATGCAATCGGTGTAACCTATTATCCCTGCATCTGGACTGGATACCCTACGCAAAAATGCACGGTCTTTTAGACACTGATCATTACAAGCGGCACGTTGTTATATGCGGTATCATTACAAGTGGATTGCACTGTACAGAATGTTCTATTAATTTCGTTTTCACTTCGGCGTACTCTGCACACACTACACACACTTACGTTGCTTCCCACCCCCCTTTTCACTAGTGACAATAATCCTCCATTCCCGCTGCCGTTTCAGTGTTGCTGGACTGACCAAAAATCCTGTCGTGACCGGCAAAGCCGCTTAAAGAGATGCTGAACCGAAATCTGGATTCCACACTGCGAAGGTGGCAAGGACACGTGGAAAAAGCGTGCAACGGGATGCTACAAACACCAAAACATCACTCATACAGCGATATCTCGAACGGATGACCGTATTTTTCAACGAAAGGAGGCGCGTTTGAGAGATACGTTTACGTCATGTTTCTCCGAGAAGGAGAGGGAACGGCCTCGCGTCTTCTGCGCCTCGCCGCCTTGAGGGGGCAAAGTGAAGAGAGGAGGAAACAAGATGTCTTCACGTCACGCACCTCATCGGCCTGATTCAATCTCGACCTCTTTTGCCAAAAATACGGCCTCCATTCAAGATATCACCTTACAAGTAGTGTTGTAGGGATTGTAGCGTCCCACCTACATCTCCTGCATTATTTTTTTGAAATCCAAATTTCGGCTCACCATCCCTTTAACAGTACCTGGCAACACTCTCCCGTACATTGCTTCTACCTATGGCTTCTATGAAGTCTGTTCATTCGGAAAAAGAAGCTAGGAGAGTCGTGCGATTAGTCGCAGACTGGACGAGAATGGCGGGGAGGGGTTTCTCTCGTCTTGCCTCCAGCAAAAGGTTCCTACCTTCGGCAACGTTTCGGCCTCTTACAAGCCTCGAGCATGCGCACGCTGCCAAAGCATGGCAAAGGATGGGCGCATGCTGGAGGACAGGTATCTGAAAAAGATGCCGTGCAGTTTTCGCCGTGTCCGGGACGATGGCAAGGACGAAAGGCGTGTAAAGACGGCCGTGCACAAGAATTCGAGCCAAACAACGCTGTCCTTTTGCAACGTATAATTTAACCTTAAAAAAAAGTTGCTCGTGGAAAAGTCGTGTCTTCCACTTGAGGGCTGACTAACCACTTTGCTTTTCTGCGTGGTAAGACCTTGGATTCCTTCTGGCCACACTGCGAAGGTGGCAACAAGATAGAAGAGGGCATGACCTGTGTTTGGAGGGGATTGAAACTTTTTGGAAAGGGGGAGGAAAGCAAGAATGCAAAGTCTGTACGTCAGCCTCGCAAACCGAGGGTCAGGGTGCCCCTAACAAATGCACCGCAACCCTCGCTAGTAACAAAAGTATAGTAAAATCCCGGGGGGGGGGGGGACAAACACATGAGGTACACCTTTTTCTGCATTTCCTGAACGCACTGCAAAGACTAGAAATTTGCACTTTTCTCGTTGCTGAACTTACACTAAAAAAATGAGGGGAGAAATAATGTTGAAATTCTATTTCCTTCTTGGAATATTTGGAATACAGAAACTGTGTATAAAAACAAAAGGTCCTCTTAATACCTGCATGTATCAAATGCCCTGCCAAAGTTTTCATTTCATAGCATCTAAATTACATGTGCCTTTGGTTTTGTTCAAACACCCTTTGCAAAGTGTGCACTCAACACAGCAGCCTTCAAAACATTTTTTCCCTGCTAAAACAAAAAAACAAGCAAGAAACACAAACTAACATTCCTCTCTGCACGAAAAAAACAACAACAAAACGACTAGGGCTGAACCAGAAGACTAGAACAATAACACTTAAACCCTTCCTAAACAGACAGGGGTGTGTGGAAATGAAGAAGGGGAGGGGAGAAGGGGGGTTCTTCAGAAAAGAAGGGAGACTCCAACCTGCATCTCATGCAGTATCTGCTTGGCGTCTCCGTGAATAGGAAACGCACTCGTGCACTCCTTGTATTGTTCGGTAAGGCATGGCTATGTGCACCTGGCAGACTACACCAGTGGTTCTCGAACGAGAGTCCGCAGACTCCTTGGATGGGTGTGGCATAATTGACCCGCGTCATTAGCCCCAGATGCGTCAGAACTATTCGGATGGAGGGCGACGCAATTTGCGCCCCCTCCCCCGTATTGTTTCGACTAAATTTCTGAACTGTCTGGAGGGACGGGTGGGGGGGGTGATTGCCCCCCCCCCCCTGCCCCTCATTCCGACGCCACTGATTGGCCCCACGTTTTGAAAACCCCTCGTTCAATTACCCCGTCCCGTCCCGTGCCAAAAAAACCCGTCCTCGCTGCCCCCGTCCCACCCTCTTCGCGCTTCAACCACCGTTGTTCTATGTCCTAACCTAATCCGTTGAGGGTCTACAAAGGCTCTTTTAACTTAAAGAAACAAGAAAACCAGGTTAACTTGAGCCGGAGAAAAACTTAGAATGACGTACAAGTGGCCAATTGCATAAATCTGCATAACCATCGATGGACCCCGCTTTCACAGAGGCATACTCGGACGTAGAATTATAGACTTTATCTGCCTAGATGGAAGAATGGAACTGGTGTTTGGTGCTGTATACGTAATAAGTATAGCACCATGAGCTGCGTCATGGGCTTCTGAAACGGGCTTTTGAAAGCGGGGCAAAAAGGCCGGGGCGTTTGCCGCAGGGAATTTGACACGGGGCTTTTGACATAGGGTGCTCTCGTGCACCAACCCCTTTGGGGTCTGCGAAAGCATTCTATACTCAGTTTCACCTCACGCTGAACCGCAGCAAACGGTACGAGCCATCACAGCCAATCAGGCGGTGGGAACGTTCCACGTGACCGTGCGCCGCTGCGCCGTTTTCGAAAGACACGTGACACTGACGCGGCGTTGGATTGGCTTCGATGACCCGCGGCGTCTTCTGCGCTCCGTCGTAAGGTGAAACAGAGTATAGGTGTCCACTAAGCCCTGCCTCATCAGTCGAGCCCGGCAATAAAAGTTGTCTTTTTTTTAAGTGGAGAAGAAACTTTCCAATTTTTGGGTGCTTCTGTGTATATATGTCAATGAGCAAAGTCTACTTCGCACTAGCCCTTAGTTATATCCATTTATTAAATTATTATCATAATTAACCTATACCTTCCCCTCACCACGAACAGGGTCCTCCATCATCTCCGCTGATTCACAAGGGGTCCGCGAAATATCAATGGTTGAGAGCCACTGGACTAGACAAACGCCATGCAGATCTTCATGATCATGCGCGGCTTGCCACAGTGGGACACGCCTTTGCGACTAGCACACCACCAGATCTGTTCTCGAATTGCACCATCGTCACACACTCAAGCACTCGTACCAGATGGCCTTCTGTAACCCAGGAATACAAGCTGAAGTCATGAATACAAGCGACAGGCTAGCGAATCTTTGTTTTCCAACAAATATGGGGTCGCTTCCTGTCCCGACAAACAAGACCTCCCCTCTACCATCGGAGATGTCATTCCATACTGGACGCTCGCTGCACGACCGACGTCGCGTAACTTTCACAACAAACCCGCCGTAACGATGGCGGCTGCGGCAGACTCGTCTCAACAACGGTCCGACAACACCTCCGCAAAGCTGTAATACAAAAACGACAGACCGACCTTCTCTAACCAAGGAGCAAACGAGAGTCACTTCAATGGCGGACCATGTAGCCCGCACGTCTTTCTGAAACTTGAAAAAGCTAGAATGTTCCATCGAATCGGGACGATTGCTTCTTCTCCGTCGAACGTTTGCGCCTGGCGATCCAACGTTGCCCAACGTCGCGCGTCGTCGGAACAGAGTCGGCAGAACAGGCGCCTTGCGACTTCTGCGCTTTGCCACGGTACAAAAACGAGTAGGTGCGGTCAATCACGGTATGCGTGACATTCGGCGGGGGGGCGCGGCGTGGAGAAGCCGCGACTCCCCGTGCTTGAGGGTGAAGAACTCCCGCGGTGAAATGTTGTGTCGCTCGAGGGACTCGCGCAGCTTCACCGGGGGGTCCAGGTAGTACTGCGAGGGAGCCGAGAAAGTCTCGATTAGTCTGGCGCCTCGACCAAATGAAAGACCAAACGTTTGTGGCTGCTGCCAAGGCAGGAACAACAGTGAGGTGTATGCATTCGTTGGCCTGCTTCGAACATGATCTAGATTTTGTGTCTCGACAGTGTGGGCATGAGTGAAGCTCGGGTGATGCAACAATGTCAGTATGAAAAGCATGTGCTTGAAGCAGAGCAACTGAAAGGCTCGCCTTCTGTTCTAAAGCTATGTCAATAACTATTGTGGGCTCAAGCTACCAGAATGTGTCGGGCAATTCATCACACCGTCAGACTGTCGACGTACCAGTTAGATGGGCTGGGTAAAAACGAAATTATAGTCTGAATTTCAAGGACTGTAGTTGATATTGCATCTTTTTAATGAATAGAACAAGATGAAAAAGGCATACATAAATGGAGCACGGACTAAGGTATTTTCTTTGTCTTTGGAACACCCCCTCCTCAGCATCCTGTTTGCATAGGGTTGAAAACTATGTCTTCACCATTATTTTTTTTTTATTTTCTGCGATCCAGACTTTATCGGGACTGTTTTGCAAAGGCTTGCCAGAGGTAGCGTGGACCAAATGATGCCGATTCATTCGTAGCCCCTACAGTGCATTCCAATTGCTATTGAGCCTCCCTTACCGCTTTTACGCAAGTTTATGGATGTTCTTTATATATCCATTGGAGCTCTGGTTTGGACATCCCTAAGACATCCACTACATCTCCATTTGTAATATGCTGGGAACAACTTATTTTTGCAAAAACCTAATTTCGCGACTTGAATTATATTGCGAAAAATATGTCCCACGAATTATACTACCCTATGATAACGAATAGATAGCATTCAACTTCGAAATGCGAAATTTCGTGCCCGTGAAACATTTACGAAGCCTACACATCGCAAAATTTGTGGAATATGGAGCCCGCGAAAATAAGGTCATCTGCAGTATACAGAAACGGGTGTCTGCATACGTCAAACGGACGTCCTCTTCTGGCATGGGATATTCGGACTTTGTTCGGATGTCCCATATGGGTATGTGTGATTTGCCGGGCAGCTTTAGACTAGCTTCCTGGACTCCATGGAGGGGTAACACAATATTTTCCACCTCCGCACACGCAACAAGTGGTACAGATTAGTTCTGGCCCATATTCCAACCGTGTAAAGACAAATCGAAAGCGAGCGCACCTCATTGGCCAGGGTGAAGGTTCCCCAATGCACGGCCAGACTGGCCCTGCTCCGAACGTCCTTGTGAATGAGCACTGCCTCCTCCGGATTCACGTGCTGGTACTTCATGAACCACCTGCATGTGTACGCAATGGAATTACTCTCAAAAATAAACAAAACCACCCGAGGATGCTTAATATCCGTGATAAGGCGCGATACAGAAAGTGCGAGGTATTTTTTCCCGCTCGGCTTGCCCGCCAAATTCAGCAGAGAAGAGATTCTCAACAAAATTTTGGGGGAAAGCCCAAATAGGTGTGCCTGACACACCAATTCAATTTCCAGCGGTAAAACCTGAACTGGTGTATAATGATAGTCTTACATCAATTCAATTTCCTCTCTAGATTTAACGAGAAAACTTGAATTGCTGTATATTTCAATTCAGAATTTTCCGCTAGTGAGGGAGTGATCCGTTACACTTCGAGTTAAATTTTTCTCGAGCATTTCTTTGTGAAACCTTAGCCTGAAACCGAGTCTGCCGTCTAGCCATTAAAGCGAGACTTCTTTTGTGCAGGGGGGAGGGGGGGATCCAACCTGGGTTCGTAGGCCCCGATGGGGATGGCAGCCAGGTCGAAGGGGCCGTAAGCTTGACCGATCTGCTTGAAGACGTCGCAGTAGCCCGTATCCCCGGCAAAGAAGAAGCGGTACTGGCTGCTCATCACGCACCAGCTGCCCCATAGCACCTGTGGCCGTGGTCAGAGAAGGGACACAAGTTGCAACGAGCACAAACCGGGGAGGAACATTAACTCACTCTCACTGCAAGATCCGTATTGTTTTATAGTTCAGGAAATTTAGACTTTATTAGTTGTCCTCCTCCCTTTACGGCTTTCTCGAGTCACGAAGGTATAAGGGCAATTCGTTGTGTTGGGGGCATCGATTGAGTGGGACGTGTCGATCGGCTTTTAACCCCCACAGGTTGAAACTTTTCGTGGAGATTCAGGTGGATACATGGATGGATGATAACGACCGTACCCTTTGTAACAGGCGGTAGCTTGCGCCACCTAGTCTAAAAATAATAACAAAAACCTGGTTTCCCCTTCCAAGCCAATGCGTTTCTCTAGCCATTACCAGGTCATGAAGATGATCGCCAGGCAGACCTACGGGGGATCGGGCAAAAATACTAAAGACACCACCCCCCGCCTCCTCTGCCCGGCGAGGGAGTCGCCAATTTTCCTCCGGTCAAACCTTGTCGGTGTCGCCTAGCACCCGACCCACTGGGGGACAGGGTTGAGACTTTGGGCCGGAGCCATGCGGGAGGGAGTCCCAATTTTCCTCTGTCCCGCCGTCCCCCAGCTCTGCTGCTTAGTAGCTGTAGTCAGTTCAATTTTCCCTAGATTATTTCAACCAGCACTCCAATCTCCTCTTTGTTGCCTCTAATCTTTTATAATCCACTCTTCCATTATCTCAAGCGAAACCGAGGGCCACCGATACGTTTAACCCCTTCAGGAAGGGCAGGACTAAGCTCCTTACATTTTAAATCACGCGCTCAATTGTTTCCGTCTCCTCCTTACATACTGCACATATTGTATCTGTGTCCTCAAATTTGGCCCTATACGTTTTTGTTCTTACCTCGCCTCAAACAGCACAGCGCTCCCTCTTGAATCATTTGAAGAAACCTCCTTCTTTATTTCTTGCTTTTGTGACCTATCAATCGTTAAAGTTGATTTCCCCTTCATTTTCTCCTCCCACATGCGTCTTTCTGCCTACTTAAGTGCCTTATCCACCCCATTGCCAATCTGCAGGAATTACATATCCTAAGCTTTCGTATCCGTTTTAGCACGTCTTCGAGGTTTCGGAGTGGGTGATGGCGATTAGGGACAATTTTAAAGCTAAAAAAGAACAGGTAGGTACTGGCCTCACGAGTGATATCTTGTTGCTATACTTTATACTAATTAAAGCCTCGCCAGCCATCTGGGTCTACCGGGGCCACGAACGTTTGCCGCTATGCCCCGCCATTCCAAGAAGCCAGACTTCATGAGAAGATGGTGAAACTTTTCGTCTAGGCAACAACGGATGGCTAGAACTTGAGGAGGGAGAAGGGGTGTCACTGCCCGCACCTTGTTGTCGTCGCTGATGGTCCGCTTGCACCAGTGCTGGGCAGGGGTGAAGACAAAGGAGATGTCGTTGTCACCTCCTGCCGCCAGATGGCCGCTCTGCCACCAGTCCAGCTCCACCACGTCCTCGCAGCCCATTCGCTCCATCCAGTGGGATAGTCCAAGGGGCACGAACCAGCGCAGGCTGTCCTCAAACCTGCAACCAGGATCAAGGATGCCGCATCGCACCGAGATGGTCGCAAATATTTAAAATTATTTATTACATATTAATACTAGCCGCCTCGGTGGCTCCGTAGGCAAAGCTTTGGCCTACGAATCCCCCATAGACCTTTTGTCGAATCACCCGAGCATCGAGAAAAGTTCTGAGAACATAGGTACACATGCTGCATCCGTTTACCTTCAAAGATTCAAAGTAAATAATAAGAATAGGGCGTAGAAAAATGCGAGCCTAAAATGCCATTTGTTTTGGGTTTTTGTTTTAGAAGAGCTGCTGCCTCTGACGTCAGCACGCGCGGCGTGTGTAACAACGCTCGTGCACACTCCTCGGTGCTTGGGTACTTTAGCAAAAGGTCCGTTGGCAGGTTCGAATCCCGGCTGAGGTGCCCGCGATCCAACGGTGGCTCATAGCAGAGAACCGAGACTTCGCGGTCTCACTTCGGAAGGTCCACGGGTCGTCCAAATTAGTCCTCAATCCTCCGCCAGGGCTCGAAAGCGACCGTCAGCGGAACGGGCGTCTGCTACGTCCGCCTCCGCCGTTTTACCACCGCCAGGATCACCGCATACACCGGCACGACGCAAGTTTGATGTCATCGGGTGGAAATTACGGAACCTCAAATGAGTAAAACACGCAACTTGGAGACGTCTTCCAGGCAGGCATGTGCGTAATGTGCTGCGAGCAATGCGTTACTTGTGCCTAGTTGCCTTTCTTGTTAATGAAGTAACGAGCTATAGTTACTTTTTAAAAGAAGCAACGAGTAACTATTTTCGTTACGTTTTGATAAGATAACGAGTGGCGGTATTTAGTTAATTCTAAGGCGGAACGTGTACAACACAAAAGATACCCAACCTAGTAACACCCCAGCTCACGCCTGGGGTGTTACTGTTATCATTTTTTTTCGCCAAAAGTTTCCCTACTTGCCTTCATTAAATGGAAGTACTCACACGCCTTAGTAGAACAAGAAAACATTTATGGGTATTGCATAGACAGGCGTGCAAAGCCCTTTCCACTCGTCCGTAGCAGATCACTCATCTTCGGAACTTGTCTCGGCGTCGTCGACACCAAACTTTTGCCCGGCTGCTCTTTTGCTGTTGTCTCGAGCAAAGGCAATAACTTTGAGTTTAAAGCCGGCCGTGTAACTCGTGTACTCCCTCATCCAGAAGCCTGAGGTGGGTGACAGCGGGAAACCGGGGGTACTCGCAAACAGAAAGAGATGCACTGCGTCTGGTTCGAGATAAAGCGAGAGGCGCAAACAGACAGGATAGAGTGCCTCAATGTTGTTGGCTGCCGCAGGCGGGTGGGCGCCATCTGCCGGCAGTACTTGAAAAAAAAAAAAAGAGATGGCCGCACTTATGATTCTAAAATCGTAGGTGCGGCCTATAAACGGGTAATTTTTAAATATATTTTTTTTGGTTTTTTTTTGTTTAAAGTTAGGGGTGCGGCTATTACACGAGCGCGGCCATTACACGCATATATACGGTATTTACATCATCCATGGACAGGCAGTTCCATTCGTCCATGCATTTAACAGAAAAAAAAGTTTCTAAAATAATCTGCGTTGAAGCGATGAGGCACAATACATTTGTTATATTTTGCTCCAGCTGCGTTATTGAAGTAAGCATATGTAACATATTTATGAATATCGATAAAGTAATGACCATGTACTAATTTAAAAATAATTACGTTCGAGTCAACATTATCCCGATATTAATGGGCAGAAGGTTGCATATGTGCTTAGTTACTTTTCGAGCGAGCAACGGGTAATGGTATTGAGTTACCTCATTTCAGTAGCGTGTACACGTCTGCGCTTCCAGGCACGAAGACGGCAGAGTTTGTGCACTCACCTGGCATTGAGCTGGTGCACGGTGTTGAAGTCGAGGTGGTCGTAGTGGTTGTGGGAGATGACCACCGCGTCCAGCCGGGGCAGCTGTGCCACAGTGCAGGGGGCCTCCCGGAAGCGCTTGGGCCCCAGGAGCTGGGACGGGGAGGCCCGCTCGCTCAGGATCGGGTCCGTGAGCACTGTGGCCCCGGACATCTGCACCAGGGCCGTGGAGTGGCCCAGCCAGGTGACCCGCACGCCCTCGGGTGGGGGGTCCTGGAAGCGGGGGCTCAGCACCGGCAGCACCAGGTCCAGCTCCTGGAGGGGAGGAGGAGAGGCTGAGCAGGGGACACCTCCCAGATGGCCGTAGTGCCGAATTTTCTACGTCACTTGGCGTTTGGCTAAGACTACCCAAACACGAATCCCTGCCAAACACTGACGTAGTGCTCACATCCAATATGCGGTAGGTGACATAAAAAATTCAGCATCATGGCTTTGTAAGCCAGGTGGCAATGGGCAGAGGACACTCCACCACGACCATACTCGTGACGTTACCGAACTATCGTCATCATCGCTTCTTTATTTCTGTGTCTGCAAACAACAACTGCCTGTAGCAGGGCAAACTGCAGTAGGATATAAAACGTGCCGATAGACGATAAAGCATGCTACGAGTTGCTGTACCCCTAGGTGGAGGCGAGAAAACTGGGGCACACCCACGAACGAGCAACAATCTAGCACGTCGACAGAGTGGTACGACGAGGCTGTTTAAAAGAGCCTCTGGACATTAATATTACTATTAGGAAAGAAGGCTGTCGGACATGGATGCCTGCAATAGGCCGTCGACAGCGGGAGCAACACTGTTTAAAAGTCAAGTTCATTCGCTTAAAAAAGTAAAGAATCTGATAAAATACACATATGGCTGATATAGACCGGAAGCTAGAGCCGAGTCCATTGCTGACTGCTGCTGAGCATGTACTGAGATGTGGATGACACATTGTCGAGGATATCATGAGAAAGATAAGTGAAAGTTCATTTCAAGCATGCATAGTACTGCTCAATAAATATTACTGACTATACTGCTCCAAAACTCTCACACTAGGAACAAAAATGCCAGAGGTGTTATGGAAAGAGATCTAGTCACTGCATAGATCTGTAACACTGGTTGCATCAAGAAACAAGTCAAGGTGCAATGCCTCTCATCCAAACAACAGTTTACTAGAGATCGCTTCACGTGAAAGGCACTGGCAACATTGGACACTTCAGTATCAGCTATTTCAGTCTTGCAAAAGATAGGCCTCACATAAAATTCTGCACTTGTCCATAGTGACACAAGTAGAAAGGTTCAGTTATCAGTATATTCCTCACACAACTGCAAGTTCCTTTTTGGCAAAGCTTGCCACAGAAGCCCTCAGCGGAATACCGAAAGGAGGCTTCACTGCAAACGTTGCAACAACGTAAGAAAGCCAGCTTGCAGAACAGATAAACAAGCAGACTGCAAACAAAGCCACAACGTTTGAGGATAAACCATTGCCGAAGCTACAGACACGACAAAGGAAGATAACAAGGGTAGCCCACCACTGCTACAAACATTAACTATTGTGCCATAACACAAACATTGTTTTCTACATACATGTAAACCCTGAGATGGAGAAAATATTGTCCATTGTTTTCCCCACCTTAGGGTTTACAAGTACTATGTCGTTTCTGAACCACCTCGCCTGCACTCCCTCAGTTTTTACATTTCTTTCTGAAGGTCTGCTGTTGCCTCTGCTTTTACACTGCTGCCTATTGAAGAGGTAGCTTATTGTAGACGCATAATTCTAAAGAAAGCTTAGTGGGATGTCACCCAGACCAGGCGAGTTCAACCGGCTGTCCCAAATTCATTTGCTGTCAATCAGCAGTTGTCCAAAATGCTTCTACAACAAACACTATATAGCTCTCGAGAGTGACCCAGGCCGCACCTGCTTGGAAGGCACATTGCTGTTGTCTCTGGACAGCCCAAACTTGAAGATGTTGGTGATGCTCGGAGGCCTCCACGTGGGCCACGGGTTCTGGAACCGCCCGTTCTCAGACACGGACCGCTGGAGGTCCACCCGCCCCGGGTGGAGCAGAGCGTTGCGCTTGATGGTCGGGCCGGCCGGCGTCGCGACGTCCGACCCCGGCACGGGAGTCCGCACCCTGACACCAGTGAAGAACTCCTTTGAGCACCAAAGCCAACAACACTACGGTACCCGGAACAAGTCTCTGACTGATGTGTTTGTTGTCTGCTCAATTAAGGCTCCTCGATTTCCATCCGATGAGTGATAGAAGTGTCAAGCTGTCGTCTGCAACAATCCCGGCACTGTCACAGCAGTGGAAGTGGGTGTGGCAGACGCCCGTTTGACAGTTTACGAAAAGCCTCGGCCACCGGGAGCTGCGACGAAGGCGACACTCACGTTCCCTCGTCAATTCTCCTGGGAACTTTTGTAGCCAACTGACAGGACCACGACATTCGACAGCATGACACACCAGCTCCTGCGACACACTTTGTGGCCGCTTCGGGACCACTTTCAACGCACGGGCGGTACGGGACTGCTAAAAAACACACCAGCCAAAGACGCCTTCCGGCACCATAAGGACGTCGGCCGAGGGCATCACCTGGGCGTTCCGGGGTCGTCCGGGTCGCACCGGCTGTCGAAGGTGAACTTGTCCGACCCGGAGGAGCAGATGAGCGAGCAACGGCGGATCAGGCGCCGCTGGTCGCTGCTCACGGAGGCCTCGGAGTTGGAGTCCGAGGTCTCCGAGGGACTCGTGGTGCCGGACTTTGGATGCGTCGCGTCGGCCGGCCGGTTGGGCTGGCGGGCACGGGAGGCCATCTCACGCATCCTCGGGGGGACCCCTTGCCCTGGCCTCAGCTGCGACGGCGTGTCGATCAGGGTTGTATAGATACACAAAGCTTCTCCCTCAATGTATCCATCTATATCTATTTAGGGGCACTTACATCGTCTCTTATGCGGTCTCCAAAGAGGAGATATTCGAAAATATATATGGATGAATGAACCAGTACAGATTGAATGGAATGAGGGTTACGAAGCCATTGATAGACAGAATCTTTGGAGATGCCAGGATTCAAACTCTGGGTCTCGAAATATCCGGTTGGATATTGACCCGATCGAATATGGTTTGAATTCGAGTGCCATGAAAGATTGTGTCGTTCGGTGGCTTCGTAACCTTTGTTCCATTCGATTGGTATGGTTCATTCATCCGCATATTTTCAAACATCTATCCTTTTACAGATAGATGGAGACTCCTTCCCTCTCGCTCTCTATCCATCTGCAGATAGGTAGATGGATAGAGAGAGAGGAAGAGAGCAACTGGGGGCCACCTATGTAGGCGATTGCCTCCTTACCCCTCTCTTTATGGCTGATTGGCCATGCGGCAAGTAAGCCGGTCTGTTGCAGGATAAGAATAGAGGGACGAGCCCCGCCCACAAAGCATTCTGCCTGCCATGATTGGTGGTTTCTGCCTCCTTCTCTCACCTCCTCTCCAGCATTCATTCTGCTAAAGTGGAAAGAGTGGATAACTTTGTGGGAGGTGCTTGTCCTGCATTTCTTATGCTGCAGATGACAGATATGAGTGATGGAAGTGTTTTGGAGTTGACGGTTAAAACAAATATGAAGATAGAATATATATGTGTGTGTATATATATACACACTATATATATATATATATATATATATAGTTATAGCGCAGGGGAAAAAAAAAGGGATGATTCTTTTGATGTAGGACTGAAAATTTAGATATTTAGAGACGTTAGAGGCCAAGAAGTAATAATTACAACAGGCATATATATATATATATATATATATTATCTGTCTAAATGATTATCGGGAAGGGTGATGGCGGAAATCACATAGTGAGAAGGAAATCTTCATGAAAAAAATTATTATTTCATTCTCGCACACGATATTTCATTAGCCAGATTAATTGTCTTTTCCATGCCGCCTGTTGTCGTACCATATTTAGCGAGAAAAGCGTGCTCTGGCTACCGTACCTACCTAAAGCGACCGCCCACATGGCATTCACATGAGTCATCCACATTTTCTTTATTGTTTTTAATCTTATTTTTTAGCTTAGACGTTCGAACTCCCACTCAGACTCACGCTCGAGAGTACACAAAGAGGGATGCAAACTATGTTCCGGATACGATAGATATTATTTCAGATGAAAGCGAACGACCTCAAGAAAATGTGGCAAAACCATTAAGTCGGTTACACACGAAATAGTTTTCAAGTCGCTCTTGCTCTACCACCAAGCGCGACAGTACAACGGTCAGCCGGAAATCGGCATGGCAAAGCGACGACGTCGCGGGAGCGAAACACGATGGATTTTGCTCACTGCGCAATGCCGAACGGCCGAACGCGGACAGTATACTGTCCGACCTAATCCCCAAATCGAAACCACACCAAACACGGTCGCGAACGGGGGAAACTATCACTATTTTTATTACAGTTCCCCCAAACCGCAAGGCTCGCAAATTTTGACATTTTGTTTTGTTTACTGGAACGCTCGCTTGCACCGCTATCTCTCTGCGCCCCTTTCTTTTGCGTGTGTTTAGTTTTTTGGCCGTGTGTATTTTGGATCTTTATTTTTTAAGGGCTACGCGCGCGTGACGCCTTTGAGATGTTCGTCGCGCGCGGACGCGAGTGCGGACGCGGGACACAGTTTTACGGTTAGATCGTGCGATTCAAAATCGTGCGTAGGATTAAGTTAAGGCAAGCCAACCCTCAAATCCGTGCACAAACCTCGTTGGGGAAGACATTCCTCCAAGCAGTCGATGCAGCGGCCGCCGAGATCCGAGATACTTTTAGCATCGGCTGCTATCTATAGAGTGGAGACGCCAGTGCTGACGATGCTCGGATGGATGTATGGACCAATGAACACGGTTGAACCCCGAGGTTTAGGCCGCGGCTTGCGCCACCTATGCAAACTCTTTGCTATCTGCTCTCAAGTCTCGATGCGCTCGGGGTTTTCACCCCCCTGGAATGAGATGACATGATCCATTTAGCAGCTGCTCACAGTAGTGAAATGTGACATGCAGTGAGTTTAACTGGGTAAACGACACAGCGTTCTATTGGCTCTGTGAACACAGCGCAGTTTTGATTGCAACATTTCCATTGCAGTAGCTGTAGTTTTGAATAGAGAGCGGTCCGTAACCCCCCCTCCCTCCAAGATGAGACCTTTGCATGGTTTGCAGATAAAAGAAACTGCTCCATGAAGGACTTTGTACGAGATCATACTTTCGCGTAACAATAAATCGCCTGTCGCAATGTTGGCCCGAGCTATTTGGTGATGCCAGCACAGCTTTGCATCTCACTGGCAGTGTCGAACCGGGACCGAACCGTCATTCTTATCCAAACCGGAACCGAACCAAAATCTTCGCCGCCATCTTAAAACAAAACCGGATCTGGAAAAAAATTAATAAAAATAAGTAAATAAATTAATAAATAAATAAAAATGTAACCGGTTTAAAACGGTTCACGGTATTTTTTTATTATTATTATTTTTAATAATACAAAATAAACATTAAAAAAAAAATTGGCCGCTGTATTTTTATGTATTGATCAAGTCGACATATGTGAGTTTTCGTGGCTCTTTTGTATTGGCACCATGATTAACAAATGATTAATCATGTGTCACGTGATGCCATGGTGTCAAGACAGGCTGTCAAGTAACAACGTCATAACACGTAACCCCATGACGACCCATGACTCTCTGCCAGGCACGTAGCCTGGATTTTGTTTCGGGGGGGGGGGGGGGGGGCGCCCATGACAATATGCTGTATGAGGGGGAGGGGGGAGAGGAGATCCCAGCAAAATGGAAGATTTCGGGTGGGGGGGCCCGGGCCCCATGGGCCTCCCCCCTGGATACGTGCCTGCTTTCTGCATCAAGTCGATATAAATTGAGAACATCACTAGATTTATTAGTGTTGTTGCGTTGTTGACACCGTGACGTCACATGACGGTGTCACGTTACTTCGCACCTTGAGTCACGTGACACCGTGAGTACTCAATTGCCATGAGCCCGCGTTCAGTGCTCGGGTTCATGACAATCAGCATTGCCAAACATTCGAATAATGGCTCGTGTTCAATATCAAAGATGAGAATAGTCAAACTCCTAACAATATTTGATGCTCAGACCACGCTCTATGCTTTGCCATCCCCAGCGCATGACTATGATGAACACTGACATATGTAATTAGCGTCAAATCACGTAGCCGTTCCGATTTGGGGAGGAGAAAGCTGTTTCTTTCCTTTATTTTTTCTGCGTCTGCCATTGCGTGGAGGGGAAAACTAATGTGTGTTTCGCAAGTTATCAACGTCAACGCTATTGTGGCGGACTTTCAAAGGAGCGCGAGCCCTCTGTAGCTTGCATTTCGCATCACCGGATTAGATTTTCTCTGCCGATGACGTCACGTGCAAACCATGTTAAACTGTCTTCTGGTGAAATGCGATGTTCGCAACAAAGTAGATTTTTAAATTGCAAAGTTGTGCCGTATATATAACTTTCTCACGATGACATGCGGCAGTCTAACAAAATATTAGAGCGCATGACTGATAAAGCAAACAATTGTAAAGTAAGGACCCAAAGCGGGTGCACGTAAAATCTCCCGAGGCGGTATTTCGCGAAGTTTCGAGTTTGTGCAAGCTGATGCCAAATTCAAAATGTGATTTATGTTAGGATTAGAATCTTCGCCTGCCCTTCGCGCAATGATAAGTATTACATCTCTATGCATTTTGTTTTTTGCAGTAAGGCATAGTATTGGTTATTTTGATGAATACCATATGACCTTCCCCTTTCTGCACATTCTGTGTGTTTGTCTTCAGATCTATCATGTGAGCAAAAGGTCATCTTCGGCATACCTCGCGACCCGGTGTTTCACACTGCCAAACAGCGATTAAAAAACACGTTTCCTTGGTGGCCTCAAGCTGTTATGTGAACTGATCAAATATATTGATGTCAATAAAAAGTAATTTAATTACTGTGGAGTGGAGATGCGGAAAGATTCTATGCAAAGCTGTTTTACTGTAGAGTGGAGACGCTGAAAGGTTTTATGCTTTTCAGGTCTTTCTATCCTCGAAAGGCATATGTGTTTCAAGCTTTGATTTAAATAACTATGCCTTCTTGACACAGATATAACTTCTCAAACATATAAGAGGCTGTTATTTCCTCTTTTATATTTGGCGAACAGCAATTTTATGTGTCTGTCGGTTGGACAATAACAAAATTCCCAGGGGCGCGTGGCGGATCTATGACGATTACGCACGCAGACCGTCAGAAATCAGCCAATTAAGTAGCTGGCCATGTCGAGTAGAACGTCAAATATATTACTTTTTTTTCTTTTTAACAAAAAGTTATTAATTAACAAGGGTGATGCTTATTCGCTAATTGAGTTGACCGGCATCTCGTCAAGAACAAACACCTACAGCCAGGCTCTGACAGTTCACCCTGTATAAGAAAAGTGATAACTTGTGTACGCGTTATTTATGCGAGCATCGATCTGAGTGCTAAGTTGGTTATAGATTAGAGTTAACAATTTTGATCCCTCCTTTCTGCATGATTCTTCGCCTGCATCATGGTGCTGAATGTAAACAATATTGGTTAGAAAAACAAGCATTGTGATTGCCGCACAGTGTTTCTACAAGAAGTAGACTGAAACGGCTTGTCCTAACACTTTCGTGACATTTTGAAAATATGTTTTTTAGCTCAGTTGCGTCGTCATCATACACTGTATATTTTGAAACATATTTCGTGAGCTATATTTCACGATATGGGTAGCGACGAGGTGGCCATTCAATAACTTTATGCACTGAAAATAATTCGTTACTTCCAGAGCAGAGCTACGATTCAACTTCTAATTGCGCGACGCAAAGTTGTACCAATCACGGGCATTTTAGAATACCTGCCACACTTCGTGGCAACCTTTGGATTCAGGTGAAATATATGACTGAGGTAAACTAATTGATCTTGAGTCATATAAACACGACGTTTCGTAAGTTAATGTAGGTTTTCTTTTACTGTGGCGTCAAAATTAAGTAACGCGATTTATTTTTGTTGTCCTCCCCCTTAAAAAAAATAAAAATAAAAGTAAACTGTACAAACGATAAAAAAACAAAAAAACTACAGCTATTCGCTTCACGGCAGAAATACTGCCTATTGCCAAAACAACGCAGAAAAAATATTCTCAGTAGCGGATCAAACCGGTTTGAACCACTATTTTTGCTACCCGGAACTGAACCGGAACTGAACCGAAAGCCGTGAACGCGAACCCGAACCGAACCGATAAAGAAATTGGTGCGACACTCTGGTGGCCACAGTTTCACGCGGTGCTAGTGCACAGAGCTTCAAGAATCCGCTCGACAATAAAATATTTGGCGGGAAATTCGTAAGTGTTTTTTTTTTTTCATTCAAGAGCAACTGGGCAGGATCGGCTGCCCCGAGACGCTTTCTAATTTTTCCCACCATCCGCAATGGATGGAGGGGATCATTTGGACCATTTTGACGACTAAGATCTCAAAAAAAAAAAAAAACTATAACAAAGAAAATGGCGGTAAAATTGAAGGATTCAGAAACGAAATAAGCTACTCGTTACTTGCAAATAAATTGAAAACGTTACCGACCTACGTCACTTCAAGATAAAAGGAACACGATACAGGAACCGGTAAAAGGTAACTCACGTTGCCTTTTGCATTACTTTTTTATTTATGCAGTGAAACTTTTGTACTGTTTTGTCGCTACAGCTTAAGCTTCATATTTCAATAAGCATTTTTTCCCCCGCAGAAACTTAACATAATGACCGTATATTTTTTTACGGTTCTGATTTTCAAGGTATGTGCGATGAATGCAAGAATTTACCTCACTTGGCGTCTAAAAACACAAAAACAAATTTAATGCATTTTTTTTTTTTTAGTTTCGGGAAGGAGATAGGTACAGGGTAGCACAACTATGTTACCCGATACTCGAAGTAAGTAAGTACGCTAGTAAATAAAAAAGAATATGCAGAGTGTCCCCCCTCCCCCCAAAAGAAAAAAAAAATGTTTTTTTTTTTTTAATTTTGAAAAAAAAAAAAAAACTAATTTTTTTGCGCAAATGTAGCACGACAGATCCGAACAATGTGCCGAAGTTTCAGCACTAACCGTTTCCTTATTCAAAAGTTACGTATTTTTCTGAAATTTTCAATGAGAAAATGGGGCTCTTTTTTGCCCGTTTTTGGTAACTGGTGCCATATAGCCTCATGCAATCGAAATCTGTGTCGGCCGCCATTTTCCTATTTAAAATTTAAGAACATGTCTTAATTTTAATTAAGATAACGGCTAGTGCTAAAACTTTGGCACATGGTTCATACCTCTAGCACTACATTTGGGTAAAAAATGAGCGATCGACGATGGGTATAGTTTATTTTTGCGGCAAAAAACCCGCAATTTTTCTTTTTTTTTTTTGGGGGGGGGGGGGGGAGGGGGGGGACACCTTGTATTTTAAGTAAAGTAGTAAGTACACCGGGAGCAAATCACATTAATTACTATAAATACAATGTGTTTTCAAGGGCAAGTACAAGCTCTTTTTAACACAAGTCTTTCAAGATGCCCTTTCGTTCCCCTCTGGTATGCGCATTGCCCCAGGGGTAATCATGGGTGCATCAGTTATTTTCGGAAATGGCAGAGAATATTGGATAAAGTCAGGCGGCCACAGAGTAGTGGTTTCAGTTTTGCTGACGAAATAGTTCGCACGATCAACTTATACAACTCCCAACTTCAATGTACATTCCCAAAATTTGATCTTGTTAAATTTGTATCACAAAATGATGCTTTGTCGACAAATAAGTGCCTTATAACTTATAAGGCACTTATTTGTTTACAAAGCATCATTTTGTGATACAAATTTAACAAGATCAAATTTTGGGAATGTACTTTTAAAATTAGAAATTGTACTTTCCTCGGGAAGTGAAAAAAAAAAAAAAAGTTTAAGTGCAAGAAAGACTGTACTTCAAGTAAAGTACCGGTTTTCAAAACCTGCTCGAAGTAGTACTTTAAGTACAATATACTTAAACTACTTCCCAAACACTTGCCAAAACTGTGTAAAAGTCGCGATCTTTTTATTTTTTTTTGTTTGTTTTACTGTCGTTTTAAGTCGCACCGTCTTTAAAGCGGTACGACTTATATACGCTATTTTCAATTTACATTTTTCGTTTGATTCGTTTCCAAGGAAATTGAAACTGGTTTCCTCTCGTACATAGATCGCCATCACAATCTACATATGCGGGCTTTTCAGTGCAGTTTCGGCGCGCCTGCGTACAAAATGGGTCGGAAAAACAAATCATTAATAAGAAAAATCATGTAAATCAGATTTGTTTTATTTAAATCAGATTAATTTGATTTAAGTTCCTGTACCTACAAAATAGTGATTCTTCACCACTACATACATTTTTCATCATGGCAGATTGATATATCAATTCGTTCGATCACTGATAACATATGAGTGCGGAAAAATAATTACTGTGAAGGTGAATTGCAGTTTAATTAACCACATTTTTTTCCTGTAATCCCCGCCATACTAGAACAAAAGTTTGATTTTCTTTAGTTAGTTATAAAGGTTCATTTTACTATATTTTCGAGTTCTCACTTTTCCAGTTTTCGTTTTTCAGTTTTTTTTTAGATAGTTCTAAATGTTCCCTCTAGATAAAGGGTTTATTTTATATTATTTTCAAGTTCTCACTTTTCCAGTTTTCGTTCTTTTTTGTTTCTATTCTGATTTTGTTGCAATTAGACGTTACGTAGCCGATGAACGAAGAGTAAATTAGAAATCAAGCTCAACGCTCCGATTTTCTCAGAGGAGCAATTTGTTTTTGTTCATGCTGAGTTGTATATCAATCTTTCTTGCTTAATTATTCTTGGACTTAAATACAAAACAGATGCACATAGAAAGCATCAAATGATAGACAAACGGTAAATGAAAAATATTTTGGGACTATTTTTGTCGGAAAGGTTTGATTTACATTAATTATAGTGAAGCTGGTCCGATTTAGAAACCGACTTAAATCATATTGATTTTTATTCACCACCCTGCGTACTCGTATAAATATACAAAGGCGCGACTTCTATTCCAATTTTAGAAAACGGTCTTTAAAAAACGGTCTTTAATAGGGGTGTGCGACTTATACAACGCTGCAGTTTATATAAACCGGAAATGTGGTACACGTGGAGATTAGCGTCGTGCACCCAAGCGTTCCCACCCAAATTGGCGCCGCGAGTGGGTGCGTTCAACTACCAGTACTACGAATTGTGACCATTTCGACGCGTAAAAACAAACGAAAATAATTAAGGCCATCTCGTGTACGGGTTAACCGTGTCGTGTACTTACCGTTGGTTACTCGAAGGAGAAGTGCGCCTTTCCGCGTCCGAACAATGACTGTCCAGCAACTGGACTCGGATGTGAGCCGTCCCAACACATTAAGATAGCGACCTTGGCGTTTCTGCCAGGGAGAAAGGGCGGTCTGAAACGGAGGCTACGCTAAATGGCCTCGTCGAGCAACCGGTTATGGCAGAGAGGCTCGACTCGGGCACATCCTTGAATTGATTACTCGTATGTAGGTGAGGGGGGGAACGGCGAATGGCTGATTGAGTTCATTCAACAAGCCATCCGCAGTTCCTTTCACTTTCTGACTGACTTTCTGACAGACATGCAAATGTCAGCACTTCACTCTAAAAAAAAAAGGGTGTCACCTTACACCCTTTTGTCATATATAAAATAATATAACGCACCCCCAAACTTTAGTTCGACGTACAGCGCCCTATAGTTAGGGTTGCGCGTTTTCGGTTTCTATTTTATAAAAATTCGGCGTACTTTTTTCGGTGTTTATTTTAAAATTCAATTTTCGTTTTTTTTCGGCGTATATATATTCCCACAAAAGTTTATCGGCTTTTTTCGGTGAATATAAAATAAACACCAACGGACACCGGATCAGATGATCCTTGTAGCTCTGATATATGTGATCACTAAAAAAAATAACGGCACAGATACATTAAAAAAGGAATGGACACTTTATTTGGCAAATGTGTGCAAGTGTAAACGAAAGAAAGAAAAAAAAAACACAGAAGTACAAACAAGTCAGATATGAAGCCTATGCTCAAAGAACATGAACTTCACCTTCTGTACGTCAGGATTACGTGATCTTAATATAGTACACACACATGTACTTTCCCAGGTTCTCCTCGTTGATCCGCACTGTTTCTTTCCTGTTAATATGACCCTGAGCTTCGAGAATGCCCTCTCAACGCTAACACTGGATACTGGCAGGCTGAGATGAAGCGCTGCCTGGGCCAAAGTCGGCCAATCAACCATTTGTGACCTCCAAAAGAGACACGGTGCAACGTTTTGAAGCTCAACACAACATGCAGAGCTTGCATCAAGTCAGTCTTCTTTACAACGAATTTGAAAACACGCTCGTATATGGCGAAATCATGGGGCATTTCGGACTTCACGTTCCGATCGATGATTCGCACATTAAACCAAAACGTTTTGATGGCACCCGTGTATCCCATACATTCGGACAAGTTTTGATAGACACTGTCGTTCCCCTTTTTGCCACGGCTCTGTCATACAACTGGAAGGTCAAAGTGATCTTTTCCTCTTAAAACTGAATTTTAGAAAATGGATTCGACGTACTTTTATCGGTTTTTATCGGTTTAAATCGAAAATGCCGAACCCAAAACTGACCTTTTTCGGTTAAAACTGAATTTCTGAAAATAGATTCGGCGTACTTTTATCGGTTTTTATCGGTTTAAACCGAAAACTCCGAACCCTAATTATATGGGACAAAGGGTGTAATAATACACCTTTTTTTTTTCTTCTGAGAGTGTTGTATTAAGTCACACTCCACTGGCGGTTCGAACGCCGCAATACAGTCACAACCGGGGCTTCTCCGCATGGCAGCAGTCCTGCGGTCCGTGCTCCTGCAGGGAGAGAGGGAGAGAGAATTTGGCAGCTACCTTTGCCATCAAAGTGTATAATGCATGAAACGCCGTATTTAAGAAGTGATCATGTGTCATTCATACATGTGTCATACACGTGTCATACATGTGTGACACATGCATGTCTGAAACAAACTATTCTATTCTATTTTATCATTTTAATTTGTTTGGAAGACTATACGCGCACAGCCTTGTATAGTACAGAGTCAGACCATTTTATCGTGCGTAGCGCCATTCTAAATACCGTAGCGCCATCTAGCGAGCGTCATGTTTCGCGGCCATGCTGAGTGGTTTGAAAAGTTGGCGAAAGTGTTCTTCGGGGTGCCGCTGGGTGCGCTGGTTGGGCGCTCCAAAGTGCTGGGTATCCGACTTAGGGTGCGTCTTGTGTTCTTGTGTGCCACGGACGGTGGTTTTCAACTCACTGGTAAAGTTTCTTGCCTCGCATTATGGCATCCGCAAGTGCGGCGAACCTGAGAAGAGCGGCACTGGACGCGCCACCGAGGTGAGTACTCAAAATATTGTATCGGTTTACAGCGATTGAATTTCCCTTCAGGTTTTTTGTCCTTTTAGATGCAGTACACCGATAATTTTTCTGGCGATTCGCGTCGTCCACAAGAATGAAATATAATGTCTAGAAGGACGCGGGACATAAGATCATTGCAGGGAACGATCAAAGGCAGCTCCCTCCGGCTTGCAGATGCTTATTAAAGTTTTAATTGAGGACCCCGTGTCGACGAGTGTGTCCTTTGTCTAAGGTTGAAAACAGCGAAGTCGAGATGGGACCGTTGCCGGAGCGAGTCGATCAATGATTCAAGAATTCGAAATCGATGCATCAGCATGTTTCAGCAATAGAAATTGAGTTTTTTGTTTTACGGCTACGTTATGTAGTAATTTGCAAAATAAGAAGAACCCTGTCGCGTTGTGACGGACAACATCAGTTCACGGCCCTCTGCCTTTTGCGCAGGAGATCGCAATTAAAGGGACACTGGCACACCCCAAATTTTATTTTTTATATTTTGCCAGGTGATTTATTATTGTGTCAGAAGACTACCCAATAAATATTTTGCTACAGAGTCACATATACTTTTAATAAAGTAAAAAAACGCAACCACTCGAAACCGAAACCGAAATTGGACGTATTTGGAGAAGCCACCAAAAATGGGTATAATAATTATTTTCTATTTTTAATATTGTGTGTGTGTGCCTTCGATGATTCACGACTTTTATTATAATTTGTGGTTGTGTCTAAACAATAAGCACGTGACCACGGAGAAGAGAGTGAGCGCGACACAAACCGAACAGTTCTCGATCGGAGGTTTTCGGGCGGAAAGAAAACGAATTTCGAGCTTGGGCTCTGATATGTCATGGACAAATAAAAACCTCGGTGAGCATAAGTACCTTGTCAGTGTCCCTTTAAAGGGACAATGAAGGGAATTTCGGACATCTTTTTGGCGATTGACGATTGACCTTGGTTCCAGGCATGTCTCAGGCCACGCTGCCCGAATTTCAGCCGAAACCGGCGCTTGTGTGCCGCGCAAATCAATTAAACAGTGGCGGTAATAATCGTACCGGGATCGACTGGGGCGACGCCCCGAGAGTTGCGGGAGAAGCCAGGAGAAGCGGAGCTCACGTGACCGATGCGGGGCCAAGAAGCGCGACGTCACAAAAGACGCGTCAGCGATTGGTCGAAACGAGAAACGTGCCCTCGGTCACGTTTTGGTTCGCGATTTTTAGGAATACTGTTCTAATTTCCGCTTGAATAATCGTGAAAAGTATAAATCGGACCGGAAATGATTACTAAACCGTAAATAAAGCAGCATAATTGTTTTTTTTCTTTGCTACGCTGGATGCGAAACGGGCAACGAGCAACTATGGGCAAACAAAATAAAATTAAAAAAAAAGAACACGGTTCTCGAAGGATTCTGCAAAATAGTAGATGTAGATGGCTGTTCTAACGGTCGACTGAAGACCAGTATTCGTTCGGGCGACGCTAGTTTTCACGTGTGGGTTGCTGTTCGTGTTCTTTGACGACGAAAAGAGGACGTCTGCGGAGGAATCGGATCCCGGAACGGCCGGATCGCTGTCGCTTTCCCCTCGGCATCTTCCCCTCGTCCGTCCTTCGGCATGCAGGCCGCTCGTTGCCGGCTGGCTGGGCGGTCTCCGTCGGGGGCCGCCACACACGTACTCCCGTTCCGTTGGTGTTCGGTCACTGAACGGAAGCTCGAACTCGCTCGCGAGAGCGGTATTGCCGTCCATGTTGACAGCTTCGGCGAAACGACCGCGCCAACCGCGCCACCGCGCTGCTATAATCCACCGCGGTAACCAGAGTCTCGATCTCCTAAATACTACCGATACCGACTATTCACACTTGACGTCACTCCCTACGTCACCTCCGTTTTCGGGGGCCCAGAAACGAGAATGGAGTTTGTTCAGTTTCGGTTCCTTTACTTCTTCCGTAGGCACAGAAATACGCGTCACAAATGTCTACAAAAAATTGGGCAGCATGCTATGTTCCCAAGAAGCATAAAAACATCCTTTAAAAAAATTAAATAAAATCGTCTTCATTGTCCCTTTCCTTTAAGGGTCATTCCATCTCAAACGTTACAAAGAGTAACAAGCTGAAACAGCGATTTTCACGAGAAAACTTGCACCTACCTTGCGAGCATAACACATGTTCATCGACGGTACAGCGGTAAGTTTGGTGCGCGCTTTATTCACGAAATGTTCCGAGCACAGTCGAGAGGATGGCGTCGGGGAAAAGTATTTTATGTTCACGAACGCAACCCACTACCACCGGAGGTCTTGGTCATTTGGAACGCGATGAAGTTCGAGGACATTGCAGCCGCAGTTGCCACGTCGGACCACGTGCGCGATACAGATGTCCTCCGATTATATTCTGCGCTTTCGGTTGTTATTCGTGCAGCCTATTACCGAACAATGATGGCCCGATGACCAGGTGATGGTGGTTCTTGATTCCGCTAGCTCTAATTACATCTGGAAGTTAAAAAGAGATAGGAACCCGTGAAGAGAACAACCGAATTTGCATGAGAAACTCACGCGTCCAAGGTGTTCATCCGGGTCTTTTGCTCAATTCTAACAGCTCAGTAAGGAGGAAAGCGCCGGCAGCCCTTTCCCTTTTCTCTCTTGCCCTCTTTCAGTAAAACGGTCTATATGTCGTGTGGCATCAATATAGGTATATATACTATATAAAAAGTATAGGTCAGGTGACGTAGGGTCACGTGACATCAATCTTCCCATTAATTTTCACGCCAAATTTAGGGGGGAAACTGAATTCGTGCATAGGTCAGGTGACATATATTTCCCCGCTGAATTTAGCGGGAAATGCCCGGATGGACGGACGGACGGACACAATTTGGGATTGGGGGTAGCGTTAAAAAGCGTTTCATGCTTTAAAACTGCATCTGTGTTGCTTTCTAGAAAATGTTTTCACGTGACGTCAATCCGACATTTTGTTGCTAGACGTCAGCGTGATGAAACTAGCAAGCTTCTGTGCATTAGCAATTTCAGGGTGTGATGTGAATCTTCGGAGTGCTCGCCTCCTGCACACTCCAGACTGCTCATAACAACAAAATGGTGGACGAAATGACGTCCGGTGTAAACGCCCCCATAGACAATAGCCAGCAGGGCATCTGGCCGCCGTCATAACTCTGCTCGTGCGAGCAAGCCTGTGCAATTGTGAGCCTGGGAAAAGATATACCTTTACCAAGCAAGAAGCGTAAAGAACATAAGCCAGGCCCTAGGTTTTTAAAGCTATCCGTTCCTATAATTACCACAGAGGGCTTGAACAATGCAGGCCGTGGGTCATTATGTTCACGGTTTCTGATTCATTCCTTGGGGTTCTCATCGGCTTGTGCTCCGATTTCATTGGCAGAGGAGAGATAATACGATGCAACGCACCCTCACCCTACTCTTCTAAATCTAAGCACCTCATGCGATTGTTTACCCCCCAAATGCGCCCACGTGCCTTTTTTATTTTGTTTTACACTCCTATCTCAACGAATCACGTCGCGCGTTCCCTGCACGTTTTCTATATTGTCCTTCCATTGGCGTGGCCACCCTAGAGTTCGGATGCACCAAAGATGCACTTTGCACTTTGTCTTGCCCTACGATATGGACTATGGCCAAAGCTTACTTACCGCCATGTTCATTCAAGAGCCAGTTAGAAGCAACGTGGTGTGTTGCATGACTTGCGTGTTATAGTGCGCCCCTCTCGGACCACTGACACGCAAGTCGGAGCAGCGCACCACCACGTGATATGTATACCCAGTTCGTGATGGGACATGACGACACGTAACTTTGGCTGAACATGGTTAAAAATGAGCACAAACAGAAAGGAACAGTAAAGAGGGAAGAGAGAAGAGACAAGCGCAAACTCACAACTTTGGCTGCATTCAAGGTATGGCGAATCTTGAGACCTTTGAGCAATGAACTCTGGGGTGACCGATCGTTAATTGGGAGTGGTAGAAGGATGAATTAGTAAAGGATTACGATACAATACAACCATATTCTTGCCGAGAAATTTGTCATTCAGACAAAAATTGTTTGAGCTGTTGCGTTGGACGTGATGAAGAGGCACACTCAAGTATGACACAGCGTAAACTTTTTTTTTTAGTTCTAAATTTTGTTTTCGATTTCGTCATTCGCCGATCTCCTTTCGTAGACTGCCGCGATTGGCTCTGCCAATTAATTGCTTTGCGGGAAAGTAAACGCTCTAGATTTCTCATGCAGAGCACAAACACGCTGTTTAGAATCAAGTCCTCGTTTGCCCACACCGGCTGTTGGCACTGCGCATGCGGAGAAACCAGATTCGAGAGAGGGGAAGCGTCTGCGCATGCGCAGTGCCGACAGCAGAGCCACCGCAGTGACGTCACGTCAGAGAGTTGAGCTGGTCAGTAGTCACATGATGGATTAAGAAACGCAACAAGGTTTGGCGACTCCCAAGTTTCTCTTGATTGCGCCACAGCCAATGAGATTGAAGCATCAAAGATCACAAAACAAGAAGCGTGATCATCATATGCCACGCTCTACGTTTCTTTTAACCCGTCCGTGACCATGAAATAATCAAAGACCGTGCGCTAGCATTTTGACGTCATCAAAATGAGATCGAGCACAGACCACGAGCGCCACGTCAGTGTTCGGCTTGGCATCGTAGCCAATCAATGCTTGAAAGGACTCTCGGTGTCGGACTCGGGCCCAATGTCTGATTATGGTGATCACAAAACGTGGTGGTAGGCTGTTAACGGGCTTTGAGTGTTATCGATTGTGTGTATTGAGCATAGAACGTGCCATATAGCAGCGATGTACATTTCCATGTGCGCCTTTTTAAGATCATTGGTTGGTTGAGACCGTCTCCAACCGGATTTCTGTCTTTCAGTTCAGCAGTAGGAGATTCCTGAACACATGGGGCGAAAATCCCGACTTCGTTGTGCCGTCCTTCTCCCGCGCTACTACAAAAGGCAGCTGTTAAGCATTCCACTCATGTACAGATGCGAATACGCTATTGCCATGGTCCCCGAAAGGCGGGGACAACTAAGCGGCGCCACATTTGCTCTCCAGCGCTGTTGGCGACGTCAGACTGTTGCAGGTAGAGTGCTGTTTCAACCACCTGATGTAGTGCACCGCGCTTTCCGACACCCCCCCGAACTACGCCGTTTCTGTCGCAGGTGGCAGCGCCCAAGGCCGCCCGCAGCTTCGCCCATATGAAGCAGCATATGGTAGTACGAAATATACCACGCTGCTGGGTGTTCGAACTAGGTCAGCCCTCGATAACAAAGCGCAGTCGAAATGACAAAGCTTGCCTGCTTTCCCCTCCTGACAGAAACGACGCTCTTGGTCTTGACGTCACTCGTCTGCTCCAAGGATGAAACCGGCTTCTTTTGGCACGTGACAGACATCCATTACGACAAGGACTACGCGACCCACGGTGTTCGGGACGCCATGTGCCATCTGATCCCCAACGTAACCGGCTCCGACGACATAGGTCCATACGGCGACGTCAAGTGCGATTCGCCCAGGCTGCTCGTTGAGTCTGCCGTGGCCGCCATGCGGAGCATCGAGCCCAACCCGGACTTCGTGCTTTGGACAGGAGACAACCTACCGCACTTGGAAGACGTACCCTGGTCAGAGGTGTACGCGCAGACCCGGTGGCTCGGGCAGCGACTGAGGGAAGCGTTCCCTGGCTGCCCCGTGGTGCCGACGCTCGGCAACCACGATTGCTCGCCGCCCAATTACATGCGTCCCGACAACATGTCCCGGTTCCTCTCCGATGCTGGCTTCAGGGAACTTCTGCCGTCGTCCTCCTGGAGCACCTTCGAGAAGGCTGGGTATTACAGCTGGACAGTTAGCGGATCACTGCGGCTGGTTTGCCTCAACAGTGTGTTGTGGTACACTGGCAACCCGGCGCCGGCACCGAACGTTAGCAAGGATGACCAACTGATATGGTTGCACGAGCAACTGCGAGAGGCTCAGAACTTGGGAGAAAAAGTCTTGATCTCGGGACACGTGGCACCGGGATATTACAGCCGCGCGTTGACGCCGAAGTTGGGCACTTCGGGTTTGCTCCGGGACGAGATCAACGAGGCCTACCAGGATCTGATTGGGAACTTCACAGAAGTGGTTTCGGGACAGTTCTTCGGTCATCAGCACGGTAATTCCTTTGTGGTTTTGTCAGATACCGACGGGCGGCCTGTTGGCAGCGCCCAGGTGGCGTCTTCAGTCACTCCTTGGACACTCCCTGAAGAGTTGTACGGTCGCCTATCGGTGCCCACGAACCCGATGATTCGACTCTACAAATACGAGCGCGCCTCGGTCAGACTACTCGACTACACGGTCTACTACTTGAACCTCGAACGGGCCAATAAGCGACCAAATGAGACACCCGAGTGGGAGCCTCTGTACACCCTGACGACGCAGTACGATGTCCCCGACGCAAGCACAGCTTCCATGGTTGATCTGGTCAAAAAGTTGAACAGCTCTTCTGAGCTCCTGGACACGTTCGTCTGGCTGGCCACGGCTTTGAACTATTCCTGCGACTCGTTCTGCCGCCAGGTTCAGCTGTGCAGCGTCCTGCACTCTAGGGCGGGACCACACAGGGCTTGCATGTACTCCTCCCATTGGAAGGAGCAAGCCCCGTCCTCTCTAGCTATCACCGATCGGCTGACCAGCTCTCACAGCGTTCTTATGGGCGTGGTAGCGACCTTAATCAGCATTGTCTTCATTGCACTGCTGGTGTACGCCTGGCGGGCGCGCAGAAATAGGGCTCCAGACACAACAAGTAGTTGTGTATAGTTTGTTTGCCGCAATTTTGAGTTGAACTAATGAATTCAACAATATGAACAAGTAGGTAAAGTGGGGCAAAATGAGATAAAAAATTTCATTTCAATGGTAATTTTTATTGCTAATTATTATTAAAAAATACAGTATGGGGATGTTATTAGATGTCTTGACTATGTTCTCAGTAAATATTACTTAACTGGAGCAAGCGAAACATTAAACAAAACTACAACATTTGAAAGTCAAACAATGTCTCATTTTTTCCCCGCCCTGTGGGGCAAAATGAGACAACGTTGTAGGTAACAATGGGACGCTTAAAAAACCTAATGTACGTTCAGTTTTTTGCAATAAAACACTTGAAACACATTGTGTGAGCTCCAACGCAATCTTCATGAGCCCACTCTGTGCATCCCATGCACTCGTTCCATACTGAATGAGGGGCTGCTTGGCTCATAAGTTCTAATTGTCTTCTATCTTCTAATAATGTTTCTCTTCGGCTTCACGTTTTCTTCGTTCCTTTCTTTCTTTTTATTATTATTTCTTTTGAGGGGGGAGGGGGGGTAGTGGGAAGCCTATCTTTGGTTGCTTTGGCCAAAATCAGCTTTGCCTTGTGGAGCGATGACGAAAGAAGAGTATCACTCTCTGACATTCTTGTTCCCTTTTCTATCCTACGTTAGGTACAGGAGAAATATTCTAAAGCTTGAAACGCCGGGAAGAACGCGCCTTTTGCTGCCCAGCCGCTTTTTTTTTTTTTTTTTTTTTTTTTTTTTGTACAGCCGCTGTTTTTTACATTTCCCGAGTCGTTTGGCTCGCCTTTGAAGCGCATCCTTTGGTACGCCAATAACTGTGGCAGCAGTGCGAATGGAGTGACGCTGCTGCTTGCCACTTTCAAGAACTTTGTTCGTGTCACTTTTGCGTTATGAAGAGCCTGTTGTTTTTCTATTATACGTTAGGACCATCCTATACACAGAGAGAAAAAGAATATGGCTCAGGAGCAACCAGGAGACTCGTGCGTTATTGACATGCGCGTAATTTTGAACGCCAGATTGTCGCGTTTGGCCCCGCGCGTATCTCGTTACGTAAATAATTATTTCTGTTAAAAATACAACCACAGATCGCTCAACTATGGTCCGCATGGAGATAATAAAGCATACAAATAAAATTAAAGCTTACCTTGGCAGAACAGTCGGTGCCAACCCGGGTGCGCATATCGAAGCGAAACCTCGCGCTGAATTTTGAGCCTTTTTGGAGGGGGGGTAAACATGTCAACCTCAACTGCGCAATTTTTTCTCCGGAACGCTTTTTCCGACAGCTCTGATTTTTTACACACTCAAAGTGTGAAGATCACGACACCTTTCGGTAAAGTTTGAACGTATATTTTGATTGCTAGTCTAGGAGATGGGTGGCGCTGAACACAAACTGTCGTATTTTGCTCCGTGTCTCATTTTACAACCTTACCCTACAATGGGGGAAATCTAGAGCGTAAGATAGCGAGGGGCCTACGGAGAATGCATTGGAAGCGATAAGGACTCTGAAGGATGGCTGGCTCATAGTCATTTTACAAAACCCAGTAAGGGTTAGAAGGGATTTAGGTATGACATCCGAGTATCCGAAATAGATGACACCGAGATTCAGTTTCGGATGTCACACGGTCGTGCAAAGTGGCGGCACATTCGTCGGAGGTCTACGGACGTCTGTCTGAGGTTCACACGTGTCTCACATATACAGTAGTGTACAAAAGTATCGGATGAAGCACTTTGTTTACCATAACTTGTTTTCTACTGGACCAAATTGGCTCATTTTTGGATGATACATGTGTTATTAAGTTCTGAACATTACCCATACTTATGTGGATAGGAAGCGTTAACACCGATGAGGTAGTGTGCTCAACCGCAAACATCAAATTGATTAACAAAGGAGGTTTGTATCCCGTTCATTTTATGGAACAAAAACAGACAACAGTAACTAGGAAATAATAAAGCTTCGTCGGGAAACCGCCAGACTTGATTGCGGCTTCACAACGAGATGTCATGGAGTCAAGCTTCTCGATGGTCGCCTGAGGGATGCGTGCCCGTTCCTCAGCCAGCTGGTAGAGTTCTGATTCTTATTCCTGCACGTTTTTTTCGCCAATCTTCGCTCCAGCTCCTCCCATAAGTGTTCGATCGGATCCAGGTCTGGGGACTCGCTAAGCCTCCCGAAGACAAACTTGATGCTGCTGGAAGGCATCCTTCGCGGCTCTGGGAGTGTGCTTCGGAACGTTGTCATGCTGCAGCATCTAACCAAGAGGCATGTTCTGGTTGACCCACGGAATGACATCGTTTACCATTATGTCCCTCAGCTTTGGCCGGTCATTATTTCGTTAATCTTGATGATGGGGCCATCGCATTGCGGGAGGAGGCGCCGTACACCGGCGTAACCGATCCTCCATGCACCGTGCTTAACAGTCGGCAGCATGAACTTGGGAATGACCCTGTGGTCAGACGTATACGTCGTACGTATCGGATGCCATCACTACCGAACAATTTGAACTTGTCCTCGTCGGTGAACAGCACCCTACTATTTGGCCGAGGTTCAGTGACGATGACGGCGAGCGAACGCAACTCTGGCGCGTCGATTCTTGACTCTCACGAGCGGCTTCTTGGCGGGACGCCTTCCATTCAAGCCAACAGCACTGAGATGGCGGGAGATGGTCTTTCGGCTGACGTTCACGTTGTCGCTGGCGCGGAATTCGGTGGCGATGTCGACGGCAGTCAAAGTGGGATCAGCCTTGGAGCGACGGACAATGCATGCATCCCGACGCAAAGTAGTGGAACGAGGCCTGCCGGATCGCTGAGAGTTTTCGATGGTCCCCAGTCTGCTGATAACGCTGCAGGATACCTGATACGAACGGCTGTGGGATCTTGAGGGCCCTTGAAATGTCCATAACACGCATTCGGGACTCCCTCATGTTGATCACCGCCTGCCCTACTGAAAAATGTTATATGTATAAGAAATTTCCTGGTCCAGTAAATGTAGATGATCAAATATGATCATACAAGAGTATACAACAACCTTATGAGAACGTAGAAGGACGATATAAAATTATATAGTCCTTCTACGTTCACGGTTCTCCGCGTTGTTAATATATACAATTTATACAACTATAGACTTAGCGATACTTTCAAAGTGGAAAGCAACAGAAACACGTGCGAATTTGGCACATCTATCTGTGAAGGAACCTGTTTACCCGCACTCGTCACGGAGAACTTTGGGAGATGGTAGCGCGGATGACAAAATTACAACTCTCAGATGATTGGATATACGCTGCCTAAATTGCTCCAACAGTTTGGTGCCAGAGAGTTGGACCTGATTAAAATGTCATTTAAGCAAGTTAGAGCATATTTTGTAAACCTAGATAGGTAAAATACCAGCGATCTGGCGGTTTGTTTAATATTTCGAATATTATTTAATTTTTTTTTAACCTGTGTGTTGTGCTCGTATATTATTTAGCATTTTTTACTGTGCCTCTTCTGTTGTGCCTATGTAGGGGGTCGAGGGCCTTGTCAAGCTGTATTTCACAGCATTCCTTGACCTCCATCATCAATGTAGATGGAAATAAACTAATTAAGTATTAATAATAATAATATTATTATTATTATATATGAAGTTATAAGAAACGGATGAAGCGTTTCTTACAACTTCTTATATAATCCCATATTGCTCTTATATGTTTTTGAGGTCCTTGTATGTTCTTATATGATCTTATTTGGTCATATACGTTTATTGGACTAAGAAATTTCTTATACATATAAGATATTTCACTAGGCTTGCGAGTTGGGACTGGGATCTTAGCCGTTTTACACATTTCTGAATGCACAGTAACAATAATGTTAGCAAACGTAAAGAAACTGTTTATCATGGTTCATTCCTATGAGTAACGTGCTTATTTAGCTTTGCGCGCGCAGGCGCATTGATGGCAGCGCGTGGCAGCATCACGATACAGCAGAAATTACAAAAAATAAATAAATAAAAATAGAAAACGTTTTGGTAAGCGATAACACTGGAATATACCCAATATCAAGTGACGACATTGCTGTGATCACATTACAACCTACGCGGCATCGTAAACCGCCCATAAGCACATATCACATCCAAAAATGAGCCGATTTGGTCTAGTAAAAAAAAAAAAAGTTATGGTAGAAATAGCGGCCGGCGGCCGAGCGCGCGCTCTCGTTAAGTGTTCGCGCCGCGTTGAGCTCGGCCGTGCAGCCTCTCCGGAGTTTGCCCGTACGGGCTCTGCGGCCAGGCGCTCCTCTTGCCGACGGCCGGGCCGCTGCGTGCGCTGCGCCGCCTCGAAGAGGGCTTCTCTGGTGGCGTTCCTTGGAACTACGCCGCGCGAGAGCCAATAGGAGCCTGTCCATCCGATCGCTGCTACAGACGACAGGCTTCGCTCCATTGGGACAGGGGAGTTTAGGGGCCCAACATCAAGTTCTCTCCAAGACAAAGTACATCAAGTTCTCTCAAAGGTAAAATCAGCGAGTCCTCACTTTCAATGGTAGTTATTCGAGATGATAAGCCCTCTAGTTTTCTTTTCAATGTCGTTTGCATCCTTTTAATTGCTCCCAGATTATTTAACACTGAATTTTGACCTTCATGCATGCTGGGAAAGAATCGAAAAAGCTCGACTAGCTTTTTCGTCTCGTGCAGAAGTGAGCAGGCCAGGGTTTGACTCAACGCACGCGAGTTAACATTTTCCAACACTGTGTGAGTATTCGTGTCGTAGTGATGTGATTTACATGCAATTAACAGTTGCTGTTTTACAATCCTCGCCAACGGTGTACAGTGCTTAGTACAGCAACTTGCAGGATCCACAAACGTTGGTTCACTCGAAAAGTTGGGTTTCAGTGTCAACGAAACAGAGCAAGCGTAATGACCTAGAAACGTATAGTGATAGGAAAAAAAAACCTATGCGGATCAGACGACTCGTTTTCCGCATAAAGGAAAATAACAAGTTCACACAGGGAAGCAAGTGTAACTCGAGACACGGGATACGCCACTCGAAGTCACCTGAGGAAGGAGAAGAGGTGTGGATCACTGACCAAGATATCAGCAACCCCCCCCCCCCCCCCCCCCCCCCCCCCGTCCTTCACCCAATCTCAGAGCTATAGATTCCAATCCGGTATACTGGATACGCCTAAAGGCGAAGTTAGACACAGCAGATTTTATTTTCATCCGATGACAAGACCCGCAGGGATTTCCCAAGCAACGAAAGAAAATGTCATGAACCTAGAATCGTTTTTCCTGACGTTATCACCTTTCGAACTTCCAACCACCAATGTGGGCGCGTATGTAACTCACGTGCATAGACTGAACCTATAGATGATTAAAAAAGAAGAAAAAGAAATTGGAAATGTTGTATAAGCCTGGGTGTAGGGGAAAAACGGAGTAAGAAGTTGAACACGCATTACACGGACGGCGCTTCTTTACTGAACCGGCCATGAAGTCTACATTTATTTCACGTACATAGGCAAACGAAATGCATTAGACACGAGTCAAAGAAACAGTGAACATAATGAATACATGAGCGAGTTGGTACGTAGTCACATTGAAAGCGCGCGACTATATAAGACGGATGACGGTAAGAAGATGTGCCCGTTTCATTTTTTTCCTTCCATCGCCTGTGTCTATATAGTCGCGCTGTTTCAATACGAAATAAACGGTGAAACAGGTGCTTGCCTGTACTGCCAGTGACGTCCAACTGTTTCAACCACTCGATTTCGCGTGGCCACGTTTGTTAACTTTCATTAGGCTGTGTCATCAGAAGGCGAGGTTCAAGGAACTCAGCAACTTCACCGATGCGACGCTGCACATGTAGGGTTACCAACTCTGCAATGAAGGAAGTCGGGACGGGGGGGGGGGGGGGGGGGGTAGAGGGTAGGGGTAGCGCGAGGAAGGAGAAGGCCGATGGCAAAGGGGTTTATACAAATGATGATGATGATGATAACAGGCGCCTGCCGCAGTTTCCTGCTTGCTATTGCTCTTGCATGCTAAAGTGGCTAAAACCTCGCAGCCAACGCTAGACACCGCAGCATTGTTGGTGCGATTCGCTGCAAACTCCGTGTTTCGCAGCTTGGCGTGCATTGTTGGGCGTACGTTGGACCACATATAAGATTTCTAGCTCGACCGTCTGGACCAAATCCGGGACATATAGCTGTCCCGACAGGGACGATGAGGGATTAGGGACGCTTTATGAAAAGTCGGGACAGTCCCGAAAAATCCTGGACGGTTGGTAACCCTATGTACATGAGGTATTTCTAAAGCTATCAAGCCGCTCGATGTTGATGTTGCGCGTTATAGGGCCACGGGAAATGATTGACACTCGATAAGAAATTGCTGTTTAGGATCGAACAAATTTAGGAGGCGCTCGAAGACATACCAGCGCAAATGACGACATGGCCATAGTCAGGCTCGTCGTCCTAGCAGGAGCGACGGTACTGCCCATGGCGTCGCTCATCGACTTTAAAAATGAAACCGGCTTCTTTTGGCAGGTGACCGACTTCCATTATGACAATGATTACATTATCTCACGGCGTTTGGGAAGACATATGCCATCTGCTCTCCAAACGCCTGGCTCTGGCGACGTAGTTCCTATACCGACGTCAAGTGCGACGCGCCCAGGCTCTTCGTAGAGTCTGCTGTGGCTGCCATGCGGAGCATCGAGCAGAACCAGGATTTCGTGCTCTGGCGGACAGAGCCAACCTGTTGCACGTCAAAAACGTCTCCTGTAGCGAGGTATACGCTCAGATCCGTTGGATCGGGCAGCGGCTGACTAAAGCGTTCCCTCACTGCCCAGTGGTGCCCAAGCTGGGCATCAACGACTGCTCACCATGCATCCAATGGCACGCGCCCCGACAAGTCTTTTTTCCTTTCCGAAGCCGGCTTCAGAGAGCTTCTGCCTTCGTCCTCCTGAAGCAGCTTCGAGAAGGCTGGGTATTAGAGGTTTGAATGTAAACATATTTGACAGAGATCTGTCTGGTTAGGAAATAAATAGACTGACTGAAAAAAAAAAAAAAACTCTAACCAAGTTTGAATTAAAACAAAATACCCTAAGTTTCGGGACCAGCTCGGTTCCTTGGTCACGGGTGACTATGGGTTGGGCGAATCTTTTCCGTCGTCTTCATCTATATCATCTTAATAATCTTCATTTTCATCTCCGTCAAGAATATCCAGCGCTGGAGATGGACAGTCAGCGAATCGCTGCGGCTGATGTGCCTAAACAGCGGGCCATTGCACAAAGATGCCAAGCACCGGCCTCCAACGGCAGCGCGGATGTTGAGCTGAGTGGCATGGTTTCGGTTTCGATCGACACGTCGACAAGAGATTATACACAGAGCGTGGACTATTAACGGCCGTTATCTTATGTTTTCTGGCCCCGAGAGCGTCATTTTTGGTCTCTAAACAAGTCTAAATGGCCAGAACTCGAAGCTTTAGCGCAAGCACGAGACGTATAGCTTGTCTTAACACATATGCTTGTTGTATTTTTGTATTTGAGCCTTTCTGTTAGCGTTTCGAGGTATGTGGACGAATTAGTATCATCTGGTGGGCTGGTTGGTTAAACATTATTATTAAAATTAGCGCAAAGACAAGGAAGGAAGACAGCAGGACAGGAAAGAGCGCTACTTACAACTGGTTTTAATAGAGAACGATGAGGAAGAAGTAGAGTAGTAATGTTTTGATTGGAAAGAAAAGAAAAGAAAAAGGAAATTTAAAGGTGAAGAGCATGAAGGAAAATGATATAACAAGGTTGAAAAGACATTTTTTAGGTAAAAAGGTGAAGGTTGATTGTTTTAGATTGTACATCTGTGTACGTAGTAACGACGACAGCAGTAGCTGCACACAGTCATCCAACCTTGTTATATCATTTTCCTTCATGCTCTTCACCTTTAAATTTCCTTTTTCTTTTCTTTTCTTTTCAATCAAAACATTACTACTCTACTTCTTCCTCATCGTTCTCTATTAAAACCAGTTGTAAGTAGCGCTCTTTCCTGTCCTGCTGTCTTCCTTCCTTGTCTTTGCGCTAATTTTAATAATTATGTGGACGAGCCAGTGCTGGGAATCTCGACGCTGCGAAGCTCGGGGATCTTGCTTGTGTACAAATCAACACGCTGTAGCAACCAATAAGGATGCATACATCGAGCTCGCGCCTTTACATTAGTATTGTTGGTCAGGAAGTTTGTTTTGTGCGTCCATAGACAAAATATAACTTTTTGCAATCACTGTTTTTCTTAATACGCCTGAGTACGCGAGGTAAAACTCGGAGGCGCCATTGAAAAGCTTATTTTGAACACACTTCTTACCTCCTATCTGTATACTGAACCGCAGCACTGCACGAAGTGAAGTCCCCACCCGCTTGCATTCCACTAATATTCAACATCGCGTATGCGCATAAAGTTATCCTGCAATCCTATAGGCACATTCGCACATACAAACCGTTTTAAGAAAGCAAAAGTCGAGCACTTGTGTGAAGAATGTCGCACCGTTCGTCGGAAGTGCGCCGACGGGCATGAACCCCTATGCGGTGCGCCAAACGAACGAAATTATTCAAAGCACATTTGACGGTTGCTAATGGTCATAATATTTGTTATGTGTTTCCTTTCTTCCTGACTGAGTATGCCGAGATAATTTCAGACACACCGTTCAGACACTGATCTTGGGCGTCAGTAAAAGCTCGTTCCAAAAGGCTTAGCGAGGAGTATAGGGGACGCTTGTTAGGGCCCCCGTCGTAGCTAGCCGATCTCAGCGTTTGCGAAAACTTAATATTCTATCAGCATAAAATTTGAGTGGGAGATATGTGATGACACGAGGAAGACATCATAGTAACTTTTGTGCAGTAGTGTGGTCAAATTTATTGCGTTTCCTCAGAAGTTCGTACGTCAACGCTGGGCTCAACTTTGATACTCCTGTGAGGATGCGGCTTGCTTTCCGCCCCATTAAGTATCAAGAAGCGGACATTTAGCAAGCAAAATACGTGTAAGGCTCAAGGTGACCAAATTTCAGTTGCAGTTCACTGGTACGAGACGGGATTATTGAAATTGAGCTCAAAGAAGCACTCGAGGGGTGAGGTGTCTAAGCCTCGTCGTACTACGTTTTCATACGCTCGCACAATATCTGGTGTTTCGGGAACCAAGGAAAGCGCCCCGGTCTTCGTTTTATATCGCTCGAGGATGAGTGTATTGTACATTCGTGAAAAGTCAGATAATCAAAAAAGCAAGCAGCGCGTTCGGTCGCGGCGTGATAGTATGAGATGAAGCTGCTCAATAGAAACCAAAACTGAGTGGCCAACTAGTTCCCAGAGTGCACTGCGTGGTATTTCGCCGCGATGGGGCGCCTCGGTTTTGGAAGAAGTCTATTGGGACAAAATGCCTTCATCTCGGGACACGTGGAGCCGGGCTTCTACAGCCACGCGTTTGTTTGTTTGTTTGCTTAATTTGCATAACGTACAACGTACAGGATACTGGAGGCTTGTTGAAAATTTTCCCTTGTCGCCAGAGTTGGGCACCTCGGGTTATCTCCGGGACGAGATCAACGAGGCCTACCAGGACCTGACCGGAACTTCACGTACTTGGCTTCGGAACATTTGTTCGGCCACCAGCGCGTTTGCTCCTTCGTGGTCCTGGCAGAGGGTCGTCCAACAGAGTATCACTGCCCACGAACCCAATGGTAGAGCTGTACAAGTACGACCACGCCTCGGCAAGACTGCTCGATTACACTGTCCACTACCGGGACTTCAAACGGGCCACTGCGAGGCCCAAAGAGACGTCAAAGTGGGAGCCTCTCTAAGCACAAACGACGAATTACGGCGCCCCCGATGCGAACACGGCTTTCACGGTGGACGTGGCCCAGAGGATGAACAGTTCTTATGAACTCCTGGACGTCTATGTCTGGCTGGCCTTAACTTTCAACAACTCCTGTGACTCGCTGTGCCGCCGGGCTCAGCTGTGCATTGTCCTCTAGTCGAGAGAGGAGCCTCGCAGAGCGTGTGTAGCTTCTGACTCCGCCCATTGGAAAGGGGAGGCCCTGCACTCCCCGGCTACGACATATCGCATGAGTAGATCTGAGGGCGTTCTTATTGGCGTGGTAGTGGCCTTGATTAGTATCGTCGGCATCGTACTGCTGGCGTACGCATGGCGTGCGCGAAAAACCAGGGCTCTCGACATAATACGCGATTTTGATAGTTTCTTTGATGTGCTTCAAATTTGAATTGTGCCTAGACAGAACTGAAATATACTTAAGATAAACAAGTACGATAGGGGAAATCAATTTGCAAGATAATGGGAATGTGTGGCTTACTGGCCACACATTCGTCGGCGCCCCACTAGGTGGCGCTGTGCATTTCGCATATCATCTATTCTTTTTTTAAATTAGTAGCACTACAACACTGCTGCATTGAGTGGAAATTTTTCCACTCCTCTGTACCATTTTTCTAATTTTAACATGACAGTTTAATTACCACTTCACGTACTGTGCACACACACACACACACACACACAAACTTCATTGGCAGTAGCAAAAAAAAAAATAACACAAAAAATAGAAGTAACAGGTGCAAGCATTCGCTGATCGTCAACGTCAAACTGTTTCAACTTCATGATTTCGCGCAGCCGCGTTTGTTGACTTTCACTGGTCTGTGCCATCAGGTGGCGCCGTTCAAGGCCTTGAGCAGCTGCGCCGATCTAACGAGGTACAGGATCGTTCGAAAGCTATCAAGCTGCTCGGGGTTCATTTTGCGCGCTTTTGAACAACGTTAACCAAAGGAGTCGACTTAAAAAAGGTTTTGAGATTCGAATTAATTTAGACACACAGTGGCGTACCAGACGAAATGACTACAAGGATTGTCAGGTTCTCCGTTCTGGCAGGAACGATGCTGCTCGTCCTGACGTCGCTTGTCCACTCTGAATTTGAAATCGGCTTCTTTTGGCACGTGACCGACTTTCATTACGACAAGAACTACACGACCCATGGTGTTCGGGACACCATGTGCCATCTGTTTTCCAACCGGTCCGGCTCGGGGGACATAGGTCCGTACGGCGACGTCAAATGCGACGCGCCCAAGCTTCTCGTGGAATCGGTCGTAGCCGCCATGCAGAGCATCGAGCCGAACCCGGACTTTGTGTTTTGGACGGGGGACAACCTGCCGCACGTGGAAGACGTACCCTGGTCCGAGGTGTACGCGCAGACCCGGTGGCTCGGGCAGCGGCTGAGCGAAGCATTCCCTGGCTATCCCGTGGTGCCCACTCTCGGAAATCACGATTGCTCGCCGCCCAATTACATGCGTTCCGACAACATGTCCTTGTTCCTCTCCGATGCTGGTTTCAATGAGCTTCTGCCCTCGTCCTCTTGGAGCATCTTCGAGAAAGCTGGATACTACAACTGGACAGTCAGCGGATCTCTACGACTGGTTTGCCTCAACAGCATGCTATGGTATACTGGAAACAAAGCACCGACTCCCACCGGAAGCGTGGACGACCAGCTGGTCTGGCTGCGCGAGCAGTTACAAGAGGCTCATCAGTTGGGACAAAAGGTCTTCATCTCGGGACACGTGGCGCCGGGCTTCTACACCCACGCGTTGACGCCGGAGTTAGGCACCTCGGGTCTTCTCCGGGACGAGATCAACGAAGCCTACCAGGATTTGATAGCGAACTTCACGGACGTTGTTTCGGGACAGTTCTTCGGCCACCAGCACGCTAACTCTTTCGTGGTTCTGTCGGACGCCGACGGGCGACCTGTGGGAAGCGCCCAGGTGGCCGCCTCGGTCACCCCGTGGACTACATCAGACGACTTGAAGCTCAGCTTGGCGGTGCCCACAAACCCGATGGTGCGACTCTACAAGTACGACCGTGCCTCGACCAGGCTTCTCGACTATACAGTCTACTACCTTGACTACGACAAGGCCAATATGCACCCCAATGAGACGCCCAAGTGGGAGCCCCTCTATACATTGACGACGCAGTACGGTGTCCGCGACGTGAGCACGGCTTCCATGGTGGACCTGTCCCAGCGGTTAAACAGCTCTTCCAAACTCTTGGACACGTACATCTGGTTGGCCACGGCCTTCAACAACTCCTGCGACTCGTTCTGCCGCCGAGTTCAGCTCTGTAGTGCCCTGTACTCGAGGGTGGGACCACACAGTGCGTGTATCAGCTCTTAAACTGTAGCCGATTAACATCACGACTACGGCCGGCCTATTCAAATCTCGAAAGCCAGCATTGGAAAAAAAAAAGCTGCCTTGCCGCTGGTTCATTTTGTCGGGCGTTTTTTCGTTCCACGTGTGAAAGGAACTGCAGAAACTTTGTCTGGCTGACGCGACGCAGGTTCCGGTACTCCTCTGGGTCCGCGTCAAGAAGCTTTCGTCAAAACTCATCTAGCACGCCGCGATAATTCATGCACTTCCAATCAGAATTTCACCGAGCAGGACCTCTCTTGTGGCTGTGGTAAACTTGAGTGTTGTGCACGAGCGCGGAGTGCGTGAAGGCAACTCCAAACGCCCCTTCGCGAGCCCAGAACTTCGTAGCTTCTACGCGGAACCCTTCTCGAGCAGGACCATGCCTGTGTCACTCTCATGCTTTGGGTTAGTAAAGCTATTAGCGGCGAGAAGTTTTGGTGGCGCCCTCCTGTGGTTCCCCTTTGTGACGTCATTACCTTGCAAACAACAAGTTAGATGGTGTTTGTTATTAGCATGGTGGAAGCTTGAAATCATTGCGCTCTTAAAGGAACACTGCCAACACCGTCAAAATTAAAGTTCTTTCATTCCTCTTATTTCCGTCGATGAAAATCCCCTTTCCGACGTCATAGTCCGCGTTCGGCCAATCGTGGAAGGCCGACCACAGCGACGCTTTCGGTCGCGCACGGGGCTAATTGGCGCTTCGCGCGAAGCCTATCACGGTGTTTTGTCTCGATCTGTACGTAGCAGCGGCGTACGATTCATTATCGCGGTAGCGAACGTCGATTTCTCTCTTGGACAACGGTGCCACGGTGCGATGTTGGAGTTTCGCGGCACTGTGGGATGGCGAACAGGTTCGGTCCGTCCTCGCTGGCGTCTGCTCGTCGTCTCCCTCGTGTGGATGCGCTTGGGAGACAGACGAACCGCGGACATGTCGGCACGTGATCAATCCGTCCGCGGATCAGTCCGTCGTGTGAATCGGCCATGACTAACTAACACAAGCAACAAGCCCTCTTCAGGAGGTCTTCAGATATAAAAGCGATAACTGTAAAACCACCCGAGGACGCGAGATGCGTTGCAAGACGGCGACCATGACAGAAGAAAAAAAATGGCGAAGCTTTTGTTTGTTGTTTTATCCGAACGGAAGTTACGATTTTGTAGAACGTTTGTAAATAATTACGACGTTCATTCGATGGATTGTTTCTTAAACCAAAAAAAAATGTAATTCAAAAGGCGATTTCAAGAGATCACGAAGATTTTATAACCAACATCTAAGCTGTCACTCATTCTATTGGCCAATGAGAAGCTGATTTGAATGACCATCGTTACCAATGAGAAGCCGAGCTGAATGAGCTGGAATTTGTGCACAAAACTTCAAATAAATTTCTCACTGTCAATATTGCTCTAAAAATTGTTTTTTTTTTTTTTCACGTAAAATTCATTTTTCGACACGCGTGTCCCAACCAGACTGTTTAAAAAAAAATTTTTTTTCAGGGGCCCTTTAAGGAGCTCAGGGCGCGGTGCGTCCAACGAATCTTAGAATTGCTCCACAGCGACTAAGATTGCGGTATTAGCCCATAAGAATGCCTAAAAACAAGCCAGGAAGATAAAAACGCAAACAGTATAAGCCACCGCCTGCGCAGCGGTTGGTAATTTTGCCTATTCTTGCCGTAAATGTGCGCAGGGCCGGATATGACTGGCTCGCTAGCGGTGGCAGAGCAGTGGAGCTGGAAAAAGCGGACTGCTTTTCTGGCGTAGGTCGCTATCAGCTTGACAGTCAACGGAAACATTAGCGATCAGGAGGGACGCTGTGACGAAAGCGACACTTGCGACGTCCAACAGTGTGACATGTTAGCTCATGTGACGTACTTTGTAACCACTTCGGGACAACTTTTGATGCATAAAAGCAGTATAGAATGTCAGACAAATCAGTCAAAGACGCATTCCAGGCACTGTACCTTGCACTAACGACCACTGGGCACTGAAAACCATGGTCCCGAAAAATCATGAAAAGTCCAAGGGACATAGCCAGATGATCAGATAAAATTAGCGCAAACGACAAGAGAAGAGAAAGGTAGGACAGGACAGAGCGCTACACTCACAACTGACGTTTTTATAGAAAACGTCAGTTGTGACGTTTTCCTCTTCCTTTTATTAACAATAAAAGGAAGAGGAAAACCCATCAAAAATACGACCGCGCCCTAGGTTGTCTTCATAAAAGAAGAAGAAAAACCAAAATCGTGACTACCTTTGGTTGCTATACTAAAGGAAGAAGAAATAAGAAAAAATCTCAGAAAATAAGCCAGAACATTCAGATGTTGAACACTTCGTCGGACCTAATGTGAGACACAAGATAAATTCTATCTTAATGTACACTACACACTTCTTGCGGCGTAAGGATCATTACTGGTGGAGTTCAAGATAGTGTAGTTCTTTTGGTGAAAGGGTCACCGAAGGGGCGCTGATGCAGGTGTTCCCGCGCGCGATGATGGTTTGCGCCTCGAAAAGTTCTCTAGATCGTTTGTCGCCGTAACGTCTCAGCACTTTGGTGTTGTTCAACAAAGGCGAGCAGTGACAGTCTCGTACATGCACGGCGAGGTGTCCTGCTGGTGACGACTTTAGTGCAAGAGCATGTTCTCTAAGACGTTCATTAACGCATCGCCCTGTCTGCCCCACATAAACTTGCCCGCATGTAAACGGTATCTCATAGATTACACCACAGCTGCAGTCCACGTATTTGTGTCGATGTTTAACTCCACATTGTGCATGTAGTATCTGCGTGTTGTTGATCTTCGGACAGAGCTTCTTCAACTTATCCGGTGCAGATAGCACGACTTCAACATGGAACTTGGAGGCCACCTTCTTTAAGTTATGTGAAATACGGTGAATGTATGGCAGGACTGTTGGTCGGTGTCTTCTGTCCCGTTCTTTGTCTCGTTTACCGCGTGAAGTAAGCAAACACTCAGCGACTTCATACATCAAGGAACTCGGGTATCCAGAAGACTTGAGTCTTTGCACTTGGGCAATTAAACTATCACTTGCTGAATGTGCACAAGATTTCTTTAGTGGTGCACTCAAGCAACTGGTAACAATACCGCGTTTTATAAGCTTGGAATGGGCTGAGTCGAACTGTAAAAGTCCTTTCTGGGTTCGTGGGGAGTACGTCCAGCATGTATGGTCTTGAGAGAACGTCAGCCTGAGGTCTAAAAATTGCAGGACCGCATTCGCTGGTGTCTCAGAAGTGAAATTGATCATGTGTAACCAACTAGCCCAACAGATGGTATTGTGACATAGCCAGAGAATGGGCTTAACAAACCTAACAAGCATGGGATGCCTGATGTAGAGGGTAGTTAAACTGCAAGTATTTATAGTTTAGCTTCAATGTTTCGAAGGAAGTTGGGGTTCCTCACAGTTCGGCCTTTTGGGATAACAAATGTTTAATTACTTTAAAGATACGAATGCTAAAAGAATACGTTCAGGTATATTCTGTCAAAATGCCACCAGTGCGCAACTGTACAAAAAATGTTGAATACATTTCACAACAGGACAATAAATATCATGCGTTCTGAACATGTTCATTAAATTCAAAAGCGGTTAGCAAATTCACGGTTCAAAATGACTGAAAATATTTGCAATAAATTAGCAAATTAATACACGCCCATAACACTGGAAAAGAAAACAATGAGTATAAGATTTCTCTGGATACTTGACATAATGACAATCGTTTTGAAGTCTAAAAAGAGCACCTGTTCACTTGCTGCATGAAATTGACTAGAACTTGAGTCTGATAAATGAAGGTCAAACTTTGAATGGCAATTGAACTGTATGCAACTATTGTAGCATGAAATCGACTAGAACTTGAAACTTCTAAATGAATGTAGTACTTTTTAACAGATATTGGACATTGCACAATTGTTTTGGCATAAAACTAATTAGAACATATGAATGTAGTATTTAAGGTGATAATGGGCAATGTTTTGGTAAGAATATTTTGTTAAGTGGAAGATTTTAAATCTACCACAATATTTAAAAGTCACAACCCGAAGCCAGGCAAAAACGCAAACGCAGTGCTTTCACGAGACGCTTGCACATATTTTCCCCGTCTTTGCGCTTCGTTTATTATAGACTGAGGAAGAGGGAGCACATAAAAAACAACATGATAACTTAAATCGCTCTGGTGATGTTATAAAAATAAACAGAAAGCCAAGAAGAAAAAAAAAAGGATGAACAGAGCAAAACATCTCTCCAACTGCCTGCATACAAATTTATGAACGACCTGCGACAAAGGCAACAGTTCCAGTTGCTGCCTGAGTGAAGCAAGGTGACACGGCGGTAAGCAAGGGAAATGGAAGCAGCCCAGATGCCTTTAGATCTCCCAGGTAGGCTGTAGCTGTGGACGACGATACGCTATTTGGGGTCAGGCTGCTGACAGAGGGGTTTAATATTCCCCAGAGAATGACGCATGAAAAAATGTGTTGAGACAAGTGAAACTTTCACCAGGTGTCATTTTCCGGGGAACACTGAATCCTCGTCGTTCAGCTTGTCCTACACCGAAGTCACATATCTCTGTCCACAACTGCAACCCACCCGTGGGCGTACCAACCGGGGGGGGGGGGCAAGGGGGGCGCTTGCCCCCCAGTTCTCAGAGTGGGGGGGCAAGGCATGTGTTTTGCCCCCCCCCCCCCCCCCCCCCCTGAAACAGCCGCCACTGGGCAGGGCAAACACTGGCCGGCGGCGCCTAAGGGATACCAAGGGCACCGCCCCCCGGCCCGGGGGGGGGGGGGTCTGGTTTGCCCCCCCCACTCAAAAACAAGTTGGTACGCCATTGAACCCACCTAGGTGGTCTTGAGTTAAATCGTATGCTCAGTTTGCTGTATTTCTAGGTTACTTAGTTTTTAATTATTCTTCGCATCCCTTTTCCTCAGCTACCTCCTTTTCCTGTCCCTCTACTCAATAAATGCTTACGCTGCCAGTTGGAAAGGAGTCTTGTCCTGTTTTTCTCCTTTTTGCTTTTCGTTTATACTTTTAAAAGAATCCTCTCCTGCTACGACTTTGAGTTGTGCCGGTGAGCATGATGTTGCTTGCTGCGTGCATTATTTTAGTTGCCAATTTGTTTAACTGGTTTTTTTTTTCTACATTCAGATTTTCAGCGACGTGCGCTCAACGGCATGAGCATTATGCGGCGCAGCAGTCGGAGATGATGGAAATACTTTCAACTCTGCTACGGGAGCGTGATAGGCAGGTTGTGGAGCCCACTAAGCAGATTCTCGGCAATACCCTCGACTGAGAGAATGGGGGCGCGCTGCCGAGCACATTGAGCCAAAACACGTAGTCGCAAGTAATAAGGTTGTGCTTCTCGAAAAAAAAAAAAAAACGCGGACAAGGAGGTATACACGACGTTTCGGCGGACGCCCTTCTTCAAGTCCCTTGATGCAATTCACGTGTTTTGACGCTGCTCTTACCAGTGCCACCAGTGAAGCTCTGGTGAGCAGCTGCTGTTATCAATGCCTGTTTCTATGTTTTTCACGACTTTCTAAGGCATGTATTCGTGTTGACATTTACTAGGAGAAAGTTGTGGTTCGAAATTTAAATGCATCAAATTGGTGAGGCTATATCTGTTTTCTTTATGCAACGAAGATGTTAGTAATGATGTTATAGTTTTATCAGCATTGTTTCAATGGTCTCGTAAGCCGCCACTACTTCCATATTTTTGCAGAGGCAACTTTGTCCCACAGGTCCAGACCTAAGAGCTTGGGAATAAATTACTATTATTACCATGGCATTAACTTGGTGGTGTAAACAACTGCTCAATTAAAGGGGTTCAGGAGCTCTTATTAATTAAACTTTCTGCTTATCTCACCACTTAAAACTCACACAGGAGATTAAATACAGGGACTTGGCTAATAACAAAACCCAACCAAGATTATACAAGATGTGAACCAAGTCGTGCACATATTCGTTTTTTATGCTTTCCAGATAATCTCGTATCCTGGAGCCATAGGCGTCGTACCAGTTATCATTGATAAATTACCTTCAAAACTATATCAACTCTTTTGTGGTAGACTTGTTTGCTTGGTATTTTAATGCCCCCTGCCTGTCACGTCTCGCATCCCCTAGACACCAAGCAACAAGCTTTGAAGCGTGCCTGGAGTGACAGCTCTGAACTAAATCTATGTACATTCTTTCCAGGTTGTGGAGCCTACCTCCGTTGCTGCGTCAACTCTGAGTGTGACCGCCAAGTCTATACTATGCTGGCCTACCTGATGTGTGACAGAGCAGCAACAGACGGACGGGCATAACGGCAAGATGATATTCCGGACCCTCAAGCTACGACATCTGATAATTGGTAAGTAGAACTTCCCTGGGCACTGCATTACATTTTTCAAGTTGTACTATAAGTCATCCACTCCTTTCAGCTGCTCTCAGACTGGCAAAGATGCCACTGCAGGAGAAGTGGAACACCAGATAAAGGAGTGGCTGCGTCGTGATAAGGAGCGACACACCGGTGCCAGGGGAGGGGAGGGCGAGAAACATTTGCCTCCACCCCGTCTCCGCAAGTTTGAAAAATAAAAGTCTCAGACTGGCATATTTTCGTTTCATTCTTACTTCAACATACACAGGGTGATATGCACTACGACCATACTGTGAGTTGCTGGCCACATAAGAAGCACAGGATGCCTTCATCGGAAGAGTACTGACTGCAAGATTGCAATATAGAAGCTTGTGGATGATTACAACCTAATAGCACACAGCAAAAAAATCTTATAAAAGCAGCATCAGTTTTTTAATCAACAAGATTAAGCATTTAAGGCATTGTAAAAAGAAAATGCTTCTTGCTTTTTAACTTTTTTTAAAATTATTAAACCGAAAACACGTATATTAGTGTAAAACAGGCTGAACATCTATCTGCTAGTGGTAAAGGTCTGCCAAGTTAGATCATATTAAAGGGACCATAAAATTATTTTTCAGCTTCTCCCTTCTTAGCTTTCCGCCTCAACTCAAATGCGAAATGAGACATCACACGGTCTTGAAGTGCTTTGCTTGACAATAATTAAGCAAGAAAAAAGGCATTACTACTAAGTGCAGTAGAAAAAAAAAAGCGGAATCGACAACTTATGCAAGGGATGTAGGCAGGTGATTCCAGTGAATTGATACTCTAGGATCGCTAAACTCGTCAAACACAAAGTTGGGCACGAAGTTCGCAGAGCGTGCTGATTGAACTCTCGCGACGTTGGCGTCACGCGGGACGAGATGTCAATCATCCAAGCTTTCTCGGTGCTCAAATTCCAGCGAGAATGTTAGGCACAAAGTTGTAGCGAGCTTCATCGGAGCGCGCGCGAGCAACACCGTGGGGCCAGCCGATTGAACGGCTGCGCTGATGACGTTGCGCCCGCGTGTCCCTACATCCCTACGCCGCGATACAGTCAATGAAACGTAGATTGTACCTAGGCGGGCTGTAAATACTCTGAACTTTCTCGTCGCAAGATCGTCGTTTGTGGAAGTTATTGGTGACGACAAAGTGACGTTTCACAACTTTGGGAAGGAGTTATTTGAGGCCAAAATCTTCGCTTCGGAATCGAGGCGAAGATTAAACTTTGTGATATTGTGGAGCCGTGCGCGGTGTACGCGGCCTTAGAGCTCATCTTCCGCCACTGTCAACAACGTCACCGGGGTCACCCACAGGCGGTGTGTATAGAGACGTCGGTAATGACTGAGAGATGAGGGGGAGAGGGGGGATGGCGAGAAAAAGCTGTGGAAAGGGGAAAAGAAAGGTATAACCAACACAAACACACACACAAATAGGGGTCAGGAAGGGCCGTAGAAATTGTTCGGGAGAGAGAGAGAGAGAGAGCGGGGTGGGGTGATAGTAGTGAAGAAGGGGGATATCCCTTCCCCCGAAGTTTTAGAGCGCAACTCTTATGCGCCCGTTTCGAGCTTGAGCGGCGTCGCTGTCGGCGTATCCGCGCGCGCGTTGCATTATGGGACGTTTTTTCACTAAATTTAGAGGGGAAATTGACGTCAGGTGATTTTAACACCAATTAGGTTTCCCCGCTAAATGAGAGGGGAGCAGGATAGGAGGAGGGGGGGGGGGCATACCCTCCCCTCCGTATCCTCCCCTCCTCCTCCTCAAGAGCTGCGCTTTAATTCGACATTACAGAAAACTGTAAACGTCTGTCTTTTTTTTTATTATAACTCTTTGAAATGCAATAGTCCGGGGCTGGGGCGATATCCCCCCCCCCCCCTTATGCCCTTTGCGCCCCCTTTTTCGACGCCACGGGGGAGGGGGGGGGGTAAATCGCCCTCCTCCCCGTTCTTCTGTTTCGACAACCCTGCTTAGAGGCGTTCCAACTGAGCGATGACGAGGAACAGCACAGCGTGCAATTTTCGAAATTATGGTTCTAGAGATTCTGGAATTAAAACGGGGCGCGTTCCATGAACTTACGAGCGGCCATGGCAGACTTTCAATCGAAAGGCTCGTGCCAGGGCTCGTGGTGTGCAGGCGCGTTCAGTGACGTGCTTTTATAGTTCATAACTTTGACGTCAGGGTCAGGATGATCAGTTGTGAACGACAAATTTGATGGTGCGTGTTCGAGTCGACGGTGAAAAGTTTGGTTGTGTACGATGAAAGCTTGGTGTCCTCGCGTTCTCGAAACATCACCGTCAATATTGACAAACTGATATTATACCCCTGCTACACGGGCACACTTAACCGCGGTTAACTCAGCTTAACTGCTGTTACGCGGCACCACAGGTACCGCACTATACTATCGGACAGCTATTCCGTAAGAAGTGAAGTGCGCGCGTGCACTGCTTCGATGGGTGATTAAAATGCTCACGCGCACGTTCGCTCAAAGCTTTGAGTGCGTAGCCGCAGAATGTTGTCGGCAAATATTGTGCGCTAACTGTTTCTTAGCGTAACTGCAGTTAAGTGTGCCCGTGTAACAAGGGTATTACTCTTATTTCAGTTGATGAACGCAAAATTAATCCCAGTTTGGCTAATCTTTGAAAGTCTATCATAAATTAATTTTATCTCCCGCTGATGGGGGACAACTGCCCGGAAGCGAAATCCGTTCAAAGATGGACAATGCTACTCGGCTGGTAGTGACCTAGCCACGTCGGGCTCCACTCTGATCAAATTCAAAAGGCCGAGATGAATAAAAAGGACGACAGGGACGTTTTTTTTTGGCAAATTCTGCTTTATCGGCGGAAATAAGAACGGTATCAGACTATCAACTTTGACGGTGTTGACTTTAGAATGCAATTACCCAAGCCTCCGCTGTGCTTTTTAGAGACAATCAAGGTCGCAGCTGATAGTCTTCATCGTGGTACATTATACGAATACGAACCACGTTCGTCTCTGCGTGCTTTCTCGTGCTGCTCTAGCTCGGCGCCTAGGGAGATGAAGGGATTTTTCCCCCTTTCAATGAAAAACGTCACGAAGATATACGGATCTGCGGGTTTGTGAGAAAAGAAAACTTCGCTGCAATCTTTCGGCTCCTCCCCCCGCTATGTCATAACACGAAGAAAGTTGTGTCTGACGAGTTTAGCGACCTAGGAATGAATAAGGAGTAAAATGTGCTATTGGCGACGTGAGCGATCGAAAGCGTCGCTGTGGTCGGCCCACCACAATTCTCCGAATGCTGACTATGACGTCAACAAAGGATGTCTCATCGACGGAAATAAGAGGAATGTAAGAACTTCAATTTTGACGGTGTTGTCAGTGTTGCTTTGAGAGCGCTATTATTTCAGGCTTCCACCATGCCCATTACGGACACCATCGAACTTGTTGTACACAAGGTAAAGACGTCACGAAAGGTAACCAAACGAGGGCGCCACCGAAACATCTCGCCGCTAATAACGACAAAATTGAATGTTAATCATATGTTGATGATCGAGACGTGGTAAAACAAATGATGGGGGCTCTATTAGCTGATCTCTGAGCACAGAGTTATGGTGGAAGATTCTGTGAAAGATACAACGGTTTGAGATTCTGCGGCGATGTGCGAGGCTGGGACGATCTAGGCTGCCTTTCATTGATCTTATTATCTGGCTGGTGCGGTTATAGTTAGCCAATATAAATCGTTACAGATTTCTTCTGGACGGATTCAAGTTAAGTAAGTATAGCAGTGAGATTTCAGATGCAGGCTGCATTATTCAAGTTTCGAACGCACCAATGTTTTATAAAGAAAACGTTTTAACGATGAACGAGCTAAAATAAGTTACATTTGAGATAACCAAGCATGCGATTGGCGTTATTAATTACCTACGTAACATGCTCGTTGCAGGAGAGATCAACTGAGAAGATTGCGAAGCAAACAAGGACGGGAGTAATCTCTACAGGTATAGTCCGGAAGAGTGCCCGTAGAAAAACGGTCAATCCTCGTAGATAAAATCAGGAGAGCGTATTGGTTAAACATATCTTCTTGCTTTTTAGGACGCTAACGGGTAGACAACGTGTTTGTGTTTATCTGTTGTCCCTCCCGTTAAGGCCCTGCCACACTGAGGCTACAGTTGGAAAACTCTATCCGGCAACACGAGGAAATAGGATTACCGGCAACCCTGTCACATCGCGGCAACAACAACAGTCGGACAACATGTTGCTGCCGCCTGGCAACCGTGTTGGCCGATTTTTTGTCTGATCACCCTGTCACACCGCGCTGACAGCGGGGGAAACACGGGGGACACTCCGCCATCTTGATTGTTTACCTTCATTCGTGTGCGGTGCGGCGTCGCTGGAAATGTGACTCTACAAAGTGCTAGTGCGGTCAGAGGGCCGTAAATTACCACAAGACAACATCAACAAGTGACTGTGATTAGAAAACTTGATAGGGGGAGTATTTTCCGTCCTTTATTTTATCAAAATATTCCTAATTCGCTGACGAAGCAGATAGCCTTAACCGAGTTAGTGGGATCACTTATATGTGTTCGGGATTTACGCCGAAGTGTTTCTGTCTGATTCTTTATTTCATGCAATCCCTATTTCTAGTGTAAAATTGAGTTAGCACCGGCAGTACCGCAAAACGTCATTTGTAGCGTGGTGTTGGGCTGAACTGAAAGAGCTTAAAAACTGCGACACCGACACGATCGGCCTTCATAACAATCGGGGGAATAAAAAATTTTCAACGCTGTCTAGTTGCCTACCACCTGCTACACGATCGCTTCATTCCCCAAAACGTCCCGGGCATTTTTTTTAAACAAATCAGGTGTTTTGTAGCGGCTACCAAGTTTTAATCATCAACAATAATGATCAGAGTGGTCGTTTTAGTGCTTCGATTTTTTAATATTTACTTTCCGGGATTAACTTTATTATACTTCATTAGAGGGTGAGTAGGCATGCCATTTTATTATTGTGAATGCATTGTATGCCCAATTACGCGAAAATCCGGCGTCGTCGGCGGCGTGACCGAGCGATGGTACCAAAAATAGCTGAAGGCACAAGGAGTAAAAACGCGTAAAAAATGCTGGGATTAACGTCAAATTTCCCAGGGAGGTTCCTGTACACAAAGTAAATTAATGGCTTTGAAAATAAATTTTGGTACGTTTCTGTCTAGGTGGGAAACGAACCAGGTTTCCGGGGTACGAGGCGAGCACGCTTCCCCGATGCCACGGCGGCTCCACGGTTCTGGCTGACTAAAGGTGTTGCGTGCGTCACCGACTACAAGGCAATGGTCATCTCAATCGACCTGATCGCACCACCACCGACACCACAAAACCTTTACGACGCGAAGATTACACGCCAGACACATGTCCCTGTGATGTCGAAGACATTGTCGCAATAGAATATGACATAATGACGACAGGCCTACCATTAGACATAGAGGATCGCATAACTAGAAACAAACTTATTCGTTCTGCAGCAAAATGGTCCGAATGTTTCCGGTTTGTGGCCAACGTATACGCAAACACACACACCGAATCAGCAGAAAGAACTTTAATGCATGTTGAAAACATCAATCGAAAACATTTCACCAAAAGGACTATAATGCTTTCGCATTCCCACACGTGAGCAGTCTTAAGTGCCTTTGCCGAATTTTATTTCACCAGCAGTATATAATGTGAGCTGGTCTCTCGGTAGTTTTAATTTCAACACCAGTCTGAGCGTTCACAACCCTATAGCTGTGACCATTTCGACAATCGTTTTTTGTAATTACGCTGTAAAAAGATTACTCAAAGTATTTTAGCTGCACTCCAGCCTTAATTATTGTTAAATTACGTTTTCCAAGCTTTTATTTGAGTAAGACGTTATTGCTAGGAAACTAGCTCTGCCATCGAAGCTATCTGTGTTGTCGTGATGCCGGCCCGAATTTCGCTCAGCCAGCGATCAGGGCAACACACGTTATCCAACACAAGTTTCTGCTGTTTTTGTTGCCGAAAGCTGTCACACAGAGGTAAGATTCTCGTCGTCGTCCATGTTGTGCTGCTGTTGCCGCGATGTGACAGGTTTTCCGGACAACACGGCGAGCGATCGGAACAAGTTTCCCGACTGTTGGACAACGTGTAGTGTTGCTGTGGCCGTCGTGTTGCCTCAGTGTGACAGGGCCTTTAGCGTTTAAAGACCAAGAAAATAGGTCAAAACGTGTCCCGCGTTATTATTCTCGATCTGGTTTAATGGCTTCAATGACTATTATTACACTGACAGGTTAAGAAACTGAGAGCGTGACAGACCCCGAAAATCTTATTATCGATTTGCAGCCTATGATATTGCAGAAGTATCACACGAGAATGTCGAAGAACGAATGACAAGGCGAGGAGCGTGAACTTAATAAACCATGTTCTGCGTTTTTTATGTTGTCGGTGACTAGAGAAGCGAGATTTTTGACGTCACTTCAAGGTACCTTGAGATAAATAATAATAATAAATACGAGACAAGTACGCGCAACACAGACCGGCTGGCAACTTTTTCTTTTTTTTTGCTGCCATAGCTTTATGTTCTTTTCTATGCAATAGTAGCCTAGTTGAAATGTAAGACGTTTCCACGTCTTATCGGTGCACGTTCACCGATAAATTCCAATCAAGGTATACTAGTTACGCTTACACCAGGGGTCTCCAAACGTTTTGGCTAAGGGGCCGGATTTGCGATGTGTCGCAGTCTCGAGAGCCGGGAAAGAAAAAAAGTAAATATAAATGAATAAAAACTAAGTAAATAAGCTTAGGTAAGCACCTAAACACAGAGATGAATCTACGAGTAAGCATTAAAGATGTACCTAAGGTGGATGAATACCTATACTTCATATTAAAGTTTAATATTTAGCTAATTATGGCATTACACAACACTTGTGACCAAGAGAACTCACCAGGCATAACTCAAAGTGCGTGGGAACCTTGGCACATTCGCGCAGTGGAAAAGACTAATAAAAATCATACAACTAATGCTGACAATATGCAACAGTTGGGGCAGAGGACACTACATAAACTCAATACACATGACAACGAATTGAAATGTTTACATAGTTAATCAGACGTGAAGCAGGGGACTAAGAGTGAAAATGCTCGTGAGGACATTGCTCAATTAATAACACGAGAGATCCCGTGTTACGTTGTAGTTTTTCTTGTTCTTTCTGGTTTGCGCATTTGGAGCGCGTCGCGGCGCCGTCTCTTTATACGCACTTCCTTTTGCGCCGCTGACAGCGGGTCTGCCAGAAGCGGGCCGTGGGTCATGTTTCTAGGTCCCGTGTCCTTGTTTAAGAAGGCTGGGCTTCGTAGAATGCTGTTTAGGTTCAGGCGTATTGGTGCGAGCCACACGCTGGACCGTTTTGGATACAAAAGAGGCGCGCACGCAGAATTATACACCTTCATGAAGTCAAGATACCTTGTTCACAAATTCTTTGGTTACATATGCATTTCAGGCAATATACATATTTTAGAATGTATATGTTTCTTTGTTTTTTTTGTTGACGTGCGTGTTTGCTTTCAACTTTCTTTCCATATATTCTTGAATATAAGTAGGGGTGTCGCGAACTTTTGTCGAACCAGATTTTTAGGTCGAACTTTCGGGGTTCGACTGGGTCGAACCGGTTCGACGAACCTTCGACCTTTTCACCAGATTCGACCGGTTCGACTTTGTGAACAGTGTGGCCAGACCTTGATACTAGCATGTCTAGGTTTGGAGTTTTTTTTTTTTATGCAAAGCGGTATTTTATTATATAAACAGTTACAATTAAAAGAAACCAATTCTAACCACTGAAGAAGTTAATAACTTAATTATTTGTACTGTATTAACTGACATACCCAATCAGCGCTGCCCTTAATTCATCCCTTAGCCATCACCATCCAATCCGAAGCCAGCTGGCCAGCCTGTCGCGCATGCGCACACGAGTCGAACCTCAATACAAGGTTCGTCGAATTTTCCACTAAAAGTTCGAAAAAGTCGAACCTTGTCGAACTCGAACCTCGGCCGGTTCGCGACACCCCTAAATATAAGTGAACCGCACCACAGCACGCAGTGTCCGCACGCGATGAATTCCTCGCGGCGGAGTAATACGGAGCTGCACGAATTCCTTGATCATTGCCACGTGGAGTTTAGCGAGCACAATCACGAGATGGCGTCAGAGTAGAGCCCCGAAAATGATGTTTAGCGGACGAATTTTATCGACACCGAAGTTCAAAGTTCCTCAATACGTTTCGTAACGACAACGCCTTGAGGAATTCTAATAGCAAATATAGATTCACAAACACATTTTTCACCGCAACGTGGTACCACAATTTGCATTTATATTTTAATTTTATTTTTCGGACGCTTAAAAGTGGAAGCTATAAAAATTGGTTTTTTTCTTAAAATTCTATAAAGTATGAACGCAAAATAATAAAAAGAAATTAATTCCGCGAAGTTCACTATTTTTTACTTATTATATTTCGAATTCAACCATTCCGACCCCAAGAAGATCAGTAACTGCTGCAAATAAGGACCAAAAAGTTGCCAATGGAAATGCATGGGCTCTACAACACCTTGACGATATATTCCTCGAGTCATCCTTAATTAACACACGGTGAGCTAATTATGGCTCTAAATCAAATATAATTACGTTGACAGTGCTCCCGCAAAAGGAACGTCGAGTCAAAACGAGCTTAAATTGTTCTTATTGATTTCAAAACTGTGATGGTAGGTGAACAGAACCCGCAATAGAGAGCAATGCTCATACAGAAATAAATATACGAAATAACGTTTCAATCGTTATTATTTGTGAAGGAAAATGTGTACGCAAGACTATCCATAATTTAATTTACCCAACTGAGCTAGTAACAACATTTTAGGCACAGAAGCGAATGCAAGCCGATTTTAATGAAAGACCCTTTTCAAAAGTCAATCAAGCAACATTGAGAGTCGCCATTTTTTAGACACGAAGCGTGCGACTGGATCCGAGTTTACGCGGACGTGAATGAATGAATGAATGAATAAACTTTATTGCAGGTATGGGTTCTAGTACACCCAGTTGGAGCCCCTAGTCCGGGGCCCCATACGTGGCGGCCGCCGACTCGGCACGGTCCACCAGCCACTGCTGGCCGGTGGCCGTGTCATCGGTCAGCCGCTCCTCCCAGGAGGTGGGGGTGGGGTTGGGAAGAGGCGAGACAGAGGGAATGGCTTGGCATTGCCAGACCATATGGAGAAGTGTGGGACGATCGCAGCAGTGCGGGCACTCAGGCGGACCGAGGGAGGGGTACACGTAAGAGTAGAAAAGGGGCGTCGGGAAGGTGTTGGTTTGGAGTTGACGCCATAGGACGCCCTGCCTGCGAGTAAGGGAAGGCTGAGGAGGAGGATAATGTTGTCGAGTGAGGCGTAACTCAGCTAGGTGAGTTGAGTATAAAAAAGGGGCTGGTCGGATGGTGGCAGAGTCTTCCCCTGGTGCCCGGTTTGAGAGTTCTCGGACGAGCGCATGTGCGCACTCATTACCAGGGATGTCTGCGTGCCCAGGCACCCAGACTAACCGGAAAGTGTGGGAGGTGAAAGATAGGAAAGAGTCGAGTAGGGACGCTGTGAAGGGATGTAGGGTGTTGTAAAGGAAGTGGCGACAGGCCGTCTGGGAGTCAGTCAGAATGTGAGTGGGCGTGGAAGAGGAGAGAGTGGAGGTGGAAAGGATTGCCCTGGCAACCGCACGCTCCTCCAGGAGGGACACGTCGGTGAGACCACGTTCCGTGGCAGCGTGGACCAGCCTGAGATCACTGTTCACGACGACTGTGATCCTCCCGCGTGCATCCTGCGGACTGGCGTCCTTAAAGAGGGCACGAACGGTATCGCAGCCTTCAGTATACGCGCGTCGGAGGTAGCGCGAGCGATGGTCACGCCGGGCCGAGTGACGGGCAGGGTGCATATTGCGTGGAATAGGAGCCACAATGAGTTTGGCGCGAGCAGCGGGGGAGAGAACCGCAGCGGTATAGGGAAGCAGGACAGGGTGGGAAACCAAGGGTGGCAAGGAAACTCTGCCCTTGAGCCGTCGAGCGCAAGCGCGTCAACTGGGCAGCCTCATACGCTTCTATAAGTTCCTCCAGGGTGTTGGTCACCCCAAGCCGCTCTAGGCAAACGGTGGCTGTGCGAACGGGGAGACCGAGCGCCAGTTTCTGCGCCTTCCGTAGTAGGGTAGACATACGTTTGTGTTCGGTCTGGGTGAGGTTGTGGTAGGGTAGATGGTAGAGTAGACGTGTATGAATCAAGGCCTGGACAAGGCGTAAGGCATCTGACTCTTTAAGGCCATTTCGGCGGTTAGAGACGCGGCGTAGCATGTGCATGATTTGGTTGCACCGGGTGGTGAGTTGGTGAAGGGTTTGTGTTGCCTTAGCGTTGGATTGCAACGTGAAGCCAAGCACCCGTATAGCCGATTTACGCGGCACGGGTTTGTCATCTAGCGTGATGGTTTGGGGAAGATCGGTTTGTCCGCGAGCGTGTTTTGTCACGACTAGTAACTCCGACTTAGTGGGGGAACATGTGAGGCCCCCACGCCGGGCATATTGCTCGATGGTAGTAGCAGCTTTCTATAACGTAGTTTCGATATGTCCGAGGGCGCCTGTCGTTACCCAGACAGTAATGTCATCCGCATAAAGTGAATGATGGACATCCGAGATCTCATCCAGAAGGGGAGGGAGACCTCGCATAGCAAGGTTAAACAGGAGGGGAGAGAGTACAGAGCCTTGCGGAGTACCACGGTTTGCCACTGGAGCAGAGGGGGGGCGAAGGTGACCAAGAAGGAGGCTGGCAGACCTGTCGCGGAGGAAATTGCGGATGTAATTGTACACCTTCGCTCCGCAGCCAGTGGCTGCCAACTGTTCAAGGACCAGGTCGTGGGACAGGTTGTCGAAGGCTCCTTTAAGATCTGCGGCAAGGACAGCGCGATATTGAGCAGTGCTCGGAGCGTCTAAACTTCGTGTTTGAGGCGGAGCAGTACGTCCTGAGTGGAAATACCACTACGGTAGCCATAGAGGGTGTGGGGAAGGGCGGAGGTGTCGGCGGCGAAAAATTTGTGTAGGCGAAGCTGTAGGACCTTCTCGAGCAGTTTGCCCAGACATGAGGTAAGGGAAATTGGGCGCAGGTTCTCCAAGGAGAGGGGTTTGCCAGGCTTAGGAATCAGAACGACTGTGGCTTCCTTCCATTCCTTGGGAAGGGTACCTGACTCCCACACCTCATTCAAGTAGGTAGTAAGTTGAGTGGTGTCGGAATCAGAGAGGTTGTACAGAAGAGAGTAGCGAATCTTGTCAGGACCAGGGGATGTGTTGCGGCGGATGTTGGTGAGTGCAGCGCGAATCTCAATGTCCGTGATGGGCACGTTAAGATAAGGAAGATTGTGGGGGGACCCGTGTAGTCCGCGTAGCGTGGAGTGTCAGTAGGGGGAAGGTAACGCTGTCGTAGCTGTGTGAGGCCTTCGGAGTCTGTTGGTTAGTGGCGTGGAGAAGCTTGTAAATGCCCTTGGCCCTGTCCGATTTGGCTTGGCCTGGTTGTATTAGATGACGGAGTAGGGACCATGTTCGTGCAGTACCGAGCGTACCATTGAGCTTGTCGCAGAGCGTATTCCAGTTTTGACCAGTGAGGTTGGCAGCATAGGTAGCAGCATCTACAGTGAGTTGTGCAATGCGTAGTTTGAGCTTCCGGTTGTGTCGTTGACGTCGCCACCGTTTGGTTAGACCGCGGCGCGCTTCCCCTAGGTGAAAAGGTGGGAGTCTATATCCGGCGTATCGGGAGTGGTGGTAAGGGTGCGCGTGTGTCGGTCTAGCCGGGTTTGCAGTGTCTGCACCCAATCAGTGAGTGTGTCGGGCGAGGTAGAAGAGGAAGATGCCCGAAAGGCAGGCCAGTCCGTGATGCGGATTTTCCGTGCCTCTCCCGCGAAGTCTTTAGTGTTGATATGGGTGACAAGAATGGGATGGTCACTGCCGAGCTGTTCCTTAAGGTTGTGCCAGGTGCAGGGTTTTGTGCCACGGTACAGAGTGAGGTCAGGACACGTTTCCCGTGCAACGCTGGTGCCAAGACGTGTAGGAGTCGATGGATCAGTAAGTAGAGTGAGATTGTGTTGTTGGATCAAAGTGTGTAGCTTGCGCCCCTTAAAAGTGTCGCGAGGGTAGCCCCATGTGGGATGAGGAGAGTTGAAGTCGACTGCAATGAATGTTGCGCAGTCCTTGCGCCGTGCGGCTTCAAACAGCGTATCAACCCGTGCGTAGCGGTCTTGGGGGCGGCGATAGACATTGAGTAGGCGGAGAGGTTGGGTGTTACGCTTGCGTGGGGAGGCTGGAAGTGAAGTCTACCGCGGTGTGAACGCGTTTGACTAGGGTGGCCACAAGGTGGTCCTGTTTGGGATCGTTATGTGCCACATGTGTCACATATCCAGGAAGATTAGGAATGGTGCGAGGTTCTTGTAGAAAGATGATATCAGGTGGGGGAGCGTGGGATTGAAGATACTGTATGAGGCTGCCGCGCTTTTTTCGGAGGCTACGGCAATTCCACTGCCACACAGTAAGTTCTGAAGAGGAATGTGGCGCGGCAGTTGCCATTTACAATGATCTAATAAGGGGAAGGGCCATTTGAAGAATTGTAAGTATGCTGCGGGCCCATTCTGCGTCAATAGATTCCAAAAGCTTGCAGATTATGTTTGCTGCTGTTTGAAGCTTCGGAATCCACCCCTTGCTTGGTGCTGTGTCTGTTGAAACGGACGGAGTCTTACGCTTTGGTGTTCTTCGCTTTCTTGGATCGGCGGGTGTTTCCTGACGTTGTCGGATCTTCGAGTTGGATTAGGTCAGGTGAAATAGGCCCTTGCTTAGTCGGAGGTGCCTCTGTTTTGTTACTTTTTAGAACCTTAGTGAGTGCAGCGTATGTAGGCCTCTCTGGCACCTGGTTTTCAGTTATGGTAGCCAAAGTCAGTTGAAGAAGGCCCTTCGTTTTTTCTGGGCAGCTCCGGCCATCCGGATTCATGAACTGCAGTTCTGGCAGTGCGGAAATCGACTCCGTGTTGTCTGGAGTAATTTTTTGCCTTTTTTCCTGCCGCCATTTTGAACAGGATGGTGATGTAGCCGAGTGTGCGTCGCCGCTGTTAATGCACTTTTCTTGAGCAGAGCAGGAGTCTCTGTCCTCATGCGTGCCGCTGCAGCGTTTGCACACCGGGCTGCGCTTGCAGGTTGCCTCTCGATGTTCATAGCGGCAACACTTGCGGCATTGAAGTGGATTTTCTTGGAATTGTGAAACTGCATGCCGGACATGACCGAGGTAAACGTAGCTTGGCAACGTCGATCCACAGAAGGAGATCTTGATCGCTGAACTTTTGCCTAGTCGTCGAAGACGAGCAACTCTGTTTTCAGGGGACCTTAGGTTGTTGGCGATTTCTTCGTCAGTCAGCGTGGTGTCTACGTCCATGATTATACCTGTGGCGCAATGTCTGGGAAGAGGCTCATATGCTCTGACTTTGATCCCACAGAGCACCGTGCAGCGTAGCAGCCCTCGCGTCGTCTGTCCGTTTCTTACGTCAACGGCAATGAGATTCAGGCGGTTGTTGAACCTGATTTCCAAGATACATTCAGGGAACATCTTCTCTGGAGCAAGGGACAGTTTTGGGCTACTAAGTGACGTAATTACGTGGCCCTCCTCTAATGGCGTGAATACGACAGTAAGCCCTTCAGGCACTACTGCAGCACTGCAGACTGTCTCAGCACTTAGGCTCGAATTAGGGCTAGTCTTTTTTCGCTTTTTTCTTGTATTGACATCTTTCCAGTCTGGTTCGTCAAAGTCAGAAAGCTATATGTCACTGGTTGGTACAATGACTCGACGCGAAGAGGTTGTGGCACATTGCTGACCTGGAGTGATGTCCTCAGCGGTATTCATGGGCGAGTCCTTGTCTTCTGATCCAGCGATTGAGCTGCCACGGACGGAGGAAGACAGACTGTACTGATCGGTGGAGACGTGATGACTCGAGTGTTGAGAGGGTGGCCCGGAAGACATAGCCAGGTCGATTACCGCGCACCGGGAAAAAGCCCGGTGCGGGAGACCACACCGTGGACTGGAGCAGTCAACTTACGAAGGTTATCTGGAGTTCCAACTATTCAGACCGACTGATAAGATGTAAAAATGTTAATTCAAGGGAACGAGCTTGAAAAACGCAACCGTCTTTGAAACACTTCTTCTTCCTTTGCTCCAACGCCGGACGTTGACGCAGCCCTATACTTCGTCTCACCCTAGGATGGACTAAAGGTAAAAGCAGCGGGCCACCAGACCCAATCACAAGCCACTTAGAAATCGCTTGGTATTTCGTTTGGATGCACGTGTCGGTTCCTGCGTCTAGGGTCACTAATGGGTACGGACGGACAGTGGTTCGAATTGAATAGCACTGAGTGACTCATAAATTTTACATCGCAAAGAAAGCTACGACATACAGACTCTTTGCAGTGACAAATCTATAGACCTTTTTCGCATAACCTCAAACCAGCCAGTAACTGACGTACCCTCGACCTGGTGCATTTTTGGATTGCCCGCTGACACAGGGTATGCAACCGCTAAGGGTATGGGCGAAAAGGCTTAAAAACGGACGTCGTGCATGAGTTAGTTCCGAGTGCTCCTTTTTACCGGGCTGCAATTTCCGAAACTCTACGGTTGTCTGGCTACCACTGCGTGGTCGTCGGATGGATAAATAATTTTAAAAAGCATAACAGAAAGTGTGCCATGAGCACAAGAAGCTGCAGCGCGAGTGTGGCTGCAATGTTATCGAGCTTCGCATTTTCCCGAAGAATCCTTATTTATGAAGTCAGTCGATTGCGAGCTTGAATCGCGAGAGATTCGTATCAGACTCAACTTCACGTTTAAGCTCACGACCACTTTGTTTACGATAAAAAGACTGATTTTAATTCCCGGTGCAGGTGGTTCAAATAGGTTATCACTGCAAGCCCCATGGTATGTGAAATTTATGAAAACGTCTACATGCCACCACTCAAGATGGAGCTATCAAATGCCGAGAGCTTACCTGCAAAGACTACATTAAACGGCTAATATATTCTTTCGTTGTGGAAACTCAATCTAACACCCCACCGTCTTCGTCGTCGTTCTCTCGAGGAGGCAAGGTGATGGCCTGTGAGTAGCCAGCTGCATTCAACCGATCCCCACCCCTGCCCGTTTCGATCTGGATGAGCATCGTACCGGCGTGCGGTCGTGTATCACTACTGCGTGGTGCACGTTAAAGACCCCAGGCTAGCGGTTGTACCGCACTGGCTAAATTGCTTATCTACAGTGGGTAACAATGTCGCCATGTTCTGGCAGACTAAACTCCTGCTGTATAAACAACTAACGACTAATTTGTTTTGTTTTTGCATTCAACCGGACAATCTCCAACCAAGTTATTGCAGCCCACCATAGCCAAGTCTAGCCAAGTTCCCCCCATACCCACACCGTTGCCTACCCAGATAGCTGTGCAGCCAGAACTAGCCCGTATTTCTTTTTCTAAGCCGCTAGACGGCGTCGTCGGCGCCGCAATTATGAAACGCTTTTTCATTCGGAGCATTATTCGTCCACGCCTAATCAATGCTAGGGATGTCATAGTTTAGCGTGTAACGTGATTGGACCTGGCGGCCCGTGGCTTTGGCCTTTAGTCCATCGTAGGATAGTATAGTGTCGAATATACGCTCAGAGTGCGGGCCCATTAGACTCTTTCCGAAAGTCAGTCTACCCGCCCTGTGCAGAGTCAAACCCGACGCTCTAATGGTGGCACTACTCAGTTTCTCCACACCAGCAAAAGCGAATGTCTTTGAAAAGGGGAAAAGATGTTGGTTTTCTTACGTCACCTTCGATCCACGAAATCGAGGGTGCTTGATTTAGCCGAGCATGATCTCCTACCACCGCCATTAAAGCGGTAATATTCCCTTACAAAAAATTATCAATGAGTTTCAATTCAGTTTCTAATGTATTCTAATGTACACTAGAAACTCAATTGAAAGTCATTGATAATTTCTGTAAGGGTTGGAGTTTTTGGGACTGCCACAAGGTGACTCTGACTTTTGAAAAGCGTCTATTGGGCATCCTTCAACACACTTTAATTTACAAAGAAAGGAGGGGGGGGGGGGTGTTTATTAACGAAACTTATCATTCGACAGAACTACCGAAAGCAGAAATTGTGGTTAATGTTTGTTACTTCCACTCTTAAGGGGTCTTCATACAGTTACGGCTGTCGTTGAGAAACAGCGCCGGCGTTCATATGTGAGACCGAGTTAAAATCCTCATTTCGGAAAATCGACCCAGAAAGAGCAGTACGAGTTCATTTCTGGACAATTTAATAGTACTTGACTTTAAAGGTAAACCCTCAGGGTTCGTGAACCTTGAAAAGGGTTTGTGAACTCTCTCAGGGTTCATGGTTCAATGAACCCTTTTCAGGCTTGAGGGTTCTTTCACCGTAAGCTCATTTGACCTTAACATTTTGCGAATACAACTATAAAGACGTGAAACTTTGTTCACTCTCTCTTTTTCCGCATTCATTCTCGCCGAAATTCAATAAAACAAACGCAAAAAAGCAAAAACAAAAAGATAAGAAAAAAGCAATCACGTCAGGCATTATCATTGACGAGCACGCAGCTACATCTAAGTAAGCAGCGCGCCCGTGGCCGATATTTGACATGTGTTCCCTGCTTTATGCAATAAAGAAAAAAAAAAAAAAAAAAAAAGCGCCCGTGGCCGAATGCTTACCGTGCTTGGCTCCCACGCCAAGGACCGAGGTTCGATGCCTGGTAACGGACGCACTTTTTTGTTAGGTCTGTAAATGTCTCGTTCTCGTGTATTCGAAAATTCTGTTCTTTATTCAAGGTCCGAATATTCTATCTGCCGAACATTCTACGCCGACTGTTCCAGAAGCCCACTCCTGTAAAAAAGGGGCTCCGCGTTGCGCACCGTGTCCACTCTTACGCATGCACTCGATTCTGCCGTTACGCCATCATCGACGTCTGTTATTCGCAATTCATTCTTACTTTGTTTCGGCACAAGTTCGCGAAATTAAACGTTTAGTTTCTCCGGCTGTTCGCCGCTTGTCATTTTTCATTCGTGACATCTTGCAAAACGTCACGAATGACGTCTTGTCCACGCGCCCTTTGCGTGAGAGCCAAGCACGATAACCATTCGGCCATAAGCGCGCCGCCTATACTTGGCTACAATGCGCGCGAGGTACTATTACCAGAAACGGGACAACTGTATTAAAATGTCTTTCGTCAACTGCGAAACATCAGCTTCCCATTATAAATAGAAATGCTTCCTTCTTCACGTTAATTTGTGGTAACAAATCTAGAGCGCGTCAACCCAAAATATTTACAGTGTTGTTGTCTTTGTCGGTTTTTTTTTTTTTCATCGTAAAAAGGATTTATGCCTTTACCGAACGCTCATTCTTTGTCCAAATGTAGCGCTAGCGGTCCGAACGAGATGGCAAAGTTTTAGAACGACCCGTTATCTTATTCAAGATCAATAAATGATCTTCAGAAAATTTTAATGTGCAAATTGGGCCCGGTTTTGCCCGTTTTCGGTAACTGGCGCCATTCGGCTCAATGTATTCGAAAGCTCCGTCAGCCGTCATTTTTTCATTGAAAATTTCAAAATAATATTCGAATTTAAATTCGTTTATTTCTGCCACAAACAGTAAATTTGTGACAGGGGCGCTGGAAACAGAGCTGCAGGTCTGCAGCTTGACGAGTCCCAGCGCTCCAGTACAAGTTAAGAGCAGCACTGACACACACCGACAAAAAAAAAAAAAAAGACGAATATGCGCACACATACATAGGCATGCATACACCTATACAGTGGAATAAACACAAGAAAATATCAAGGATTCAACTTCACAATCAACAGTATACAAAAAAGTGGTAGTTACTTATTCTAAAGCTTCTTGCTTTAGCAAATCACTTCCAACTTTTGATTGAAAAAACGGCTAGTTTTGAAACTTTGGCTTATGGTTCAGACCGAAAGGTCTACATTTTGGGCAGAGAATGCGCGTTCGGCAATTAAAAGTTATTTTTGAAGCGAAACAAAATTTAAAAAATTAGCGCTACACCGTGGCTTGAAAAGCCAGAATCTCTGTTCTGCACGTTTTCCTTTTCTTCTTCAATAATCAGCAATTGTAGTGTAGGCAATTTGCTTCCGCGCAAAATCAGTTTAGAAAAACTACTACTTCTTTTTGGCTGTTGCCAAAAGGGATGAAATTTGATAGCATTCAGGATCCTTCGCAGCTCTCCAGACGTTCGACGAGCCATTACCACCTACACCGTTTCTACGAGGGCGCAGCCATCTTGAATGTCGTCACTCCTGGTAGGTATTACAACATCGTCTTGATCTCTCCAAGCCGCTGCAAGGCGTTCACGAAAAGTGCGTGATTGTCGGACATTCTTGGTTTGCCTCACCTATATTTTCTCGCATATTCTAGTTTGAAATGTTTTATCATTTTCTTTTTATTCCCGCATACCAGGCACGTAACCCACGTGACTGAGAACAAAAGGACGAAAAATATTTATACTCATTGTCTCAAAAAAAAAAAAGTGTTGCGCATTGTTCATGCGCTTCGCGAGGTAGTTCTCACAAGGTTTGGTTGCAGGAGTAATAAGCGATGCTCTAAAGCGCCGTTCACACACTTGCAACCAAGTAGGACCGAGAGAGACAAGACCGGTTTTTAAGCCTCTTGCGATGGTGGAGGACCAGATGCGTTGCTGCGGAGCAGGTCTTACGCCGTCCCAAGAGGATTAAAAACCGGTCTTGTCTCTCTCGGTCCTACTCTATTGCAACTGTGTGAAGTGCATTTTACCGTTTTAAACGTTCGCGTTTTGATCATATATGATATATCTAATCTAAAATGCACCTATATATACATTATTTACAAATGCCAATTATTCAAGAAGCGAAGACGAAGTTCACGTTGTTTTAACAGTTCGTGATTTCAGAACGTAGAGATTTTGAAAGGAAAGCGAAACAGACTATGTAATGACCTTCTTTTCTGCTCGCTTAATTTTTTTCCTTTTGTCCTGAGCTTATAACGATAAGAAATAATGAATCGTGCCGTTACCAGGATACAGGAAGCGTTCGAGCCGGCACGAGTGTACATCCGAAAAGCCCCACAATCCCCCTCGTCGCAAGGTCTCCTGGGATTTTCTGGAAAGGTCTATTGTCATGGAGATCAGTGGGTCGGGCTTGAAATGCAAGGGAGCATAGCCCGATGATTCGGACGCGCCGGCCACTGCATCGCCATCAAGTGCTTCGGCTCGAACGTATTCAAAATTACAAAAAGAAATTAAGTAATGCTGCTTGAACAAGAACATTTTGGTTCAGTTCCGCATGGAGAAGGATAAAAAAAAAAAAAAAAAACTTAAAAGATCCGGGTGATTATATATTCGTCTGCTGAAAAGGCACATGAACGCTGAACTCGCCCACGTTCATTTATTCCCCGAGCGGCCAAAGCTAACCTTCTGCAAAACATATGTTTGTCTCTCTGAAATTCATTTCATTCCAAACAGCCCACAAGCGATGCTATGCTCACAGATACATCATGATAATATTTATGCTGACGTATTTTACTTTTTTTTCTTTTTAAATTTACCATTCTATGTAATTTTGTGTATATTACTTATGTTGTTTTTGTTGTTTCTTTAATTGTTTTTGACTGTTACATATACTTTCTGTAATAACCTCGCAGACGGGGGTCTTGAAGGTTAAATAAAATAAATAACAACTCCCGCGTTTATTTGATCATTGTTGTCTCCGCGACAAATGGTTGGAAGACCGAATACGTTGCACTAAGCTGTAAGACGAGGGTGAGAGTTGTTTCCTCCTCCTCTTTCCACGCCAAATGCCAACTGTAAATAAATAGGAGAATGACTGTGACCAGAAAGATATCACGGAAGAACTACGGGGATTGCACTTGCGACCTCTCCACTTCAAGTCGCAGTTTTCCGAGCAGCCAACCCTGAGTTTCCGGCATCGTATGTAAACATTTATTGTATCCCCTTTTTAAAAGTCCACTCCCTTAAGAAAAAAAAACAACACGGAAACTTGTTCATACTCTGGCATTGCTGCACATTTAGTGTTAGAGAATAAAATTGCCAGCAGCATGGCGTATACTTAACCTTGCAGTGTATCATATCTTTATTTATATATATATATATATATATATATATATATATATATAAAATTGGGCAGATCTGGCTAGATAAGCCTTTAAAAACTGATGTGCTTGATATGGCAAGATATGCCCAATTTTTATATAACCATATATGTTTTTATATAAGCCTAGATATGCCATTTTTGTAAGGGACGCAACCTCGTCCTTTGCTTCACACGCCGGAGAAGCCACGTGACTTCCGGCCATGAGCTTCCGTGCTCGTGTTTCAGTTTCGGTTTCGAGAAGTTTAGTTTTTTTTTTTACGTTATTAAAAATATACGCGACTCTGCAGCAAAGTATTGATTGGGGAGTTTCCTGACACTATATCAAACCACCTGGCAAAAAATAATTAAAAATAATTGTTGTGTGGGGTGCCAGTGTTTATTTAAGTCTCTTTTTGTCCTTTTGCAACGCTCCCGAAAAGCAACAAGCGCACCCCCCTCTCCCACCCCCATCCCCACCCCACCCCACTCGCGCACACGGTTTGCGAGGAGGGCAAGGATGTGGACCGTCTTCCCCTGATTGGCTACAGTGGAAATCCGGCACCCTCCGGCTTCATCCGTGTGCGGGTAGTCTCCGGAAGCAAGAAGACGTAACCGTTGACGTCACTTCCATTCCCAGAGTGGTCAGAGTTAACTTTCTCCAAAACATGTTTCTCTCTGAAATTCACTTCATGTTATGCTCAGAGATACCGCATAGCCATATTTACTCTAACGTATTTTACTGTGTTCTTCCTTTTTTTTAATTTTCCGTTGTATGCTTTCTATGTCGCTTATGTTGTTTTGGGTTTTGTTTAAGTGATTTTTTTTTTTCCGTTTGGTCGTACATACCTTCTGTCGTAACCTCGCCGACGGGAGACTTGAAGGTTAAATCTAATAAAATAACAACTTCCGTGTTCACTTGATCACCTTTGTCTCCGCGATAAATGGCTGGAAGAGCGAATACGTTGCACTAAGGTTTAAAACGAGGGTGAGGGTCGTCCCCTTCCTCCTCTTTCCACGCCAAATGTCAAATGTAAAAAATGGAAGAATGAGAGAGATATCATCACGGAAGAACTACGGTGATCGCACTTGCGACCTCTTCGCTTCAAGTCGCAGATTTCCGAGCAGCCATCCGTGAGTTTCCCTCATCTTACGTGAAAATTATTTATATCCCGTTTTAAGCAGTCCGCTTTCTTTAAAGAAAACAAAATACATGGAAACTTGTTTATACGCTGTTATTGCTGCTCATTTAGTATTGGAGAACAAAACTGCAAGCAGCATGACGTATATTTAACCTTGCAGGATATCATATCTTTTTACATAGATATTTATTGAAAGTCGACGTTCGAGGATTCTCATTACCAACTCTTGCATTGCTTAGGCTGTTCACTTATAATATTTGGCTCATATCGTAGTAAACTATACTAGCGTCGATCACAAACGAAGGGGTAGGTTCTTGATCGCTGGAAACATTTAACAACGTGGCTTGGAAACAACTTCCCAACGTTTTCGCCGGGTGGGCACGGCTTCATCAGTGGTTTGCCGATATCTAATTACGGCAAACAGAAAAAAAATACCTTACGACAGACGTTTTGATGGCAGTCTTTAAACGCTGAGATAATATCAGGAAAGAACTGGTTATCTCGGGCATATGCTAGCCCTAGACATCTTCCTGCAAACGTACGTGATAAGTGTAAAACTGTATCACTGCATCTTTCCTATAATTACATGGGCTTGTACTCACGATATGCTTCCTCCCCACTTTACATCCAGAATGCGAGACCGCTGAGAATTTAAGTTGCAAGAGTATCTTTGCAGAACGAAAGGGATTTAAACTTTTTCTTTGTCCTTTTACAACAAGCGAGTTCAAAGCTACCAAATGAGATTTTGTCCATGACCTCTACAGCACTGTTTTCGATCATGTGCTGAGTCTTCACGTTTGAATTTATGTTTGTTTTATGTTTATGTTTTTCCCTTTTATATAAGCGTTAAAACTAAAACGCGGGCATGCTCGTGCCAAATTACCCTATATTTGTATGTTTGGGAAAAGGTATAAGCACCCCTATTCGCAATAATTCCTTTTAGGTGCTGCGATGTAACCAGAATAAAATTAATACATATAAAACAGAATATTCCAGTCTATAAGAAAACAAATTTATGCAGCCTAACGGTGCAAATATTAACATGAATGACCCGTCTAGGTAATTCCGTTCGTTATATCTGGACGTCGACAAACTCAGGTTGTTCTTGCGCACCGTTCACCCGTGGAGAAATACAAGTTAATTATTCTGGAAATGCACACAAATATACAATGATCTTAGTTACTTTTTATCGCTTAATAAATCAACTCGGTCTGCTAGAGACGCTAACGTTTCCTTCCAGATGGATCATCGGGTGCAACTGACAATTATTTTATTACAACTTTTGGTGCCGGTAATTCTGTAAAATACTAATTTTAACCAAGAAACTATGTTCCAGCCGAGTCTTCCTTGTAACTGTCGGTGCATTTGATAAAACTCAGTTAAGCTTAGCAGCTACTACTAGCATTCAAAGCTGCGTTCATTGAAGTATGTGACTTACAATACTTTTTTTATTTGGTTGCACTGCATATAGCATTGATTCAAAGATCATTGACAAAACATTCATTTTATAGGCGGCATATTGTGCCTTATTCTGATCGCCAATCATCGAAATATCAATATAGCAATGCGGCAGTATTTCTGGATTCTGTGCATTGGAATTCGACTTTCCATTTGCGGTAAGCACAGTTCATGTAATCCTATTTTATTTACGCTTATATCCTACAAGCAATATATACTATAGCGTGTTTGTCATTCAAGGACGAGGCGCAGCAGAGCAATTAACATATATTTTAAATATCGTGTTTTTAACGGAGGATTTTTATAGTATTTTTATATTTGTTTGAAGTTACCATATTTGTTTGACATATCAATTTTGATCATTTGAAACGGGAGTTATGACGACATTAAAAAAAGATAAGGGAGAAAAAAAACTGATTCGTTTGTTTCACGTGTTTTATGCAGTAAAGCATGATATCAACTTGCTAGACCTCCAAGCTCGAGAAAACGGCTTGCAAGGTTTCAACCTTAAAAGGGACATAAAATAAAATGAGTTTTTGTTTAATATATATCTACAGGCTACACCAGAGGTCTCCAAACCCTGGCCCACGGCCCGTTTCTAACCATGCCCGCTGCTACTGGCACGAAAATAAGCGCGAGTGAAATGGCTTTGCGACGTTCACCAAGCACTTCGCATCCGCACCGATTTTTATCCCCCTGATCAGGCACGTAGCCAGGAAATGCTGTA